>CM075006.1:9892904-9919524 GCA_037576675.1 Pangasius sanitwongsei
CCAAACGGGTTGTTGGTGGTTTTATCTGCTGAAATCCCCCTCCCCCCAAAAAACCCCCCCCCCCCCACCGGTTCGGGGGGGGGGGGGGGGGGGGGAGAGGGGGACAGGTATGGGTTGCTGTTACACTGACAGGTAGGGAGATGGAGAAAGAAAAAAGGAGGCCTAAAAAGAGAGAGTGAACAGTAGAAGCTTGGAGCTTAAAGTGGTCCCAGTGACACGCCAATCTCCTCTTCTATTTATAGCGGCAGTGCAGTGAGAGGCCGCTCATTCGCTCTCTCCCTTTTTCCCATGAATCTCTCAGCTTGTTAACACACGGATCCCGTGTAGGAAAAAAGAGATTCCATCAGTGTTAGCCTTTCTTCTCCTTCACATTTACTTTCTCTCTCTCTGTCTAAAGCAAACTCTTTAGTATTCAGATATGTGCTCTCAGAGACAGAATCAATTTCATATTACTGTGCCTCACTGTAACGAATGGCAATGTTCTGAGAGTGCAGCGATCATACTGTAGATGATATTGAACATTATGTGTGTATATGTGATTATGTGTATGTTTGTCTTAATGTGGAGTGTTTACACACACTGAGAACAGAGCATACGGCTGTCAAATTCTTATAAAAGTTGCATTTGAATTGTTAAAACTTACGTAAAAATCTTCAATATGTCTTCATGTAGGAATATATTTGTATATATATTTTAATTTAAGCCTCAGTTAGACCAATTCCTCTTATTTGGTACATGGCGTATAATATAAATCATGCTCTAAGACCTACAAATGCACTGTATGTCAAGAGTAAGTCTAATAAAGAGTATTACATGCGTTACCATTTTAGGACACAGTTTTTTCAACATTATTTTTAAAAAATGCACAGAAATAAAGTCACAAATAATGAATAATTAGTAATAATTCAGAATAATTTTTCTTTCATCCAGTGACACAAGGGTCATTCCATCATTTTAGGCGACTAAAAATAGAACATGTAGATTTTGGGTCTTGGCCCTGTGAGAAGTCACATACTTTCACATGTGATTTTTACACAATTCATTTACTTTCATACATGATTTCTAAACACAGTTCATTCACTTTCACATGTGATTTCAGAGCATAACATGGTGAAATGCACCTTCATGTTTTTCACACATAATCACACACACTACTGAAATGTTTTGTATTAAACTCACAAAAGGCTGTTTTGATTGGTTCTAAATCACAGACTGCCATTTAACAAAATATTCCTAACAACACAGCAAATCGATGCCTAATCTTGAACCTTATAATTCTCCTGTAATGGTTTAAAATGTTGACATGTTTTATATTTCAATTCGATTAGTTTAGTTTTTATGGTAGTCAGTAGTGTTCAGTGTAGCACACCTAATAGCAGCTGCCTAGCTAACATGGATACCGATCATTATAGCCTATATTCATCAATATCAACAAAATGTAGCCCTATCCTTTACAAACAACTGGTTACTGGAAATTTAAATCATGTGTAGGAATGCAGACACAACAAAAAATGATTTACTGCTTGCTACTGTTATTTGAAAGCAGTCTATTGATAGCTAGTGGAATATATATGGGATTGGGTTGCATTTAACTGGTCGCAAAATTAGTACCTTGGAGTGCAGGGTTACCATTATTTTTTATTATCAAGGAAGTAACACATTGTTAACTTTACCTGTAAATGTAACATTCCAATATTCCCATCAACTAAAAACACTCCAATAAATTTTTTTTTTAAATATCCAAACTCTAAAGTGTTGTTTTTGACGTCTAGCAAAACATCAGCAGTACAACTCACATTATGTTATAGTGTCATTACTTCTAGTACAAAAAAAATGCACACACTGGAAAACACACTTCTGATCTAGCCTCCTGATGATAGTCATTGAGAGATGTTATGTGTTCTTCCTGTGCACTGAGAAACGTTGTGTGTTCTTCCTGTGCTCCGCAGTTATCACATTAGAGGGGCCTGTGTGTGTGTGCGTGTGTGTACGTGTGCTTGTCTCCCCACATGAATTTGTGCTTACTGTTTTTATTCTCCAAATTCAACATGAGACCTCAAATTATAACTCAACCCAGGTTGAGCAGCTCTCTCTGAATTATCGAAGTTGATTTGTGTCTTTATTATGTCCTTAGTGAGTCCAGACTAGTGCCATTGCAAGGCACAACACTGCCACCTAGTGTCCTGTGTGTGTGTGTGTGTGTGTGTGTGTGTGCGCGTGCTCTCTGTGTGTCCTGTGAGTCCTGTGTGTGTTTGAGAGCTGACTTCATGTTGCTAGTTTGCTGTTGCTTCTGGTCTGGCCATCTGCTGCAGATTAGAATTAGACTTGCGGCCTAATTTAGTTAGCATCCCGACCCAAGCTCACTGATGAGGAAGAGAGAACTTGTGTGTGTGTGTGTGTGTGTGTGTGTGAGAGAGAGAGAGAGAGAGAGAGAGGGAGGGGGGTGAAGGGGTTTATTAGAGACACTGCCCTGCAGATAAACTTGCCATCCGATGGTGGGGGAATGGAAAAGATCTTGATTTTCCAGCTGCTAACACTCCCTTCCAAAATACACACACAAATCACATTCATGCAAACAGGTTATGAATTGTAGTCTTAATGGAAAGAACACCTGCTACATTTACATTTATTTTTACTTTAAGCAGTTTAGGGGCTTTGTTGTAACATTTGTGATCGCTAGCTCCGAGTTTTATACACTTAGCTGCCACTGCCTAAAATAGCTATGAACTGAAATGACTTAATTTGGAAGAACACACGTATTGGCAAAGTTGTGCATCCCAAAGTGACATAGTTTTTTCCACTTCAATGCAGGTTATATACCAGCATTGAAATGGAGAATATAATTGTGTATGTGGCAAATTAAAAATCTTGAATCTTGAAGCTATTGCTTGAATATAGCTATTGAAGCTATTTCTATTCATTCTCTACATATACCTTGGTCCACCTGTGTTCTCCTGCCCTGTACACACAGAGGGACTGTTATTCATTTATTCTTGCCCAGCATGTGAGTGATTATTTTTGTCCTTTAAAATATGTTGCCTCTGCATGAGCCCATACTTGAATCTAAAGGTATATGTATGTGACGTGTGTGTGTTTTGTGTGGGGGGTGGCGGGGTGGCTGATGGGGCACTAAAAGAGTTATTAATGACACAAAAACACCAAAAATAGCAGTGGTTAGTGTGTACAAATCAGTATGTGATGTATGGGATATGGCTGGAGTTGCTGCTGTACACTGAGCTCTCTCTCTATCTCTGTCTCCTCTTTCTACTCTCACTTGCTGTTCCTCCGAGACAAGTTCCAATCAGCAAACACACACTCGCACACTGCATTCCACAAACATGCTTTAGACATCGAGTCACACACAATCACTCAGGTAATAAGCATTATCACACTCATGAGTGTGCACACGCACAGTCAGATCTGGCCTTCTGGAGACAACTGTAATGAGTGTGACTGTGTGTGTGTGTGTGTGATCTACCTTTCTCTCTCTCTCTCTTTTTCTCTGGTTTTCTGTCTCTGTGTGTGTCTGAAAAAACTGAAGCACTTATCCATACCACATTGCCTCTCTTCCCGGCATTGCTCACCATACAAGAGTGTAGGAGGTAATTGAGTGTGTCTATTTAGGAAAGAGAATGAATGCAGCTACTTCAGTTCAGTGCAAATGAAGGTTAAACGCATTTCCTGTGCTATTAGTCTGGTGTTGATTTTTTTTTTTTAACAAGATTTGTGAACAAAAGCCAAAGCAGAAGTTTCTCTGTTTATATGGACTAAAATAAATATGCTGTTGTGATTTGTAAATTTAAAATCCCTTATTGTTGTGGGAAGAAAATGTATTTGACCTTTTTAGGTAAGCAATTAAATTAAGTAATTAAAGAAATATTATAGTGACCTAGTCTCTATCCATCTATAGTGCATGCACGATTGCCACAGACAATAATTTCAACACATTTCCCTGTAAAGAGAAAAGAATAAAAACTATTTACACTAAATTTGTTTATCATGGAAGTATAAAAACTATATATAAATTAAAAATCTACAACCACTAAACTCAAAAGGTCATGGGATAAGATTGACATGAAAGAAAGTCTTTAAAAAACTGTTCTTATGTAGTTTCATCCAACTTTCCAACATTGGAGCAATTAGCGGTTACTTATGCTATCTCCAAGGTTTTGTGGGATCGGTTTGTCATCAGGCAAAGTTTATTCTCCGAGTTATGTTAGGACACATTGACTGTGTTACTGTCTCAGTGCTACATGGTCACTGGGTCGATCTTGAGCTCAGGTTACCCTCTGTGTGAAGTTTCAAATGTTCTCCCCGTGTCTGTATGGATTTCGTCCAGGTTCTCTGGTTTTCTCCCACCTCCCAAACACATACCAGTAGATGGACCGGCTATGCAAGGTGTGAACGTGTGTGTGCATTGTGTGCTGCGATGCACTGCTGTCCCATCCAGGGTATATTCCTGCCTCACAGTGTTCACTGACCAGGATAAAATGGTTACTGAAGATGAAGGAATGAGCTCATAAATATTTTTGACTGACGAATTCATGACAGTGTTCTACAAAAATATGTTGCATGTTATTTGTATCTTGTTCTGTTTCTAAGCATATATTTTCTCTGCTTTATTTTCCCCCCTCTTAGCCCCCTCACACACCCCCCTTTCTTTTCCTGTGATGCCTGAACATGATTGGTGCACCCTGACTACCATGACAACCTGCTCTGCCTTCATCTTGCTCCCCTTACCTTCCCCTCTCCTGGGCACAGAGGGGCAAAGTGTGTGTGTGTGTGCATGTGTTTTTGTGTGCAGGTGTGAATGTGGAGATGATGTAAAGAAAAGTGGTGTTAAGTAATTTACTTACTCTCAAGGCAGCCTCAGTCTCTTGTTTTGTCCTTCACAACCCAAACTGTTATTGCCATCACTGGTGTGTGTGTGTGTGTGTGTGTGTGTGTGTGTGTGTGTGTGCGTGCATGTGCGTGTGTTTATACGCGGGCATCAAGCCAACCATTTCACAGAGGGGCTTCAGTTATAGTAGAAGGACGTGGACATTGAGATGAGTACAGGGAAGCAGAGAGCATTATGAAAGTGAGGTCTCCTCTCTCCCCCCTCCACACACACACACACACACCACACACACACACACACCTGCGGCTTCTATGGACCGTGTGTTATAAAGAGACATTTGTGAGAACGGAATAATGTCACCTTATCAGATCAATTTATGATGATACACATATCTGAATGTAAATGAAAGGTAATGTGTCTGTGTGTGTGTGTGCGTTTGTATATCTATGTCATGGGCAAGGACTGTCTCATCTGTGCACTAAAGCTGGGTCTACTGTTGGCATGGAGACGGTTGCAGCGGCGTGAGGCTGCTGCCATGGTAACGCAGTACACTTAGGAGGGGGTCGAGGGCCAATGCTGTTCACTTTGTCCTTTCTTTTGTTTGCTGCATCTTTCCCGCTGCTCCCCTGCCTCAGCGGAGAGAAAATGGTGGGTTCAGATAGAAATGGAGGTTTCTGAGATTGGAATAGTGCAGAGAAACAGATGTTATTGTCAGCATGAAGGTTTCTATCAGTGATGGCCACTTTTAAAAAACTTGAACCAATTTTTTTTTTCTTGGTCATTGATGTTCTTTTTTTTATACTTTGAGTATCTGGAGGTAATGCTTAGTGTCCTTCTGTGTATGTATATACATATTTAATCCTTTGTGAGAAACAAAAAGGAACAAATGTTCTCACAATCACACAGTCCTCACAAAAATACAGTAGTTTTACAGATTTTCCTTGAAAAACTTGAAAAAAAAAAAGATTTTCTTCTAGTTACTGAGGTTAAGGTTTGGGTTAGATTTAGTTTTAGGCATAGCATTAACTATCCACAGTAATCATGCTAAAGGGAAGTCCTTAAGATAACAGTTTGTGTGTGTGTGTGTGTGTGTGTGCTTTCTTTAGAGGTACAGAGGAGGTATTCCAAGCCCTAGAGGATAACCAGGTGACTTTGTCCACAATGAAAGCCTCACGCTTTGTCAGGGCTTTTGAGAAAGAGGTGGACCGCTGGGAGCGCTGCCTGTCTCTCATCCTGGAGGTCATAGAGATGATACTTACTGTCCAGAGACAGTGGATGTACCTGGAGGTAGACACACAAAAACACACACATAAATGACCCACCACCATATTTTACAGCGGGTTTTACAGCTTTTCCTTGAATTTAATCTCTTTTTTTTTTTTTTGCCAAACATGACAGTAGTGTGCATGCATCCCTCACCATCCTCCTCTCTCCTCACTTCCTGCCAACGTTTTAATAGTCTTGGACTTTTTTTTTTTTCTTTTAACTGCTTAGAAATGTTTTGTATACATGTGACATGTTAATCCCTGGGAAACTAGCCAATCATGGGCATCTGTGAGCTCGTGCATGAAGAAGAGGACAGATAGCATTTTCCTCTGAGTGTGCTACTCTGTCCTGTGACGCAGCATGAGCA
The DNA here is from genome assembly GCA_037576675.1 of Pangasius sanitwongsei. Taxonomy (NCBI): domain Eukaryota; kingdom Metazoa; phylum Chordata; class Actinopteri; order Siluriformes; family Pangasiidae; genus Pangasius; species Pangasius sanitwongsei. The sequence goes on from CM075006.1 coordinate 9,899,378, forward strand.
GCAGTTAGCCTTCGCCCTCTTGCTGTCGTATGGTGGGGAGGCCAGGTGATCAAATTGGGCGGGGGGTTTGTATTGATGGATGACAAAGGGATTTTACATGTCTGTAACCCCTAAGGAAACAGAGAGCGGTCAAAGGCAACAATAAAGTTCCTAAAGACTTCATTAAAAAACATAATTCAAAATTTTCTAAACATTTATTTAGAATACAATTTTTATAATGTTTTATATTTTAATTTTTTTTAGTTTATGTTTATTATATAGTTGCCTGAGTTAAACAAATTCTTATAAGCCAGCACTGATGGATCTGTATGCATGATTTCACTCACAAAAACGTTAATGCATGCACCTTGGTAAACCTTTTCCTTGGTTATAGCTATATATTATAGCTATAAATAGCTTGATTTTGCATTCACATATGCACGTGCAGCATACATCATTTTCCAGTATGAACATACATACACAAAGATTATAGGTCTTGTTTTCCAGAAAGGAACTGCCCAGAAACCTTGTGTAATTTCAGTATGTTCTCAAACTCTCCAGCATATTGTTTATTGTAAACGAGATCAAGTGGTTAACCAAGCATTCACAAACACATATGCACATCTGCAATACCTCACTGAATAAGCATGAGCTCACACTTGTACAGAACTCTCGCTCACTTGCTTCCTTAAATAAGCCCCATATCTGCAGAGGTAGAATAGCAGGTTTGTACTGATGCATTAACCATGACACCAATACCTCCGTCCTGATACATAAACAAAAATACACACTCTAACATGATTGCACAAACATGCAACGTAGAGTGAGACTTCAGAACCAGCTGTTCTTTTAGCATTGATGGGCAGAGCATAGTGGCTGTCAGAATAGATATCCTGTGTGTGTGTCGTTGTATACACACCTGTGATTCCTTTCACCATTTATTTCCAACACTCTTTCAGAACATCTTTTTGGGAGAGGACATTCGTAAGCAACTGCCACGTGAATCTGCTGAGTTTGATGAAATCAACTCCAGCTGGAAGACCATCATGGAACGACTAAACAAGGACAAGAATGCTCTGAGAGGGACACAGCACCCAGGTAAGAATGAGAAGGGTTGAGCCATGCCACGTGGGGAGATGCTGATGTAACTGGAAGGAGATGGGCCATGTGAATAAAATCTTAACTTTTTCAAGATTCTATTCACTCTGGTCTAGTAAGCCATTCAGTTAAGGTCAGTATGAAAATGTGAGACTATTTATTCAGTATTTATTTTACTTAAATATCTAGCGAATCCACTTATTTACATTCTGTCAGATAGACTATCTACTTTTTACTTGAAGACAAATGATGACACTTAGAACATGTGTAGTGTGTATTTATGTATTCCTCTCTAGAGATCACAAACAAAAATTGCTTCACAAGAACACCAGAAGTAAAACTGCCAACACCAAAACTGAAACTACAAGAATAAAACATCCAAGAATGAGTGTTTTAGTAAAATTAATTTTAAAAACACTATAATATAACTCAATAGAGTTTGATAAAAGGGAAGAAGGACACATCATGTAGTTGTAGGTAACATGAGAAAGTCAAAGAGAGCACAGATCGTTAATTGTACCCTCTCTGTGCCAGGTTTGCCTGAGAAGCTGTCTGAGATGAACAGTAAGCTGGAGGAAATCCAAAAGTCTTTAGATATGTATCTGGAGACCAAGAGACAGATCTTTCCACGATTCTACTTCTTGTCCAACGATGATCTGCTGGAGATACTGGGCCAGTCACGCAACCCAGAAGCAGTGCAGCCTCACCTCAAAAAATGCTTCGACAATATCAAGAGCCTGCGCATCAACAAGGTACACCCAAACACAATAAACTCCTAGATAAGTAAAGAGATTGTAGAGCTGGAACCTTACCCTTATGATCTCCCTCTTAAGTGTAGAGAAAATACTCTGAATAATACTTCTAACAAGCATATTGTATGTTTAAACGAGTCTTGGTCACAAAATTCCCTGTCTGGTTCAAACTGTGCTTTCTAACACAGCAATAATGCACACAGTAACTAATCTGTATGTGTGTAGATGGGAATCGGCAGTATGAAGTCTGAGGCTGGTGGGATGTTCTCTGCTGATGGGGAGTTTGTGGAGTTTACTCATCCTGTTCTTCTAGAGGGGCCAGTAGAGGTGAGTTCTGAACAATACCATGTCAAATGCACACTTTAGCAGCGGTCTGACTGAAATGAGAAAAGCGATTAAATGGGGGAAGCGGCAGGATTTGCAAACCACAACCACAGAAGCCTGAGCCAACAGAAAACAAACAGGGTGGAGTGTGGAATCTTTTTTCTGAAAAACATGAAGCACTGGACTTTTGCCTCACTATTTTCTTAGTCTCAGCTTGTTGTTCACAGTTTCAAAAAATAAACCATTTATCTAGCTCATGTTACCCGTACATTCCATCCAAATCATATAACACCAGGACCATCCAAAAATTGCTATATTTTTGGCACCACTCTGACAAATCCAGTATGAGTGCTGCTGATTTACAAAAGACCTTTTCCATGTGCTCACTTCAGTCAAGTCAGTTACTTTTAGGTTTAGGTCAGTTCTATACTATAGTAAATTGAGTAACATTATTTAATGTTGAAGAATCAGATCTGCATAAATTATTTACGCTTGTTAAGGAATACATGTTCAAATCAAACAAAATCTCATTATCTCAAGTACCAATTAAATGTCAAGATGTAAATATTGACATAAGTAGTACACTATTTGGCCAAAGTTATGTGGACACTTGACCAATTACACCCATATGTGCTTGTCAAACATCCCATTATAGATTTAGTCCTCCTTTGCTGTTATAGTAACCTCCACTCTTCTGGGAAGGCTTTCCACTAGATTTTGGAGCATGGCTGTGGGGATTTGTACTCATTTGTACTTAAGAGCATTAATGAGGTCAGCCACTGATGTTGAACAAAAAGGCCTGGCGCACAGTCAGCAATCCAGTTTATTTCAAAAGTGTTCAGTGGGTGTGAGGCCAGGGCTCTGTGCAGGCCATTTGAGTTCTTCCACTCCAACCTTGGCAAACCATGTTTTTATGGAACAGGTTTGGACTAGGCCCTAGTTCCAGTGAATGAAGGGAAATTGTAATTCTCCAGCATACAGAGACATTCGATACAATTGTGTGCTTTCAACTTTGTGGCAGCAGTTTGAGGAAGACCCACATATGGGTGTGATGGTCAGGTGTCCACATAATTTTGGCTACATATCCTGTTTTGGCTGTTTTTCTTGTTAGTATGTATGTAATTCAAGGAATTTAACAAAAACATTGCATTGACCGTTTAGGAATTACAGCCATTTTTTTACGTATTTCCTCCATTTTTACAGAGTCAAAAGTAATTGGAGAAACCAGCATAATCATAAATATTATGATTATTTTTAATACTTGGATGCAAATCCTTTGCAGTCAATGACTGCCTGAAAGCTGGAACTCAGGGACTTTACCAAATGCTGAGTTTCCTCCCTTGAGATGCTTTGCCAGGCCTTTACTGCAGCCACCTTGAGTTGCTGCTTGCTTGTGGGTCTTTCTGCCTTCAGTTTTGTCTTCAGTATGTGAAAAGTATGCTCAGTTGGGTTGAGATCAGGTGACTGGGTTGGCCATTTAAGAACATTCCATTTCCAAGCTCATGGATTGCTTTTGTGGGTCATTATCCATCTGTATTGTGAAGTGCTGTTCTGTCAGTTTTGCATTTGACTCAATCTGAGCAGAAAGTATAGCTCTGTATGCTTCAGAATCCATGCTGCTATTTCTATCAGCAGTCACATCATCAATAAATGGCAGTGACCCAGTTCCATTGGCAACCATACCTGCTCAGGCCATAACACTGCCTCCACATGTTTGACAGATGATGTGGTATGCTTTGGGTCATGAGCCCTTCCTTTCCTTCTCCATACTCTTCTGACAAGTTAATCCCGATTTCATCTGTCCAAAGAATCTTGTTCCAGAACTGGGCATGCTTTTTTAGACTGTTTTCTGGCAGTCTAATTTGGCCTTTCTGTTCTTGAGTGTTACCAGTGATTTGCATCTTGAGGTAAACTGTCTGTATTTACATTCATGAAGGTTCTCTCAGTCACTTGTAGACTTTGACAATGATACGGCTACCTCCTCCAGAGTGTTCCTGACTTGGCTAGATGTTGTGAAGGGGTTTTTCTTCCCCAAGTAAAGAATTCTGTGATCACTTTAGTTGTGTTCCGTGGTCTTCCAGGCCTTTTGGTGTTCCTGAGCTCACCAGTGCATTCCTTCTTTTTAAGAATGTCCCAAATTGTTAATTTGGCCACTCCTAAAGTTTCTGCTATCACTATGATAGGTCTGTTTTATTTTTTTCAGCCTAATGAAGGCCTCCTTCACTTGCCTCAACACCTCTTTGGACTGCATACTGAGTTCCATGAACAGCTACCAAATTCAAATTCAACACTTGGAATCAACTCCAGACCTTTTAATCTCCTTCATTTGTCATGAAATAATGAGGAAATAGGCCAAACCTGGCCATGAAACTGCTTATCATTCAATTGTCAAATTACTTTTGAGCCTGTGAAAATTGAGTTACTATGTAAAAAAAAAAAATGGCTGTAATTCCTAAATGGTTAATGCAATATTTTTGTTAAACCCCTAGAATTAAAGCTGAAAGTCTACACCTCAATCACATCTTGCTTGCTTCATTTCAAATCCATTTAGGTGGTATACAGAGGCAAAATTTCGAAAATTGCGTCAATGTCCAAGTACTTATGGACCTGACTGTATGTGTGTGTCTGTGTGTAGGCATGGTTGTGTGATATTGAGAGGACCATGCGCTGGACTCTGAAGGATTCTTTGAAGAACTGCTGCATGGCTCTCAAAAAGATGATTGGAAAAAGAGACAAGTGGGTTAAAGATTGGCCTGGGCAGGTGAGTGACCTCAATCATGCATCTGTCTCCAGGTGCGTGCGCTTGTACATGTGGTAAAATGTATTCTTTTCATGTAGATGCTGATAACAGCTAGCCAGATACAGTGGACCACAGATGTCACCAAATCTCTGATTGCAGGCAAAGAGAGGGCAGACAAATCAGCACTAAAATCCATGAAGAAGAAACAGGTGAGATAAGTGACTCCCATAGGGGTCATCCTGCAAACACTCTGATTGATTTCCTGTGGCACAAGCATAATGATTGACTGATGTCTTCATCTTTGTTTGTAGACCTAACTAGTTTCATACCCAAGGTCACTCATGTAATGGATATCAGAACAAAGGGGAAAAAAACAGCAGATCTGACTGCTCATGATATAGTCATGAATATTGCGCCCCAACATGGGTGTCACACAGTGCAGTGTTACAGAGCAGATCTGATGTCAAGTTTTGTCATGTGTCTATGGCAGGTGTCCATGCTGCACCGCTACTCTGAGGCCATAAGAGGAAACCTCTCTAAAATCATGCGCCTCAAGATTGTGGCCTTGGTTACAGTAGAAGTTCATGCCCGTGATGTCATTGATAAATTGGCCAAAGCGGGCTGCTGTGATGTGAACGCTTTCGACTGGCTTTGTCAGCTCCGCCTCTACTGGGATAAGGTGAGAGTGGGGGTCAATGAGAGAATGAGGAGAAAAAGTGAATGAGAAAGGAGGATGGAGATTGCCCATAATCTACAGACTAGGGCCCCATCGAATATTATAAAATGCTCAGCCTGTTAGTAACTATTATTTTAATTATATTTTCTTATTGGTTTATTATCATATTTTGTGATTGTCATATTTATCATATTTCATGATTGAACCCTAGTATGATTTGTATGTTACTAATAGATTCAGAGATTTGTCTTACTGATCGTAGTTTATTTGATTCATATGCTGAATACTTTGTTTTGTCTTTTAATATTTCTATGATAAAAATTAAAAGTGCTGTATAAATAAAGATTATTACTTAGTGTTTTATGAAATAACTAATCAAAGCACCATCTGTTTGTTGTATGTATGTGTGTGTGTGTGTGTGTGTGTGTGTGTGTCTGCAGGATGTGGATGACTGCATCATCAAACAGACCAATACACACTTCCAGTATGGTTATGAGTACCTGGGCAACTCAGGCCGCTTAGTCATCACCCCTCTCACTGACAGGTACTGTAACCATGGCAACATGTCTGTTTTCACCTATAAAAGGTAACAGTGGCTGGCCTGTGAGCTGAAGCATTATTGGATTCCCTGGAGCCAAACGGCCTTCCTGTTCTTGTGTTAAGCTGCCTTGGTGCATTGCTGCCACTGCTGTGGGAGGAGTTTCCCTGAAGTGTTTTTATGCAATTTTGATCTTGTACAGAACCATTGTTGTACTCACCCACACAACAACCTGTGGTCATTATAAGCAAAATGTATACACTAGCTGCTTTGTAGCTACATTCACTGGCCAACTTATCATATACACCTACACAGTTACAGTTAGCTGACTTTAGCCCATCAGTTGCTATACACAGTATGTCATCCCACCTTTGCCCCCTTTATCAGGGGACTACTGCTGTCTATTTGGGAGGTGGATCACTCTCAGCACAGCAATACCACTGACATGAGGTAGTGTGTATGGGGCTGGTATGAGTGTATCAGGTGCAGCTTTGTTGGTAATGTTGTTAAACACCCCAGTGTTACAGCTGTGTTGAAAATACTGTGGTCTACCAGCCAAAAATATCCAGAAACTGTACAAAATTAATGTGGTTAGGCACTAATGACTGATGAAGGGATAGAGGGCAGTTAACACAAATGGTGCATGGAAACAGCTATATTTTGTAAGACCTGCACTCAATTCTTACTGCACATGATAGAGTCAAAGCAGTGCAACATAATAACACTAACATGCCACTACCGATGGTAAGCCTATGGTAGTCTATTGCCACTGATGTACAGTGTACTGGCAGGTAGGTGTACCTCATAAAATGGACAGTTAATATAGGTGCAAGGAATAGCTGCCTTATAAACTATCAGTAGATAATTATTTGTCAAAATATAATAGTCTTTCATTTTATTACAGATATTACTTGTACTATAGTTAATGACACTGATCATATCAACAGATCATATCAACACTTCTGTGGAATTGTTATTGTAGCATCCGCTTTTCATAAAGATCATTAGCATTTCAGGCATAGATCAAGGCAGAAACATTACATCTTATTACAACTCATCTTCAGGGTCAGCATGAGCTAACATTGCCAGATGTTAACAGTAATATTATGAGCTGAGTGAGACTCAATGGAAAGCTGACAATGGCAGCAGAGCAAATCTGTATCAGGGTGATAATGAACCTTCTTATCTGAGAGTGAGAGAGAGAGAGAGAGAGAGAGAGTCAGAGACAATTATTTACCACGTTTTGGCAATATTCAAATCCTAATACAATCATTTTTGACACCTTTCAAATTTGATTTGATCTAAAAGAAAGATGAAAAAAAGGAAAAGAAAGAGAGATAGACATGTTTTGTTCTTGGTTTCTGGGATTTGGTGTACAAGCATTACAGTGGGGGTGTGAAGATTCTCCCCTACTATCAATTATTCATGGATTCCACATGGGAAGTGAGAGTCAAGAGTCAATAGCTGATTTTTATTGCATCTTTTAGAAACAGTAAAATAGCACTGAAAAGTGCAGCTGCAAAACGATCTTCCATAAAATGAAAGGAAACATCTAATCCTGGCTTATGTTGATGAGCACATGGCATCCTAAACCCACTCAAGGACACAGAGAATGGGCATACGGTGTCAGTCTTTGGGTTGTGTGTGTGTTTGTTTGTGTGAGTGTGTGTGTATGTGTACGTACTTATTTTTTAAGTCTTGAGTGTCCTTTTGTAAGTTTTCTACGTGTGCGTGTGTGTGTTTGTGTCTGTCAGTCTCTATCTTAAGGCACCTGTGTATGATGATGTCTCTGTATGTATGGAATTTTCTCAAACCAAAAATACTTTTCCACACAGTTGATTATGTTTAGAGTATAGATTAGTGTTCAGCGAAAACTTGTTAACACAAGCCTATTTTTCATTTCTGGTCATTAAAAGTATGTATGTATATATATATATATATATATATATATATATATATATATATATATATATATATATATTTCTTTTTTATATTAACTAATGCTCAACATTATTTTCAAATCACATGTTCATGCTATTATACTGTGTTAATTGTTCTTTGTGTATTGTATATATTAAACAATGCACAGCATATTGTATATTGTATATATGTGACACTAGGGGGGCCAAAGCTACTGTAAATTGTACAACCAAACATCTGGTTGCTAAGTTAAGGGAACAGCATGACAAAACACAGCAGATTATCTAAAATTACAGTTATTACTTCTTGGTGTACCAGTTTGTCTTTAAATGCTCTTGGCAAAGCTTGAAAGCAGAGGAAGTAAAAGTGATATCTTCTGTAGGTGCTATATGACACTGACCACAGCCTTACATCTGCACCGTGGTGGCTCTCCCAAAGGTCCTGCAGGCACAGGCAAGACCGAGACAGTGAAAGACCTGGGCAAATCTCTGGGCATGTACGTCATTGTGGTCAACTGTTCTGACGGTCTGGACTTCAAATCCATGGGGCGCATGTATTCGGGTCTTGCTCAGGTTTATGTTATTAATATGCAATAAATACTATATAAGTGTTTTATAAATGTAACATAACATAATGGATAGTGTATAAGGAATTATCATGACACATAGCATAATGAATTTTACAGATTATGTAATACATAAGAGTGTGTCTGTTTCCAGACAGGGGCATGGGGCTGTTTTGATGAGTTTAACCGCATTAACATTGAAGTGCTGTCAGTAGTGGCACAGCAGATCCTGTCCATCCTCTCAGCACTGTCTGCAGGAGCCACCAACTTCATCTTCGAGGGCAAGGAGATCCGCTTGGTCTGGTCCTGTGGCATTTTCATCACTATGAATCCTGGTACATACTGCTGAGTGAGATTATTAATTGTTTCTTACTGCATATTTAAGCAGGTATGTGTATTCTGTAATTGAGTATTAGGGTGTGGCACGCTGATATATATCTGTATTTATGTGTGTGTGTCTGGGTCTCCTCTAGGTTATGCTGGTCGTACTGAATTGCCTGATAATCTGAAGTCCATGTTCAGGCCAATCTCTATGGTGGTGCCTGATTCAACCCTGATTGCTGAGATCACTTTGTTTGGAGAAGGCTTCAACAACTGCAAGGTGCTGTCACTTAAACGCTTTCAGCACACACAAACATATTACTAGGATGATCAAGTATTGACCTAACCGTTTGTGTAATCAATTTAAAGCCTAAACCTAACCTTAACCTTAACCCTCAGTCAACTTCTAAGTCAGGGAAGCCAACTTCTAAGCCAGGGGTTTTGCCACAAGGTTTGTTATTAAGGTTTTAGAATCAGAAAAACACATTAACATTTAAGGTGTGTTTGTGCATTCTGTTCACCTGCTGGGATTAACTGAATATGAGTTGTGTCTATCAGTCTGAATACATTTGAAAACTGCATACTGCTGAAAATATTTTTGTTTTCTGACAGTAAATTTATTGGTGATTTGGCAAGTGATATGTTCACAAAGCTTTTTTACTGGTTAAAAAAAAATCTTGTTTGAAAAATGTCTCTGTAGACATTGATTGTTTCAGCCATGTTTGTGCTAAAAATAACAGCAGGTTGGCGCAGGCCTTCACAAAGGTAGCAATTACTATCAGCCTTAATAAATTAGAATAGGTGGTTGATTGCAGTAATAATAAACCAGTAGTGACCACCCCTTTGATCTTATTATAGGTGCTAAAAGCCTCTTCGGCTGTTTACAAAATTGTGACAGTCCATTTTCACACCAAAATATGGTTTGTGAGGCTGCAAAATGAAAGTAGATATGACAGAGTAGATATTAGAAAAAAATGTGAAAAGGTATTTACAGGTTGTTCCTGCCTTTTTTTGCTAGGACATGTGGTAAAAGTTTGAAAATACAATATGGGTACAAATATACATATACAAATAATCTCAAATGAAAGCTTCCTTTCCTTACTACATGAATAATAAGTATAATGAACGATACAAAACATTATTATGTTGTAACGTATGAGTCTATGTCTAACCATAATATGCATTTTACCTGGATCATTAAGGTATACCAGATAACTTTGGAGAAAATGTGAATAAGGCACGCTGGTTGGATGAATAACCTTGAGAGAGTAAAAATGTATCCTGCAATAATTTTCAGGGCTGTTTACCGAATCCACTTTTTATAGGACTCCTGTGCTATTATCCAATAAGAGAGGCCTAAAGATCATGAATAGAATTAGATCATTATCAGAGAGGGAGCTGGACAGAAGGTTAGTGTTTGGTATTAAATTCGGCTTTGGAGCTGGAGGGGATTGAATCAGATAGGCAAACACAGATGAGTCTAGTCACACACACATTCACAGACACACACCAGGAGACAGAGTCCACTGTTGGTTTACTGCTGGCACACAGCGTGCATGCTCTGTGTGTATGTCTGGGAGAGTGATTGTGTCTGTGTGTATAGGTGGGTGTATGTGCAAAACGCCTGACTGACAAAGCTCAACAGCACAATGCGTGTAACGCCAGCTTCCAAAATACACACACTCATGGCCTGGTAGGCATAAAATCCCCCCCAGAAAATCCACTCAGAGCTCCCACCTGCTCCAGCAAACATGGTCCTAATGGAAAAGCCTTATTTGTTGGGGCTGCATACAAGCCCAGTTAGCTGGCAGAGAGAGGGAGAGGGGCTCTGGAGATTGGACTTGGAATAACATATAATATACCTGAGATTAAGAGCAGCAGCACAGGGTCGAGCATCATGTCTTCCACAGATCCCCACATGTCATTGTGAGACTTTATTTGCCCAACACACAAGCCTACTCTCGCTCTTTCCCCTGTTCCCAGTCTCCTTACACAATCAATAATCCCTGTATCATTATGTGCTATTGAGAGGACTATTACCTCTGCAAATGGGAGGAAATGGACATATCAATGTTGTGTCATGTCAGATGGAGTGGGAGTTACACTGACGATAGCACCTCAGAGACAGAGAGTGAGAATGATAGATATAGAGATGCAGTGGATGAGGAAGAGGTAGAGAAAGATGGAGCAAAAGAAACTCTGGAGAAGAGGAAGACGAGAGGGAGCTGTTTCTTTGCCCTGTTGCACTGAAGTGTGGAAGTCTGGTGTTATGAGCCATGACAGATAGTGGAGTGTGTGTCTCCAGAGAGCCATGAGCTTGTGCTACCTGTGTGTGTGTGTGTGTGTGTGTGTGTGTGTGTGTATATGTGTGTGTTTTTACGTGTACGTTGGAGGGATGAGAGATTCTGTCTACCGGTTGATGAGTGTTGAGGAAAATGAGTTCATCATGATAACCAAAGCTAACACACATCCCAAATATAAACATGCAGTACACTGAATTATGTCTCTAGCAGAAAAACAGTCAAGTGTACATCGACCTGTGCTGTTTGTGTGTCTCTGGGTCTATGTGTGTTTGTGTCACTGCTGTAGATAGTGTGTCTGGTGGCTAAGGTAATAACCTCAAGATAACGTGGTCCATTTACCTCAGTGTGCATAACTCTGCCTCACTGCCGAGGGTCTGTCCAGACTGCAGATTGGCGGCGGTATATATAAGTGGGACAGATGGGCATTTCTTTGAGTCCAAATATGAATTTAAACATTTCTATGTAGATATCCAGTTCTCAAGTAGTTTTACACTTGCAGGGGCGAGGTTTACTCAGATGTCTAATCAAGTTAACAGGGAAGATTATTCAAATTTATGAATATAACTTAAATCCTGTTGGGTTAGTTTATGTTAGCTAGCTGGCTTACAAAATCTGAAAAATGTCAGTATATATGAATGCCCATGACTTCCTTTTATGTACTTTAAATTTATGGATTTAAGGACTCTTGCACTTTGCTCTCTTTTATATATAATTTTTTTTTCTCTGAAATGTAACATGTGCTGCATACTTGCATAGTGTCCTGAAGCAGGAAGACCTCCAGTCATGTCCAAATTGATTGTTTTTAAATATTGCTACCCAGTGAGTTCCCCCCACCTGCCAGTTTTTAATGGCAGCATACATGTTCCTTATACAGTGCTATGTGCCACCTAACCTGTTTGTTAGCTTGTTGGAAGCTGACAAAAATGGCAAACACCAAGCCATGGGGAACAGGGATGCCATGTACAAATGCAGGGTATCTGTAATTGTTTTGAATAAGATTTATTTCTGATGAGAATAGCTAGTCACAGAATATTCTCTCTGTTATCTTCAGCAGTCATGTAATTACTTCATTGCATCTAGCCTAATGGGCCCTTTGGGGGCTAGAAAGTATTATGTAGGTATCTTGGCAACATCATGATGTATTGCTGCCTTGGAGGCTCATTTCAAACCATTTACAGATGTTTGCAGTTATTTCTTAGTGATTGAAGCACAGCCTTTAAAGACACTGAATTATGAAACAGTACAGACAGCAAGGCATGCTTTCTGTCACTGACACGTCTAAAGACTCAGTGACACACCCCCATTTCCATATATGAACACAAAACCATGCTTTCTGTCTTTTTTTCCTCCATTTTGTCTAAATTTATTTACTACTTTTTTTCCCCTTCTCACATTTTGAGATCATGTGCTAATTTGACACTGATATTCCACTCTGTTTCTGTTTCTCAGTGTCTCACTGTGACTTTTATTGATTTCCATTCACAGTTAATGAAAATAACACACGTCGTTTTAGAAATACTGGATGTTCTCTTTTTCTGCATCTCAATTTATTTCCACTTCAGTTACACAGTCTCACACCGTTTTCTTACCTTATCCCTCTGTGTGTCTCAGGTGTTAGCTAAGAAAGTTTTCACACTTTACAGTCTGGCAGTGCAGCAGCTGTCTAAGCAGGATCACTATGATTTTGGCCTGCGTGCGCTAACCTCTCTGCTCCGCTACGCTGGAAAGAAGCGCAGAGCCTGTCCTGATGTTGCAGATGAAGAGGTTGTACATGCATACACAAAAACAGTCACATATTCACACATAGATAGTACTGCACACAATCACCTCAAACACACTTTTGCCATATTATACAAAAAAACACATCCAGGCCTGTAGTGACTTATTCATACTTTACCAGAAGTACTCTGTTTGCATGTGTGTGTTTATAGTGTTTTATAGTGTGTTACTGTTGATAGGAATTTAAGACTAAAACTTGCTTTACACCCTGTTGGGAATACTGGTTGTGATAAAAAATGATCAAAAAGGATAAAACTTGAAAGGAAGCTTACAAAAGACTCATCTACCTGAGTACAAACTCTACTTCTTTTTCTTTTTCTGTGTGAATAATGAAACATCATAATTTCTGGAATTTTTAAAAGTTCATGCTGGTAAAGTAAATGTTATTCCTCAGTTTTAGCTCTGCTCTCTATTCCTTATGTTGATAGTAAAGCAAAGAGAGAGGCAGACAGAACATAACAGTGTTAACACACATTATGTCATGTAGTGATATAGAAGCAGTTTTGTTTAATAGTTAAGGTTATGACTAAAGAATAGGTTTGAGAAATGGGTGTTTGAGGAGTTTAGTAAACTTTTCCTCTGCTTTAACCCCAGGTCCTGCTCATGTCTATGAAGGACATGAACATTGCTAAGCTAACCTCGATTGACCTCCCACTGTTTAATGGGATAATCCAAGACCTGTTTCCTGCTGTAGAGACTCCCACCATTGACTATGGCAAGGTATGAATAGGTGATCAATTTCAGGGGGATGCAAAGGTATGTCATCTCTCAATTTTAAAAATGACAAAATAAATCAACCCCTGGTACCCCTTTTTTTATCTGCTTTAGATTACTCTTGTATTGGTTAAGATGTCTGTTACATTACTAGGATCATGTTTCTCTCTCAGAAATAGGTTTTCCAATTTAAAACATCTTATAATCATAAAAATTGTTTGTATTTATCTGGAAAGCAGTTCATGTCTCAAGAGAGTGATGAAGTAAAGTCACTTGTATTTCTGATTATGTCAAGTCCCATGTCACAAAAATCTCAGCTTGAGTCCTCACCTCTGTGTCCAGCCTGGGTCAGTTTACTGCACCCATGCACCAGGTTCTTATTAGACATACAGCAGAGGGACTGTACTCTGTACTCTATGCTGCATACTGTATGCTCTCAAACGTTGCAGGGGAACATTGCAACATCACGCCGAATGACGCACAGAAGCTGATTCAAATTACTCTGTTTGCATACAGGTTCCCAAGTGCATCAAACTGTAGTCACGCAAATCATTTTGACTTAGCTAAATTACTAAGGAATCATTAAACATGTCTCAGATGACTCAAATCTGATTCATCCTCACTCTGTTTTGTATATTATGCACACAAGCTGCCAACAAGGCTTCATCAAATGCTTCAGGTCTCCCTTTGTGTACCAGGGTAGTGTCTAAGTGTGCCTATACACAGCAGATATGCAGCACAATGCAGATGTGTTGCCCGGCATGTGTCTCATCGCCTACAAATCTTAAGTCTAGACAGGCAGCAACTGCTGCATGTATCAGCGGCAATCAAGTGTGAGAGAGAGAAGGTGGAAGAACAGCATGTACCCACATTCACATTTACACACATACACAAATTTGCATTCATTCAAACATGCATACACTGACAGCAGGCTTTCCCCTGCACCGTCTGCTCTCATCTGTCCGTTTTGCATTGTGAAGTTTTTCATTGCAGTGTCATGTTGAGCAAAGAGCTCCACCCTCGGCTTTTAATGCTAATGTGTTCCTGCAAGATGCTTCTGATCTCTTCTCTTTTCGTGCTTCTGTACACAGTTAATGAGGTAAAAAAGAAATGAGAGAGGGATTGAATTAGAGCAAGAGTGCTTTAATGCCTTTGTAGTAATCTGGCTCTGAAGAGTGTGTGTTTCACTCTAGGGGGTGCTGGGATTGTTTATGGTTATTAAGTTTGAGACATACTCCTTGCCAGTTCATTTGTACTTGCTGATCAACTTGGGATTCAAACCAATAATATTGCACAGTTCTCTTGCTCTCTTAAGAATCATTATAACTATTCCAAAAAACAAGTTGCTGTTTATTTGTCTGCCTTATTTTATCTACTGTATGGTTATGTATGTTTTTCATGTGTGATTCCATTTCCGTAGCTGAGAGAAACTATAGAAGCAGAGCTTCGGCAAAGCGGTCTGCAGGTCACTCCCTTCACCCTGACCAAAGTCATTCAGATGTACGAAACCAAGAACTCACGCCACTCCTCCATGATTGTAGGCAAGACAGGAAGTGGCAAAACGGTCACCTGGAGGATCTTACAGAGCACCCTGAGCACCATGCATCGCAAAGGCGAACCTGGCTTCAACCTTGTCCGTGTGAGTCCTGGGACTGTTTAGAGTTCACTAGAGACCATTTCAAGATTCAGGCTGTATTACACACATAACTAACGTACAGGATTGCAATAATTCAGGTTTATTCTGAGCCTTTGCTTATGCACTTCACTCTGAAAAAGTTCATTTAGTGCTTTACACCAACTGCTATCTTACAACAGTACAATGACAAAGGAGACAAAATTCTTAATGCACAAGCATGAAGAAAGCATTTACTCGCTTGCACAACATCAAATAACATGTAACAACAACACACTTTATACGTTTACTCTTGAAATGTCTTAATGGCTTTTGAGTTAAATGAAGGAATCCAAAAATATGTGAATAATACTGCAAGCTCCAATTTTCCATGAATATAAATATCAATTACACAGTGCAAGCATTTCAAAGCTCAACCATTATTCCAGACAAATGCTCACTCCAACAATAGCACAACATAAGTTTGTCATATTGCGATCTCATTAACTCAAACATGAGACGATTTAATGCCAAAGAAGAAGCAGTGATCTGACACAGAGCTCCTTCTAAAGCGGTTGTTGTCTGAGGCTATCCTAAGGCATTCATTAGTATGAAAATGAGCCACCGTTAGCAAGTGCTGTAACCCACCATCGTCTTGCATCCCTGACACCAAAACAACAGTCATCAAAGGCATTCTCCACAGGTATTGCGGTGCTCTTCAGGATGCTTAACACAGAACAAAAGCACTCAACAGACTTACAGCTAACATGGTGGAGTTTTGATAAAACCACAGAGCTTCTTATGCTAGCGCACTATAATTGGTAGCACTTACAACACATTGTTGTGATAATATGTTTTCTTGTGCATGCCTTTTTGAGGAATGTGTGCAATTCTAATCCAGTTAACAGAGGCTACAATTATGTATAATTACATTTTTCCATGGTGGCCCTTTTTTCACCCATTTCATGTGCTTTGCAGTGAGCAATAAGATGGTTAGAGCTATTTTCAATTTGTGACGTGATTCATTTTGACTGCAACTCAAGCATGATTATAGAGTGAGAACTGCATCATGTATTATAAATCAGATTTAAAAGCATGCATTTCAACCTGTTGGTGATGTCTTCTCTTTAATGATGTTTCTGTATGAGTGTGTGTGTGCGATCCAGGAGAAAGTGTGCTTTCTTGTTTTTCGTGCTCTCTCCTGTCTACCTCAACATCGTGTCGTGGTGTGTGTCTAAGCCTTCATGGCTTTCACTCCCTGTTTTATGGTCCATCTTGTTCTCTGCTCCCTCCGTGACACAAAAGGCCATAGTTTTTACATGCTACTTTTTCTTTCCAGTTTTCTCTCATCCTATCTATCTATCTATCTATCTATCTATCTATCTATCTATCTATCTATCTATCTATCCAAATCATTTCTCACTGCCTGTCTTCTCTCTTTTATGTCTGACTCAACACCTTTTCATTTTGCATAATCTATTTCAGGAAGCCGTCTCTGTCCTACCATTGAAATATCACCTCTTCCAGCTTCCTCATTATCTCTCCTCAGCATCTCCACATGCTCTGACTCACACAAACACGCACGCACCCATGCACCCATGCAGGCACACGTGCACACACACATACACACACACACACACACACACTGTCTTCACTCTTACTCTTCAAAATCTCATTCCAGCAGCCACTCCCTGTCTGACATTTCAACTCAATTTCTTTTTCCATCCCTCATTTTACTCGCACCTCCTTCTCATTGACACCGGTCCATTTTTTTTTCTCCTCTGACCTTTAACCTATGACTCCTCAGGAATGTCCTTTGAACCCCAAAGCAGTGAGTCTTGGAGAACTCTATGGTGAATATGACCTCTCCACCAATGAGTGGACCGACGGCGTTCTGTCCTCTCTTATGAGAGCTGCGTGTGCAGGTACTGTTGAGTGCACTTCAGATGGAAGAGGTTAAGCGGGGTTGCTGTATAGGGCTGTCAATAATAATATAAAATTTTATTTATTTATCTAGCACTTACATAAAAATTTTATACGACAGATTTAATAAGACAAAGACACAAGATCACCAGCTAAGGTCAAGAAATGTGGTTAAAAAATGAGAAGGATATGAGTATAAGCCTGAAGAATAAAAAATAACATTAATGAATGAATGGTAGGAAGGAAAATATGATAAATCTGTAAAAAATAGTGTGGAAGATACCTTAGAAGTATGAACTGATAAAGTCACCACTGAAGTCAGTCACTGACCCACCAAAGGTCATCTATGAGTACAGGGCCTGTGTACTGTTGAGACTTAGTTCCCACTCTTTTAGGTACACCAAAGGTACCTAAATTTTATGTACACTCAAGTAAACCTAGGCACACTTTATAGGTATAGAATTATTGTACACTATCTGTTGAAATGCACGGTTTGTCTTTAAATGTCTAGTTACACAAACTGTTGGAAATGGACTTTATAGATTTTGGTTAGCCTATCCTTTTTTATCAGGATCCTTTCTTTGATCACCTACATGCTTAAGGAATCTGTGTGTGTGTGTGTGTGTGTGTGCAGAATATAACTGTGTCATCAGCTCTTGCGATATCTTGCACTGAGGCTGACACATGCGTGTGGGCTGAGGAAAACAACCTCACACTGGTGGTGTACATTCTGTTTCTTTTAAGCTCAGCCTCACAACAAATTCACACACACACATGCACACATGGGCACACACAAAAGAACAGCCGGTCACAGGCTGACTGGAGATTGTTTCCGTCTCAGGGCCCAGAAGGTGTCTGACGACATTTCTCTTTTCTTGTTATGTCAACTCAGCATGACTCTGTCAGCTCCACTAATTATGTTTTCCTTTTTACTTTATCTGCCTCTCTGCAGTTCTTTACAGCGGCTACTGAACAGATGCTATCAACAGATGTCTTCCTTGTATTTATGATGTTAGTTTTCTTATCGTTTTTTTTTTTTAAGGATTGACAGGGTCATGGGATGATCGGGTTAAATGTCACGCTTGGCATTTTTCTCTGAGCTGTGTCTTTACTGTACCTACTTATTTCTGTTCTCTTCAGAATCTTCTGTCCTGCTGTGAGCGGAAATGTGGGCCAAAATATCTCTATGTTTTCTCCCTCTATCTCATTCCCTGCTTGTCTGTCTCTCCCTCAGTCTATTGCAGAATGGAGAGACCGCAGTATTCTGGGTTAGGGTGGTGTGTGTGTGTGTGTGTGTCATGGGAGAGTGTGTGTGCTGCATAGCTCAGCTCCTATGGGACTGTCAGTGCAAAAGAGATCCCCTTTCCCTGCTGCCTGTTTTTCTCTCTCTCTCTCTCTCTCTGTTGCAGCAAGCCAGCTACTGTTGATGAGTGACATGATGTAGCTCTCTCTCTTTCTCTCTCCCTCTCTCTATCTGTGTCGCTATCCCTCTCTCGCTGTTCGGTCTGACTCTGTGTGGGCCCCTGTGGCTTGCATTTCATTTCATCGTGGTGTCCCTCATGAGTCAGTGTCTTTCTCTTTACTGTGTATCCGTCGCTCTCTCTCCCTTCCTCTCTCTCTCTCTCTTTCTGTCTGTCTTCTGTAAGCAATAAAGCAGACCTGTTCATTCTCCAACAGGAGTTTGTGGTCAGTCCCAAGGCCGTGTCTCTGGAAGAGCTTTACGGCCACTTTGATCTATCCTACTGCGAGTGGACTGATGGCATTCTTTCCACCACCATGCGCCAATCGTGCACAGGTTACCATGCCGAGCTGTGGAACTGAAACAGTTCTTTGTTTTTGACGCCTGCCAATTAGCCCAGGCAATCACAGACTTTTGTTTGCCTATTTGAGTACAATCTATATAGTTTGCTCCATTTACATATTTTGTTGTCATTATGCTTTTTTTCCAGCAGCAGTTTTCCTGAGTTTCTTTCCGGGTTTTGTTTGTGTCTTGTTACCATGTAGGTCTTGGTGTGGAGGAATTTTATGTTTGAGTGGTGTAATCAGGCATTGCAGTGCCTCCATATGTTTAGCATCTGTTGCTGTTCATCTCTGTTTGTTTATTTCCCCTCCTCGCTGCTTGGAGAAGGGAGATCATCCAAAGTAGAAATGACAGTTGCTTTAGCTGTGTGTGACAGGTTTGATGTTACATGCTTACCCAGTCAGTCAGTCTCTGTGTGTGTGTGTGTGTGTGTGTGTGTGTGTGTGTGTGTGTGTGTATGTGAGAGAGAGAGAAAGTCTCTGTGTGTATAAGACAGAAAGACTGTTCTGTGTTGTGGTTGTTGTTGTGGGGTCGGTAAATGAGACACACATGGTCAGATGAAGGGAAAGGAAGAAAGATAGAAAACTAACAGAACATTTTCCACAAAAGGGCCACAAGTTTGTGAGAAACGAAATAAAAAGAGACAGGAAAATAGACAGAGAATTAAAGATAGCAAGGCATGTTTATGAATCCATTTGTCTATATTTGTGATAGTAAATGATAAAAACAGAGAGAGAGAGACTATGTAATGATGCACATTATATGTTTGCTTTATTTCCTAACTGCCTCCCCTGTCTCTCTCACGTTGCTGAGCTCAGATGAGAAGCCGGATGAGAAATGGATTGTGTTTGACGGTCCAGTGGATACTTTGTGGATTGAAAGCATGAACTCGGTGATGGATGACAATAAAGTCCTCACGCTTATTAATGGAGAGAGAATTTCCATGCCTGAACAGGTATGAAATTACATATCAAGCGTGTCACACTATTTCTGACTTGTCAAAAAGTAACCACAAGTTTAACTGCCTTACAGTCAGGTCCATAAATATTGGGACATCGACACAATTCTAACATTTTTGGCTCTATACACCACCACAATGGAT
>CM075006.1:9935567-9952479 GCA_037576675.1 Pangasius sanitwongsei
CCTCTTTGCCGACAGCCTAGATCAATGAGTTTAACAGGTTCCTCTTTGCCGACAGCCTAGATCAATGAGTTTAACAGAGGTTCCTCTTGGCTGAGAAGGTTCGTCCTCTGGTCAGGGATGTCCCATCAGTTGCCGATTGTTCACAGGACAGTGGAAATCCAACAATCAGTAACCAAGTGGTAATTAACTTGGCTCTACAAAGTCTGGGAGCAGGATTCCTAGTTTTATGGCTTCTTTGCTTTTCTTACCTGTTCGCTTCAGATCCTACAGTCATCTGATCTTTTTCCAATATTCAGCTGTCCAGTTTTTGTGAGCCTCTGCACACTGTAGCCTCAGATCCCTGTTCTTGGCTCACAAGAGTTGAATCCGATGTGGTCTTCTGCTGTTGTAGCCCATCCACCATGTGCAAGCTGAGATGCTTTTCTGCTCACCATGGTTATAAATAGTGGTTGTTTTAGTTACCGTAGCCTTCTTGTGAGCTCTGGCCATTCTCCTCTGACCTCTGTCGTCAACAAGGTGTTTCTGCCCACACTGGATGTTTTTTGCACCATTCTCTGTAAACTTTGTAGAGTATTGTGTGTCAAACAGGAGATCTGCGGTTTCTGAAATACTCTGACACCAGCAACCATGCCATGGTCAGAGTCACTGAGATCACATTTTCCCCCGATGTGATGTTTGAGGTGAACATTAACTGAACTAGCTCTTAGCCTGTATCTGCATGAATTGTGCATTGTGCTGCTGTCACATGATTGGCTGATTGGATAATAGCATGAAAGGACAGGGGTACAGGTGTTTTAATAAATTGGTCAGTATGTGTATTCTGGAAGTATTGATTGGCAGTCTGTAGTTACAGAATTAGTGTGTAGTTCTTGCGGTTACTGCCAGTAGCCTTACTTCAAATTCCCTGCCTGTGTAGCTCCCATATACCAAGAAAAAAAGATGGCTGGAATTGTGTTCTAATGTGTTTCCATGCTCTTAGTAACTTTCTCTCCTGCTGTGTAGGCCCTGGAGTCCCTGAATAAGAAGGATATGACTGAGATCAAGTCTTATGGTCGGCCCCCAGCACTAGTAGAGACTGTGATGCAGGCAGTCATGATTTTGAGAGGATGTGAACCCACCTGGGCTGAGGCTAAGAGACAGCTTGGTAAGAGGTGGAGAAAAAGAGCATATATTTACTGGTTGATCATTGGATAATGGAGAGACCAGGAAACAAAGTGGACCTAAAGAAGACTTAAATTTTACTCAAAGAAACTCATTATAATAGAGAGGTACAAGGTTAAACAGAGCTGAACAGTGCTAATCTACAGGGCAGTGGAAATGTAATCAACAATTAGAAACTAAACTTAAACACATACTCCGGAGCAGCCGAGCTGATGACACTTAAATCAGTGGATTATTATACTCCACTGTCTCTATGTGTGATAGGTGAAGCCAACTTCATTAAACAGCTGGTGAACTTTGATAAGGATAACATATCAGACCGCGTGCTGAAGAAGATTGGCCAGTACTGCACACAGCCTGACTTCCAACCTGATATCATTGGCAGAGTCTCGCTGGCAGCCAAGTCTCTCTGCATGTGGGTCAGAGCCATGGAGGTAAGACCCAATACCCACAGACACACACACATGTGCACTGACAAATATGTATGCTTTGTACCTGTATCCCAACTCTGTATTATCTTTAAATTAATTAATCTTTGCATACCTGTGTGTCCATGCTTTGTGCTTATGCGTGTGCGTTTTTCTCAGGTATATGGCCGTATCTACCGGGTGGTGGAGCCGAAGCGCGCTAGGCTGCATGGAGCCATGACTCAGTTGGCAGAGAAACAGGCCTCACTGGCCGAGGCCCAGACCAAACTCCGAGAGGTCAGTGCATGTGTAGTTTTCACTATGGGCTCTAGCTGCCAAATTCCTTTAAAATTTGCATTTGAACTTTAATTACTTTTAATGGCTTAGTGTTTAAATGCATTTGAATATTAAGGAGTCTATAAGTTCAAACAAGAACAAAGTGTCACATCATATCATACTTTTATCACAATGATTCTCTGTTTTAATTTACCTACACTAATATTTTGTGCATTACTATTTTACATTTTATATATGATCTATATAAAAATATTGCCTTTAACTCAACCCAGATCTCTAGCAGCCAAGGACCACCTACATTCACAGAAAAAGGAAATTTGACTGACATGACAGATGACCAACCACGTACCTTGCCTGTAGCATGTCAGCAAACTCATTAGATAAACTCATTTACTAACCGCTAACTGCTTAAAACAAAACTTGTTAATGACAGGATTCAGTGAACTTTCAGTGTTGCGGTGTTTAAATATTTAGAAAATGGTGCACAGTGTACACCTGAAGTGTGGACCATCAATCAGATTGCAGTCTTCTATGTCCTAAAGTTCATTCTGGAATGCTCATGGCCAGAAAAGTGTACATAGAATCTCAAACTCTTTCCAGTGGAGTCTCAGATGGCTTACTGCTGTATATGGTCACCATGGTCTAGTGGATAAATACTTTTTTTTTAATGTGAATATAACACAAGGGTCAAGTAGGCAGAATTTTAGGAAATATTTTTAACAGGCAACATGGTAAATTAAATGTTTGAATGTGGGTTTTAAATACATGTTTGAAACTTTGAACAGAGTACAAGTGGTGAAATTTGTTCTGACCACCACAGACAGATACGTTACAGTGGAACAAGCTAATAATGCATGATAGAGAAAGCATAAGAGATTTCTTAAGAGGGATTTATGAGCTCATACGACACTGTGTGTGTGTGTGTGTGTGTGTGTGTGTGTGTGTGTGTGTGTGTGTGTGTGTAGGTAGGTGAGAAACTGGACCAGTTACAGACACAGTATGGTGAGAAGCTGAGTCAAAAGGAAGAGTTGAGGAAAAAGTCAGAAGACATGGAGCTTAAACTGGACCGAGCTGGCAAACTGGTATCTGGACTGGCTGGAGAGAGAGTACGCTGGGAAAATACCGTAGAGGTACACACACATGCACACACATTCACACACATGCACACTTGTTGAAACCAGGCAATACTACAGATTGTGTATTTTTGCCTTAATGTAGGATCTGGAGAAGGACATGGGTTACCTAGTAGGAGACTGTCTACTGGCTGCTGCGTATCTCTCATACATGGGTCCTTTCCTGTCCAACTACAGAGACGAGCTGCTCACAAGCATCTGGATAAAACAGGTTACTCTTATTCTCCAGATCAAACTTTACATTTTTCACATTATTATACTTTTTCTGTTGTTCTATATCTTATTGTTCTCTGCTTATACTCACACTCTATCCGTAGTTTAAGGAGTTGGAGGTTCCATGCTCTCCAGGCTACAGTTTTGCTGTTTTCCTCTCCAAAGCCACAGCTGTGCGTGACTGGAACATCCAGGGTCTTCCCTCCGATGCTTTCTCCACTGAGAATGGAGTGATCGTCACCCGCAGCAACCGGTCAGCCCTCACCAGACCAATCTCCCAACACTATTTTGACAGACAGACTGTCTCTAGTGCTAATTAGAATAATGACAGTATCTCATGAATAATGATGACTAATGAATAGTGATAGCAGGGTAATTAGCTAAAGATAATAGTAAGCTCTGCGATGTGAATGTCCATTTATAGACCAGTGCTAATTTCCTTTCACAGAAACAGAAGGTCACCAGGCGGGGCATTTTTTGGAGATTATGTATTATTATGAATTATTTGGGGATAATGTCTCAAGCATTCACAGTACTGGCTAATGTCTGTCTGTCTCTCTTTCTCTACATCTTTCCCCAGATGGCCATTAATGGTGGACCCTCAAGGACAAGCTCTGAAGTGGATTAAGAACATGGAGTCTAAAAGAGTGAATAATCACGCATACAATTGCACAATGCCCAAACCTTTTCTGCACCAATTTTGTACACTCTAGTTGGTATAAGGATCAAATTATCTAGAGCTTAGTGAGAAAAGGTGAGGGTTTGTATAGAAACTGACTGGAGGCAAGAAAACAGAAGGTATTAGACAAGATTATAGCTCCCTCCATATTGCAAAAGCATAACCCACATTCTGCAACGAGATTATCAACAGGGCATCACGTCATACAGCCTACCCATTTTAGTCTGAGTCGTGACATTGTGTAAAACCCACAGACTCCAGTGCCTTCCTTCCCTTAATTAGTGTAGAACAAATGAACACCACAAAATCTATGGCACATTGAAAGCTGTATCATTTCTGTCACTCATTCTTCTCACCTGCTTTCTGTTCCTCTTTCCTTTACACACACACTCTCTCTCTCTCTCTCTCTCTCCCCAAATCTAGCTCTCTACACAGACAGTTCTATTAATATGCTATCTCTCTCCCTTTTGTGTTTTCGAGGCTGCAGTTGTTCGTTTCTTTATTGAGGTGAGATGGAGCCTCTTTTCTCTCTGTGCTCTGGTGTTTTTTGAAAAAGAGAGCACAACGTGGGAGATGTTGATGGAGTATTTAGAGAGCAAAAATGACACACAGGAGTATCACACACACACACAAAGGCATCATTATACACATTTACACACTTAGGCTTGCATCTTTGTCCTGACCATCTGGTCACTGTGCTTTTCTCCATCTCTTGTGTCTCAGCTTAGCCTCATTTGTTGTACAGGTCTCTGCTCTTCGCTTGCCCCCTTTTTCTCTCTGCCCCTCTATGTCCCTCTGTCTCTTTTCCTCTCTGTCAGCCTCTCTCTCCTCTTTTCATGCTGTTTCTCTGACCTTTTCCTCCTCTCTGCAGGTCCTTTCATGCTTTCATGTCTTGCTGGGGTGGCCAGTGCCATTCACACACTACAGCTAAACGCTGACATTTAGGAACAATCACGAAATGTCTTACACTGACAGTCCTGAAGCTTTTCTTTCTTCTTCCCTCTTACTATCGCTCCCTGTCTGTCTCTCTCTGCTCCCTCACTCCCTCACACTCACATTTTCTTTACTATCTATTCTGCTTTTTTTCTATCATTTTTGCCTATTCTTTTATCATTTTTTCTCTGTTGCCCTCCACCTTTTGACTCATTTTCATCTATTGTTTGTCTTGTCTTTTGAATTCTCTCTCTCAGGGGTTAAAGGTGATAGACCTGCAGATGCCAGATTTCTTGCGTGTTTTGGAGAATGCAGTGCAGTTTGGCTCCCCAGTTCTTCTGCAGAATGTACAGGAGGATCTGGATCCCTCACTGGCGCCCATACTTAACAAATCTCTCACCCATGTTGGTCAGTCACACACATGTACATGAACACACACACACACAAGTGCACTATAAAAACCTGTCAGAACCAGGGATATTATAGTCAACGAAGGCTAAAGCTGTTTGAAAAAAATTCTTGTAAATTGAAATAATAGAATATACTAAAATTAAATAACAAATAGATAAAAAAAAAAAATGGAAACAAAATGGAAACATGTCTTTGTTTTCCATACAACATGTGCTTAAATTTAGTTCCAGTATAATGTGGAAAATTGTGTCTGGCGGTATGGAAATATCTTTAATTTAACCCTCTTACATAAAAATGCATTCCTGGTTTCTATTAAATCAAAACAAATCTTACAGTGAAGAAGTCAAGGGTTAAAAGCACATTTTTTAATGTGCAAATGTACATACAAAACTATATAAAAGTTTTAAAAATATATTAAACATCAACAGGATAAAAAAGTGAAAAATAAAACTCCACCTCTTGTGTGGGATTCAGGGTGAGTCACATCTCATGATCGGCTACCTATGGCATTATAGAGTAAAAAAAAACACATCTAGCTTAAATAAACTCCCTATTTTAATTTAACTAACTGCCAGTGTTGATGTGAGAAGCATTATCTGGTCAAATAGCAATAGCCATTATTCAGTATTCAGCTGGATGGTTAAAGTTCTTTGAGTGCCTGCCAGCTGCATGGTGCCTCTGCTTGGAATCACAGTGTGTAGCTACCCCTGGTGTGTGTAATTGAGTGTATTTCTGTGTGTACACAGGTGGGAGGCTCTTGATGAAGCTGGGAGATAAAGAGATCGAGTACAACCCAGAGTTCCGTTTCTACATCACCACTAAATTGTCCAATCCACACTATACCCCCGAGATTTCCACGAAAACCACCATTGTTAACTTTGCTGTGAAGGAACAGGTGTGTGTGTTTGTGTGTTGGTTTGAGATGTAATGCATCTCTAAAAATGTATTTGCCATTTTGAAGTCACATTTTTTAATAGTTAATCTCTGAAAAAACATATTTCACCACCATTGTGTAAATCATTAATTGTCCATTTTTGTGTTGAAAGGGTATTTTTATACAGGTTACTATGTCCTTGCTTTTGTGTTTGTGTTTGTGTGTGTGTGTGTGTGTGTGCATGTGTGTGTAGGGTCTGGAGGCTCAGCTGTTGGGTATTGTGGTGCGTAAGGAGCGTCCTGAGCTGGAGGAACAGAAAGACTCTTTGGTGATCAACATTGCCTCAGGCAAGAGGAAACTGCAGGAGCTAGAGGATGAGATTCTTCGGTGGGCTATGCACACTTAGACACACACACACACACACACACACACACATTAAACACCTCCATTAACACCTTTTATTCAAATGACATTTAGAGAAAAAACTAAATTAACACATTTGCTAAATCCATCAGTCAGCTTTATCTTTCAGCAGCATCGTGTTTATATGCCCCTGTGTGTGTGTGTGTGTGTGTGTGTGTTTGTTTGGGTGTAGCTTGTTGAATGAAGCAACTGGCTCTCTGCTGGATGATGTGCAGCTGGTGAACACTCTGCAGACCTCCAAAGTCACAGCCACAGAGGTGTCAGAACAACTGCAGACCAGTGAACAGACGGAGATCAAAATCGATACTGCCAGAGAGGTGAGAAAGAGAAAGAGTGAGAGAGTCAGGAATAGAAAGATGATGAGAGAAGGAGGAGGGTGCAGAAGGGTTTGCCAAATTGGATTAATTGTTGACAGTTTAGGGATGAGGATAGAAAGCTTGACAGATGAGGCCATGATACGTGGTTATGCCAAAATAAGAAATTTGAACACTGTGTGTTTAAATTGCAGGGTTATCGCCCCTGTGCCCAGCGCGCTTCCATTTTGTTCTTTGTGCTAAATGATATGGGCCGTATAGACCCCATGTACCAGTTCTCTCTGGATGCCTACATTGACCTGTTCAACCTGAGCATCGAAAAGAGCCATCGCAGCCACAAACTGGAGGAGAGGATCGCCCAGCTCAATGACTACCATACCTACGCAGTTTACAGGTCATACACCATTACCACACACACATTATTACTGTATACCCAATAGCAATTAGCACACCTACGTAACCTAGATGTCTCTCTACATACAAATGGATGCCCATTGATGGTATTAAATATTAAAATATCTTCCACACATGAATCAGTTCTGCCAACAGTCCATAATCTTTCCTAACCTGTTTCATTTTATAATAAAAAGAGGTCACTAATTTAACAACTGTTATTTTTTGTACAATAATATATTTACATGAACACAGATAATGAGCATTGTTAAAAGTGATGATATAGTGATCTGATCTGCAGTGACCTCTGTAATTCAGGGGAAAGTCAGTGTAGTCAGCGTCGTATCAAAATTTTAGTGAGGTCCACATTGCAGAAATGTATCTTAGTTAATATATCACAATGCTGAATGTGTACTACATCAATTGCTCATTTGTAATCTCTGTTATGTTATCCTTACATTCTTCCATAAACTGCTTTGCTCTGGTTTAATTTCTTTGAGTTAAATGTCTTGCTTTACAAGACAGCCTAAGTTGCCTGTTGATTTCAGGGTCCAGAAATATGAATTTCTAAAATTTGTTTTCATATTTCTTAAAAATGACACAGTGAAATGATTTCATATTAAAGGAGCATTTAGTATAAGAGATCCTTTACAAGAATATAACATGAATTTGTCTGCTAATTAAAGCTGTGTTTTTTATCAGCCTCAAAACTAATGACAATTGATCACAATTTCTTTTTTTCCTTGCATATTTTAAACAATAGAGACGTTACCATTGATATATTGTAGGTTTGTATGTGACAGCTTGTTTACATAACTAAACATTTCTATTCTATGAACATTCTATTCTAGGAATAAGGTTATGTAGAGTAATTAATTAGAAATTGTGCATGTAAACATTTCTAGTGTCTACATCTTAACTAAAACAGACTATTGGCAGCTTTTTCCCCTAAGCACTTGGTGGTTATCGTAAAATCCCATATACAAACAAACAAACAAACAAATAAACAAATAAATAAATATATAACAAAGGTCCAGAACTTTGTGTCTCCATAGCTAGTTACGGCCATGAATGTAGTGATAGAGTCATTACCTATCCCTTTTTAATTCAAAAGCATATTGGTAATAGCCTTATCTTTATAGCAATTCATAGCATGACTTAAAGACAGGTGTAGACAAGTGAAAGTTGCTGAAATAAGTTGCTAGTTGATGTCATGTCTCACCAAACCACTCTGAATCATGCAACAGAACATTGTTCCTTTACATTTCTGTTTCGCTCAGTCTGTATTGCATCATGTTATGTGCGGAGCAGGTGTAGGAATATAGAAATGAAGTTGCAACATAATCACTTACATGTGTAAATGCATATGAAAGAGTGACTGGCAGTCATTTTATTTCTTCTCCAAAGGCTCTGAGCTTGAACATGATGATGTTGATTTGAGAGTCGTCAGTGGTTCATGTTTGCAGGTACACTTGTCGGGGCCTGTTTGAGTGTCACAAGCTCCTGTTCAGCTTCCATATGTGTGCAAAGATCCTGGAGGTGGCCGGCAAGCTCAACATGGACGAGTACAGTTTCTTCCTCAGAGGAGGGCTGGTGAGCACCAAACTTGCTTCACCCTTAACCTAATAAGGCTGGTGTAAAAAAAAAAAAAAAAAAAAAAGGGGGGATGCAATACATATGTCATATATCACAAATTGTATTGTTTAGTATTTTATTATTACAGCATGAAACCATGAAATATTTAGCACAAAGTACTCTATAATACAGGTCCATCCACACCCACAATACTCGGTCTCACAAAAGCACATACCATTCGCACTACTCCTACCATGATTTTATCACACTACCATGAATAATCACATACCCTGCTCATAGTTACTTGGTTCCCATGAGCTCATGGTATTTCTTGAAAAATGTGGTTTGAACTATTTCAACAATACAGTTGTTCAGATCAACCCAGTCACACTAAATCAATGGGTCCTTCATGCTGTACATACTGTATCCCCTTCAGCATCAATTCACACAGACCTTAATCTGCACAGATGCTTTTCCTCACTCCGTGAACAAGAGTAAAAACTTTCTTACACAGTGTTTTGTCCCTGTTTCTGGAATAAAGATCTGTGAGAAACAGATTCAGCACTTCACATTTGTTATATACATATACATATGGCCAAAAGGCTGATCCAATTAGATGAGGTGTAGCCCGTTTTCCGATACATTGTGCCTTTTATTATTTATATATTTACTTTTAAACATAGCATTTTGTAGGCGTAGGTGAAATAAACTTTTGTAGGTGTTGTAGGTGAAATCAGCATGCCACTGCTAAGGTAACTGGAACAAGATTCACTGTCTAACAGACTGAACAATCTGCATATAACTGTACTAGTTAGAAAGAGCACAACTATAACATACATAATTTAGGTAAAAATTCTAACTCAATGCTTTACTTACAGCCCTATTTTTTGTAAATTGGCCTATATAGAAAAGATACCACCAATACTCTGAGGTTTCACCTGGACATTCCAGGACATTAGCCTTTTTGTTTTAAGCCAGCACATGTAGCATTCCCAATCCTCTTACACCAATGTTACTTCAGTGTGGTCTTTGGTGTATGTTTTGCCTTGTCATGTTCTAATATGAAACTTCCAAGTCCCAGTGCATTTGCAGTTTGCAGCGTGTTTTCTTTCAGTATTTTTCTCTAGTCAGTTCCATACATTTTTCCTTGTAACTTTGATTTTTAAGTATTTGCAGCAGGGACGCATTCCCAAATCACGATGCTGCCACCACCATGCTTTACCGTGGTTATGTTGTGCTACGTTAGGTTTGTGCCAAAGGTATCACTTCTCTAAATTGGTGGATAAACTCTAGCCAAGTCATAATATGAGTTTTTTTGTTTATATTGTTAAATAAAGGCTTAATTCCCTCTACGCTTTATTACAAGGCAGATTTGTTAAGTGTGCGTGCTACCAGAGCAAATAGTTACCTTAGAGGTAATTTAGATGTGTCAAGAGTGTTAAGAGTGTGAATATTTATGAATTGCTGAATTGATTTATTTTCAACAATAACAAACAATCAGGTTTTAAAAATTAATCTTGAAAAGTGTCTGGATTTTTTGTGGAATTTCCAAGTTCTAATTTATGGAACTTTGTTTTAATGAGTAGCAAAAAGAATCACTTTGAGAGCAACTGCTCTGCATTTTGAGTATGTTAGTTCTTGTAAAGACTAATGTTTGACTCTTATGGGTAACATTATTTCTCATCACCTGCAAACAGACAGTGCATAGTGTCTACTTTGCTGCTTAGCATTAAAGACAGCAAGGTTTTTAAGGCTTTCAAAAGGTTTAAACTCTTTAGTTTAGATAATTGCCCCACGTTTTGCCAGTATTAAATCTTGTTTGGGGTGTGTTGTGGAACCCTTGGGTGTCCTTTCATATGTCTCATATGTGATGTCTGTGGGTGTGTGCTGTTGTTCCAGGTCCTGGATAAGGAAGGTCAGATGGATAATCCATGCTCAAGTTGGCTAGCTGACTCTAATTGGGACAACATTACTGAGCTGGACAAGCTAGCTAATTTCCATGGGCTTATGGCCTCATTTGAGCAGTACCCACGAGATTGGAACCTGTGGTACACCGGCTCAGAGCCAGAAAACGCACCTCTACCTGGTAATGTCTGTGTGTGTGTGTGTGTGTGACAGCACTTTAGCTGTAACCGTGTTATCTCATCTTTGTGAATCATACTAAATGAGCTTTTTATTCCTTTTTTTTTCTGACTCACTTTTGTCTTGGAAAATTATTACAAGATGGATATGTATTTTCTCCTTTGTCTTTTCCTCTCTCTCAGTCTTTCTCTGTCAATATGCATTAATGTCAAACTCTGACAGTGCTAGTTTGTCATTTCCTTTGATTATTTTTCAGATCTAATTATATTACTGTGAGCTCTGCTCAATATTAATACAATCTATGGGAGAACATGCAGCTCTCTGAAAATTCTATGTTTGTTTAACTCATTTATTTAATTATGAATTGTAATTTTGTTTAAAAAGCAAGCTCTCAAGAGGTCTTCATTTTAAAAAGGTTTATAAGAAAGATAATATTTGCCTGTTACTTATCTCTTGTTTAATTAATTTACTACTTCATCTCTCTTATCCTTTTCTTTTTTCACCTTCTTTTTGAACCCTTCCACCTTCTCTCTTCTCTGTCTTTATTTTCTACATTTTTTTTCACTCTTTGACATTCTGCAATGTCAATTTGCAAACCACCACTCTCATTTCTCCCTGCCTCACGCCTTCTTTCTGCTGTCTTTCCCTTCTCGTCCTGTGTCCTTATCGCTCATTCTCTTTAGGGGAGTGGGAGAACGGGTGTAATGAGTTGCAGAGGATGTTGATAGTGCGTTGTCTAAGACAGGACCGCGTCTCATTCTGCGTGACTTCCTTCATCATCAACAACCTGGGCTCCCGCTTTGTAGAACCGCCAGTCTTGGACATGAAGGCTGTGAGTTATAAATGCACACAATACAGACTGCAGACATGTCAATATTTTTTTCAACATTACATCAATCATTCACATCTCAACATACTCAAATCCATCTTATACACACAACTAAACATCGTCAAACACAGGGTGGGTTCTCTGCTGCAGCATCAGGGTGGCTGTGCGTATACCAGTTGTGTATATTAATTTGGTTGTGCCATGTTATAAATACAAATGAGTGTTCCTGCTAGAGAGATAATACAAGATCATGCCTGAACATTTTGTTAACTTCATTCTTACTGAATATGTGTTCAAATTATGTAAAAGAAGCTTTTTCTCTAAACCCGAATAATAAAGTTGATTAAAGATGACTCAACCACTCATGACGCACTACCTGAAATGATTTGCAGTGTAGCTTTTAGCTTGTTACATTGCATAACAAGTCACTATGCAATTTGGACTGCTATTTATGTTAGGCTTCTCCTGGCAAAGTGTACTCCCCCATGTGACATGCAGCATGAACGCAGGAACCAAAGTATCACTTTAAAGGAGTAGTCTGCCCTCTACTACCAGGGAAAAAATTTGCAATTGCAATGAAATCAGTGACAAGCCATTTTGGAACAGGATGGTAAAATGATTTCTATGTTTCCTGTCCTTTGGTGTTTGTGTTGTAGGTGGTAGAGGATTCCACCCCTAAGACGCCACTGATCTTTGTGCTGTCCCCTGGTGTGGATCCCACTGCTGCCCTGGTGCAGCTGGCAGAGACATCGGGCATGGGCCACCGCTTCCATGCCCTCTCTCTGGGACAGGGACAGGCCCCAATCGCCACACGCATGATTAAAGAGGGCGTTAAGAACGGTGAAGCTTGCTATCTCATCTTGTCCTCTCTTTATTTCTTGCCAGCCTTGTTATTTCTCTCTCCCTATTTTGCAGACCCAGTAAGTTAGGCATGTTGGTTGATTAAGGGTGTTTATCTCAAGTAAATGTACCAGAAAATGTTCGAAAGTTAACTTCTTGTTAAAAAAAACAATGTCTGCACTTTCTCTAAAGGCCAATTCATACAAAAAAAGCGTTTTTAATTGTCCATCTCACCCATTTGACAGACCAGTTGCGCTTCCATTATAACATTTAAAAAATGCAACCCAACCCCATCTATCCTTCAGTTTTTTTTTCTTGCTTGCTCACGAGTAAAGCATGAACATTACAGAAGTCCACTTGAATCACACATTAACCTTTAATTTGCTGTGATAAATAATATTCCACAATGATAACATTGCTGTCATAATCCACAGAAATTTTATCATTGTGCAGCCTGTAGCAGAAGTGATTGTGCAGTAGTGATACACAGTAACTCCAATAAACACAAATATTGTTGGTTCATTTTCTCATTGTCTCATCTCATATTATTATGTACATGATGGTTATAAGTACAGCAAGCCTAAATTCAACTGTCACCACCCACCCCCATGTTCGAGTGACATTGTTCTGCATTAAAGTTCAATAAAATTGTTGATTTATTCCCACCGGCATCGCTTCTAGAAGAGAACATAGTCGCAAATGACACTGATTAAACAGAAGGTTGCTTACACTACACAGACGTATTGCTTATGTGTGATTTTGACAACTAATTTAGACACAATAGTCGTAATCATATTTTAGTCATTGTTAGTTTAGACTTGGTCTAGACTTGGTGACAGTTTAATCAGTAAAAACTGAAGGTTTTAGTCTTTTTTCTCAAATTTATGCTTCCAAAGTGCAACTAAATGATTTCCTAAGTTTTCATTCCTTCTTAAATGTAATGCTTTAATTAGGCTGGAATGCAGACTGCTTTACAAATCCACATTGCCATTAGAGGCTTACTCAATCCTTTCTCCTTCTCTGATGTATTTTGACACAGTCTTAGATGGTATTCTATGGTACATAGTGAGTCTATCTAGCAATGCACGGGTGAATTATCCAGCATGGAAAACTATTTTTGGTCAATCTTACTTTCTATGTGTGCGGTAGGTCACTGGGTGTTCTTGGCTAATTGCCACCTGTCCCTGTCATGGATGCCTCAGCTGGATAAGCTGGTGGAGCAGTTACAGGTTGAGGATCCTCACCCAGACTTCAGGCTGTGGCTCAGCTCCTCCCCTCACCCAGACTTTCCAATTGCAATACTTCAGGCTGGCATCAAAATGACTACTGAGCCACCCAAGGTATACAATACACACACAAAACAGAAATGCACACCTTCATATACGTTTTTGCATGGTGGCATGATCATATGCATACACCAGTACATGTCTATACATATACAAGAACATGCCACACACACACACACACACACACACACACACCACTGCTACACACTCTCTACTGTATACCAGTGAAGTGGCTTCCAAGGGGGCCAAGCACCCAAGAGTACTGGGAAGATATAAAGGAAGGCTTTCAGCACACTGTATATTTAAAAGGGATACAAATACTGCCTATATATTTTTCTTGGCTGCAGCCATTTCCCCAAATTCTTAAAGAGTACAAAAGGCACTCAAATTATGTTTAATGTACAGTTGTTGGATTTTTTATTTGTTTTCATTTTGTGTTCACTTTATGATATTTTTGTGTGGACCAACGATACAATAATGGCATTTGTTTAAAAACAAAAACAGAAAAAAAAGCTTCTCAGTGATCTGAATCCTGTCACATCGTGAAATGGACTGTCTTTATTGAAATATTGGATTTGTGGGGGGTTTTTGGTCACATCTTTCGGTCTTTTAAAGAAAAAGAAACTCCTTGTAGCACTTATTGATCAGAATTCAGGAGGACCATTCTTAAAAGGCACATTGATTCCTGTAATGCCAAGGGTGGCACACACACACACACACACACACTCACACTCACACTCACACATGCACTGTAGATAAACACACACAACACACAACCCTCCCATGTTTCTCATTGCAGGGAGTGAAGTCGAATATGAAACGGCTGTACCACCTGGTGACAGAGTCTCAGTTTTCACGCTGCACGCGGCCCATCATCTACCGCAAGTTGCTCTTTGCACTCTGTTTCTTCCACAGCATCCTACTGGAGCGCAAGAAGTTCCTCCAGCTCGGCTGGAATATTGTCTACAGTTTCAATGACTCTGATTTTGAGGTACAGAAAGAGAGATGTGGTTGAGTAGACTTGCTATTGCAGAATTATTCGATTTTAGGCAGAAAAGTGCTAACTGTGCCTTATATAACAGTGTAGGTAAAAGCCATTCGCTGATAACATATAGGCAAAGCTTTACAAGCTTACCTAGGAGACACAGCATACCATTACTACTGCATCTTGCCTCTTCTCTTCGCTACTACTTCTATCTCTCTGTTTCTTTTTACAGGTGAGTGAGAACTTAATG
The DNA here is from genome assembly GCA_037576675.1 of Pangasius sanitwongsei. Taxonomy (NCBI): domain Eukaryota; kingdom Metazoa; phylum Chordata; class Actinopteri; order Siluriformes; family Pangasiidae; genus Pangasius; species Pangasius sanitwongsei. The sequence continues at coordinate 9,950,653 of CM075006.1, forward strand.
AGTCTGTATTTGGATGAGTATGAGGAAATCCCCTGGGATGCTCTGAAGTACCTCATCGCCGGCATCAACTACGGAGGTCACGTTACGGACGACTGGGACCGCCGTCTCCTCACCACATACATCAGTGATTACTTCTGTGAAGGCACTGTCAACACTCCTTTCTTTAAGTGAGTCTCTCACCCATTCATTTGGATGCAGGCACACACATGCAAACTAAAACATTAACATTAAGCACACTGTAGTAACCTTCATGTCTTTCAAATTTTGAAAACACACTACTTAATCACACAGAAGAGCAAGAACCCCACCATGTGGACAGATTTAAAATGACACGTGCCCACACACACACACTCTCTCTTCTGGACAAATTCAGCACACACCAAGCCTGACAAAACACCCAAGTGTTTTAATGAAAGAGTTAGGTGCTGTGTCTAATCTTAGTGTAGATGCATACAGTGTTACAAGAAAGACTCCTCAAGTGTCCCTGTGTCTAGTGCAGTGTTTCTAAGTACTTGTCCTGCACTGAAAATTTTAGTATTTGTCATGCACGAAGACACCATTTTAACACATAAAAGCACTTGTTAATTAGCTGATGAGTTGTACCAGTTGTACTGGGATCATGGGAAGTGATAGAATGTGCGGTGTATGAGCTTTAGGATTGGAAACACTGATCTAGTGTACCATGACTGTGTTGCTGTTGATTTGTAACAAGGTGCAACAGCTCCCCTATGTGGTGCATTTTTTATTGACACTATGTAAAATTAACAAGTAGTGGGATTAGTTATTGTAAGTGACTTGACTAAAACACTAATACAATATAATATATCAAAATCCCACCATTTTCTTTCTTTGATTTCATTTATTCTGTTATTATATCTATTATTGTCTCAAAGGTTTGCACCACACACATGCATATATATATATATAATATATAGTGTAAAGCCACTCTCCATTTTATTATATTCAGCCCTGTTCCACTTTCAGTAAAGATAACTGTGCTTATAGTTTATTGTTATTCTGTTACTTGTTTGAGAGAATAAGTGGTAAGAGTTTTTCCCAGATTTCACTGTTCTTTTTTCACTAGTTTGTTAACAGTGCTAGGACCCCTATAACACCATTCTTGGTTTGTTACCCATCTCTAACCTACTCATCTATGTCAGAGTCTGAGTTTCATGAGCCGTGTTTCTAGTCTTATATAAGCGTCCAGTTAAGTCAAGAGAATCATGAATAAAAAGTGTGTTGTTTTGTTCTTTTCATAATGTTATATAAATATCATATCTGTGTCTGTATGTGATGTCCTCTAGACTGTCCTCCTTGCCTTCCTATTATATCCCTCGTGATGGGCCTCAGGCTGTGTATCAGGAGTATATCAACCTGCTCCCAGCAGTGGAGCATCCAGAGACGTTTGGCCAGCACCCAAATGCAGACATCGCCAGCCAGATCTCTGAAACACGCACACTCTTTGACACACTCCTCTCACTTCAGCCTCAGGTCACCAGCACGGCAGCCACTGGAGCTGGACCCAGCCGTGAGGACAAGGTGTGTCTTTGTATCTCTTAGCACTTTTCTAGCAAATAGAACAGTGTGTTACAGCATGGTGCTCTTACTAATCTGAAACCAGAACTGTACCTGTGTCTGTTTCCCATTGCATAACATTACCTTTAAAAATAGGAGTTTTTTGGTAGTTGTGGGGTGGTATTAGTAGACTGAATGAATACTCATGTAATCAGATAATTGAGTAGCATATATGTACAGTCAGGTCCAGAAGTATTTGGACAATGACAGAGTTTTTGTGATTTTGCCTTTATACACCACCACAATGGATTT
>CM075006.1:9956029-9967904 GCA_037576675.1 Pangasius sanitwongsei
TTGTGGAACCTCTTAAAATAAAGCTGAAAGTCTACACTTCTATTACATCTTGATTGTGTTATTTCAAATCCATTGTGTTGGAGTATAAAGTCAAAATCACAAATACTTCTGGACCTGACTGTATATGCTTATAATATCACTTTTACATTTTTACACTTAAGGCAAGATACTGATTATGTGGAATTACATGTAAGGATGAGCTGTTTCATATTTTTCAGTGGGTCAGAATCTTGTGTATAGTGGTTATATTCATATATTCAGCATATGCACATGTATGGATCTTAATGGATTGCCATAGGCATGTACTTAGGTTCAGGTTAAACTTTAATCTGTTAATAATTTTTTAAAAAATTTTAATACAAATATGCTACATAAAATCTGTATAAAAGGTCTCAAGAAATTCTATTTTACCCTAAGTGTAATAAAGCTCATACCAGGCACAGAAATACTCCATCTCTCTGTCCTTGGCCACTCTCATTCAGCTTTGAATAGTGCATGAAATAAATAACAAGGCTTCATATTTCAATCTTTTTTTCCTATGCATGTAAACACATCTCCCATCAATCTGTCTCTCTCATTCCAAACCACTTAGGCATACCCATCTCTGAAGCCCTTGGCGTCGTGGACAAGGGACCTGTGCCAACGGGTAGAGCAGTTTGCTCGTTGGGCGGAGACAGCACATCCTCCAATTCTCTTCTGGCTCTCAGGCTTCACCTTCCCCACAGGCTTTCTCACAGCAGTACTGCAGTCCTCAGCACGGCAGAACAATGTGAGCGCAAACACAGACACGTCTTCATACACAATCATACAAACCCATCCACGGATACATTATTGTGCATATTAACTGTATGTATTATATATGGATATATTCGTAAATATATATTCATAGACACATGCACACAAATATAATACTTATGTATATGTGTGTGTAAGAAATTGGCAGATGCTGAAGCCCATTTGGCATCAGAGGCCTGTGATGTTCATTACTTTCCAAAGGATGGCATTAGCAGACAAAGACAGTCAAATTTACTTAACGTGAACCCACATGTAGAATACCAGAGAATCAGCCTGTAGCTCATAGCTGGAAAATATAAACATGAGCCAGACAATAGAAATCAAGAAACCAGTGAAGTATACAAGAACAGCGTAGACAAAATGGCTTCAAACACTGACTCAAGTTTGGTAGCAACAGTTAAATAGTTGGGTGTGTTCTGTAGGTATCTGTGGACACGCTTTCTTGGGAGTTCACTGTTTCCACAGTAGATGACAACAACCTGCTCTTCCCTCCCAAGGTGAGTAACTAGTGCTAATCATACTTCATCAGGACCCTACTGTATTCTTTAGCAAGGGAGCTACCTTTAACCACTGGGTCATTGGGGCCTGATTTGGCTCTATATTTTGCTTGTCTTCTTTCGCTTATTCAGTCCCACGCTCAGCAGACAGGGATGGGTGATCTGTGTTTATTCTCATTAAAAATGTACCATATGAGATCAGTGTTATTATTGCAGCATCTCTTGCTTAAGACTAGAATGCTAGACCCACTTATGCTAATATGTCCTTGAGACGTTTCAGAAAGCTTGTATTTTAGGCTTTTTTTTTTTTTACAGATGCCCAACACTGGAGTAAACATGTTTTTCAGGGCGAGACATTAGGTGGAAACTATTTTCTTTCCATGGAAAAGAGTTATCTGGTGTTTATCTGAAATTTACTCTGAGTTCTACAGATGTATTTTTTTTTTCAGTTGGGTTGTTACATTTTTACTGTATGACACTTGATGTTACCATGACAGTAACTGTCTAAACTTGAGACCACTTAAGCAATTTAGCTACATTTTTCTTTTTTTTTTTTCTTTTTTTTTATTGACACACACCAGTATTTGTCTTCTTTCGATGTATAATATTTAGTGTAGTGCCAAAGGATTAGCATCTGGTAATCAGTTGGTGTTTAATCTTATCCATAAAAGGTCACAATGGCCACAGGATTTATTCATAACCAAGCGGGAGCACACCACCTTCGACTTGTTCTTGGTCTTCAAACATCTGGTGAGCTGCATCTGTCTAGCTGGAATGGAAACCTGCAGGCCCTTTATGGATAAGATTAGACACCTCTGTGCTGATCCATTGCCATCCTGGATGCTAATCCTGATTAGCATGTGTGCAAATCTGTTACCTCACTCAATGTTCTTCTCCATTCTGGGTCCTTTATAGTTTTTTGCCTTGGATATACGCATTCTATTAACTTGGAATGAGTTAATATTCCTAGATTATCAGGCTTTTTGATTTTCATTTATAAGGGACACACAAAGTAAAATATTCATACTTCTTCCACTCCACAAAAGCCTTTTGATCATTTGTCACCTTGTTTGTTTTTTATTATCATCTTATATTATAATCTTTATTAAATAGTTTATTGCTTTAACACTCTCAGGTTTCTGAATTTAATCCTTTTTTTCTTAATTATTTTTCCACTTCCGCTCCCAAAACTGTACACCTGTACTTTAAATCTCTTCAAAAGGAGGACGTTAAGCTTGTTCTTTTCTCTTCCTTGGACATGATATACATATTTGGACAAACTTAGGCAAATACTAAAATGTGACACAATTTCATTTTTGTTTCTAGACAACTTCCATTATACTTTTGTATCTTGCCTTGACTAATAGATGATCACATTGGGCATCAGATTTATCACTTTGTTTATTTATTTTATGTATTATCTTGGCAACTTATTGAATATTAGTGTGTACCTTTTTTTACACATCCTGCTTTACTCTCACTTAATGGAAAATGCATACTCTGTAACTCTGTTTATGGCTTCCAGACTAGTTTCTTGCCAATTTTGGAATTACTTTTCAGCAAAGATTTTGTGTAATACCACTCATATTCCGTTCCCAGATTCCTTTGTGACTATGTTCAGGCTGTTGACTACATTCAAGCCATCTACGTCTCAAATGACTTGATTTCCAAGGACTTCTTGATATCTGTCAAAAACACATTGACATTAATTTCAATGTAAACAATGCACTGACAGACAACATGCACCAACATATGCCAAATCCAATTTATGCTCCTTCACCTTTTTTATTTTTTAATTTTGTTTTATTTTATTATTACTTTGGATTTTCCTCGCCAATTTGGTCACTTGTCAATTCCCACCCACTAGCCAGCTCTCCTCTATCATACAACATCTACCAACCAGGGAGGGTGAAGGCTAACACATGCTTTCTCCAAAACACATGAAAGCCAGCCAACCACATCACAGGGTGGCATAACCCACTTGGAGGAATGCTCTATCTGCCCTCTTTAGCATACATGAGCTCACAGACATCCATCATTGACTATGGTCACTATGATTGACAGGGGAGAGAGGGTATGCCGCCTCAGTTTCTGTCTAAATACAAATATCACACACATCACCAGCAAAGCTTATCAGTGCTTTTTCTGATGGATGCTAAAAATTCCTTGAGAACCTAAGTACTCAGGTACTTTTAAGCTGAATGGCTCATATTTTGATAATTAGTTTTGTGATTTTCTCAGCAGCTTTCTCCTTGTTAACTGTGATATTTCTCTGGCTGCTTTCACAGTATGGTAATTAATGATATTTTTTTTAACCTTGGAATCAAAGCAAGTTGTTAACTGTAAACTGTTGACAGAAGATTGTAGCTGAGTAGGTGGTGCATTGATGGCTGATTAACTTCTATTAAACATGTACATTATAATGTCAAATGGTTGACAGGTCTACTGCACACTGGAATCAATTCCAAATGCTAATGTCTTGAACCTGGGGTATGAAAGGCAAATGCATGCATATGAACTTTCTCCACTGATCCACATCATCAGCAGAGTAGTTTGTGAGATATGAAGTAGCTGGAAGGCTGTGAGATTTTCCAGAGCAGCAGTTTTCTACATTAGGCTTCACTGTATCAGCCTAAGAGTGACCTAAATCAGTTAAAAGGAAGGTTAATGAGCATAGTGTATGTTATTGAATCAAAATTATGAAAGTGGTTACAAAAGTCACACCTATAAACTGAGATAATTTACCCTAGATACTGTTAGTCACCCTCTTTTTTTTTTTTTTTTTTTAAACAAAGCTTAGTTCTTTTGTTGTTGGTGGTTCAGTGGAAACTGAGCACATTGTTGGAACTGCTGCTTTTTTTCTGATGAAGAATGAGATGAAACATTGTCTATAATTTAAAAAAAAAAAAACTACAATTCTTCCTGCCTGGATATTTTCAAGTTCAGTTGTCTTCTGATTGCAACTCGCATACCATCAGGGTCACAACATGGCAAAATGACTGGATTCCAGACAGAGCTCTAAACTAAGTCACCCATGTTGAAATCATTGTCAATGAAAATGCCTGTCACTTTATTTCTTATCGCCCAATTTGACTCACAGTACATGTGGGCCACTGAGAATTTCAGAAAGCCCTGCAGTCTTTTGTATGCAAGCTGAAGTTGGCATTAATAAAATGTCCAGTGACCCCTGACACAGCATTGCAAGAGATGTCCACATGTCAGATGTCAGAGCAATATAATCACCCCTCTGTTTATCCATGCTCCCTTGTTTCCTTGTTTTCTTTAAACCATGGCCTTCAGGGAATGGCCTGTCTGGATGGAAGCACATATATAAGCCAGCATGTGGGGAAAAAAACCCCCACAATATCATCCACAGAGAAAAATGGCTATAATCTTTTAAGGATACACCCACTAATGCCTCACTAATTAAAATATGTAAAATAGGGTGGATTATATGTAAATATACTGTAAATATGGTTAATAGTATATATAAATATAAAATGAATAATTAATGACAGTATTGTCCTGGTGCAAATAACAATTAGGGATGTAACCAACATTATTCAGAATAAAAAGACAATATAGCATACAAATAGGATACGAATAAGAGGCATCCTATTCCCTTTTTTTATTTATTTATTTTTTTTGAAAGCTTGCCACAAAAGGTTAACAGGGCATCTGGTTGAGACTTGTGACAACCAAAAACATCACATAAGCAGGATGTTTTTACTTGCAGGTGGGTGCAAGTGAGTGATCAGATATGAAGCTTGCAGAACAAAGACCATGTTCATTCACCTGAACATGCAGTGCTGTTTGCAACATTCAGTCATTCATCTTTAGTACCTGCCTTGTCAGGATTGCAGTGGTTTAAATTATGCTATCAGTTGGTTTACATTTTGGGAATTAGAACCAACTAAATTTGTTAGAATAGGGAGGTACAAAAAATAATAACTGTGTGAGTGGGATTTAAAAAACAGTCCCACACAAATCTCTAGTTAAGAACGTTTGTGAGCTTGAGTGATTTAACTGAAATCGAGGAACTGTCAGAATTCGCATACTGCTGACGGTGCTGGGATTTCCACCTCTGGGTTTTTCCTGTGGTTCTAGGGGCATAGTGGTTGGTTTCATATTTAATGTAAAAAACAAACAACAACAACAACAAAAAAACCCTTCTGGCTTAGGCCATGGCCACTTCAGGTTCAAATCTGTATACAGATACACATATAGATATTTGGAGCACTGAAGAAATACAGGCAGTGGTACTGTTACGCCCCTAATTACAAGATATTATTAGCCTTATACATCATTTTAAGTTTTCAGTGTTTTATCAGAAAATTACTTTTAATGGGGGATGATATCAGTATAGACGGCTTATTGTACAAATGTACGCACATTAATATTGTGTTACTAATGATGTTACAGATCTTACCTCATTAGATTCTCTCTCTCTCTCTCTCTCTCTCTCTCGGTCAATTGGCATGACTTTATTAAATTCACAGTTCACTTACAATAGACTGTCCCAGAGTAGACAACCACATACAATGCATACATTCTTAATGTATGCATGAGCAACATAAACTATATTATAGGAGTACAAAATATTTTCAGACAGTATTTTGCCAGTTAAACACAGGAATAAGATATGGAATCTGATTTATTGTATCCGAAAGAATCAATGGCACACTTCTGATTGGACCATCAGCTAAATCCATCTGGTGATAATGCAGAGAATGTGCACTTGCTTCAAGCACAAGGGTTCAAAACGAATGATCAGCTTCATTTTTATCACCAGTATGTGCATTTTCCCTTTCCTGACCATCTCATATACCCCAAGACCACAAATTTTCCTTTTTTAACTCCTTGTTAATTAAATTAGCTGTATGGTAAATAAAATGATCTTACATTACTTGTACTTTGTTGTCTTACAGTGTGAAATCTCTTATTTTAGTCATATAAAACTAATCACTAATGTGTCTTATTAGTGTTTTACAGTCTTTAAAAATTTAAATTTATTACAGTGGAAGGCAAGTGACTCATCTGGTTTTTTTTTTATTCAACTGAAGTATTAAAAAAGCAAAAACATTTATCAACCCATTCTTTTTTAAAGCCATAATTAGGAGAAACGGGATACATTCAGAGACGTTTTAGTCTGTATGTTGTAGCAGAATATGACAGTCTGACCAGAAATATTACTCAAAAGTGCAAAACCACAATATTGTATTATACGTATATTTTCTAGAATATATGCATACAATATGTGTCTCTATCCTATAGGACGGTGTGTTTATTCGAGGTCTATATCTAGAGGGAGCTGGCTGGAATAAGAAGAACTCTTGTCTGGTGGAGGCAGAGCCCATGCAGCTGGTCTGCCCCATACCCACCATCCATTTCAGACCTGTGGAGAACCGGAAGAAAACTGCCAAGGGTATACACACACACACACACACACACGTTTTTTTAAAGCGTCTTTCAACATGTAAAAAAAAAATAATTGTTGTGATACTAAGGATTTGTCACATAATAATCAACATGAAATAAATAACCTTTACAACAATTTACAGTTAAACATTACAAAAACTCAGATCACATAATAATTAGCAGTGGTATATCAGATATCGCTTTTGGATTTACTTTCCTTGAATTTAACTGCTTACTACAGCACAATTACAAAACGTCTGCACTAATACAAAATGCTAGAAATGCAAGCAATTACGATCACAGAAAGCTGCAATGAGGCTGTTAAACAGATGTCCCTTGAAGTCCTTTCAGTTTCTGTCATTGGGGTAGCTGACATACAGACAGTACTAAATCTAATTTGTACATGGGACTGATTACCTAAAGTGACCTACTCCCAAAATAGTCCCGCCCACATTAACCCAGCAAGAAGAAAATTACCAAAAAAGGAAATATAGATATATGTCATGTTTCTATATCTGTGTAACTTATTTTCTTGTTATTCTTGACTCCAACATCAAGTATTATATATCCCCAGATTCAGCACAATAATAAGATATGCTACTGCACACTATAACAGCACTTTTGAATAATACACTCTGATTGGCTGTGGTGTAGCTTGTCAGAATGAAACCATTCACTTGTTTAAATTGTCACTCTGTACAACAAAAACAGTGGATGAAAACTGATCTATAACCACAGCATGAGCAATCCACCAGACAGCAGGACATAATGGAAGGAAGCAGTCCACATAGACAAACTGCCATTCACAGCATCTCTAGTTTCACAGGAAACAAATTGCACTTCTTTCACTCTGATTTGTTCAGTGCAGCACAGTAGGCTAATAGGGTTAACTGAAAAAACAGCATTGTTCTTTAGTACGTTAAGCACAGAAGTTACAGATATTCATGAGAATACGTTGACAGGAGCTGAGTATGTTATTTGTGTCTATGCTCTATAATTATTATACGTTTTCTTGCACTTTGTGTAGGTATGTACTCTTGTCCCTGCTACTACTACCCTGTGCGTTCAGGAGGAGCTGGACGAGCTTCATTTGTAGTGGCAGTGGATCTCAAATCAGGACCTGTGCCTTATGATCACTGGGTTAAGAGAGGAACGGCATTACTGATGAGTTTGGACACCTAGGAGGGCATCACACACACGGAGTATCTCAAGTTCATATTTCCTACACAGTAAACACACTTCGTTCATGGGCATTGGTTTGATGCATTTATTTACGCAAATCTATATATTTGTATATGTTAAATGGCATATTTTTAACATTGTTATTTTATAGTTCTTTAATAGTTTAATATGTTTCTATGTTTAATGAAATCTGAAATTTGTTGCTGAAAATTAAACTTGAATTCACTCAGACTTGAAGACTCACAGAAATGACTGATTATTTCTTCTATTTTGTATTTTGTATACCCAGGATTTAAAAACTTCTTGTAAAGCCTTTCACAGTTAACAGTCTATGGATACAGAGACAGGAAAAAAAGAGACCAAAGTTCTCAGGATGGTCTTTAGATTCTACACAGGCTGGGGTGAATTCCTGAAAGAGGGAGGAAAACAAGAGGGAGTGCAGAAGAAGTGAAACTGAAGAATAGTTCTGAGGAAAGCAAAGAGGGAGAGGCTGTGTGTGTGTGTGTGTGTGTGTGTGTGAGGGAGAGAGAGAGAGAGAGAAGGTGGGGGCCTCACTTCAAGGCTGCATTCAGACAGCCCTCGTCTGAAAGAGTGAGACTTCCTCAGAACTGTAAGGGGCTCTTTACTGGCCTCCAGGTCTGAGTCAATGTGTACCACTTACTGGTTGTTGGGGCGCTCATAGCAACATGTTGAATTCAAATTTAAATTGGGCCTCCAAGGCACTATTGTAGTTGCTCAAAGTACTCCAGATTTTTTTTTAAATGGATGTAAAGCGCAGAAGGGAGGGAATGACATCTTTTGAGTCCCCAAATGGAGAATGAAGTCTCCTGGGATTATTCATTACAGTTGTTGAATGTTCCCACCTCTGATCCATTCGGACCACACGAAGAATATAAAAAGGAGTGTGTGAGGTGACCAAAGGAACCTTTCTTTTTTTTCATCAGGCTTGACCAGTCCAATAACCAAATGGATAATACCAGGTACATATGTCTATGACTGAATGTACTTGAAGAATGATTAGAGAAATGTGGGTCATTTTCGATAACTGCTAAAATCTAGGTTTTCAGGTCGCCTGTTTCAAACCCGCTATCAGTCTAGGAGACACATTGCTATCATGGCTACAGATAATATACTGCACTGAGAATGACTAAATCAGTCAGAAACATAAATCCTGTTCCAGCAAGGAGAGAAACCGCCACTAGAAAGGAGCAGAGTGCTTTGCGTGTCAGTGAGGGTAATTCCAGACGCCCGGGAAAGAATGGAGCAATCCTGGAATTTTGGGAAGTCGGTGTGTGTCCCCTTGAGAAGAGAGGCGGGGCAGTGCAAGACTCGTCCACCGAAAATAACCTGCATGGGAGAGGCAGAAAGAGCGGGGATCTACACTGAAACATCAAGGCGGCAGGCACAAGCGTGTCCTCGAGGTAATGTGGAATTAAAACTGCGCAATTTGCAAGCCTGCTCCGCGTTATGAGCCCGGTGCTGACAGGAAATCAGAGCGTCATGTCTGATACACCTCAGCGGACCTGCATGCGGGACGCGGCTTTCCTCCACTGTGGCATGACCACCGAATTATTGCTTTCACAACTGAGGCGTATTTCTTTTCAGAAGAGACATTGCGGTTCTTCAGTGCAGGGTGCACGACGACGACGATGATGATGATTATGATGGGGATGTTGATGTTGGGCCTTTTTTAGAAAAGACTAGAACGTTTTGGTCGCCGTGTCACTGATGTTTGTGCATGGCCACGTTCACATCACCGAGCACAGCTTCGTCAGAGAAGAGAGTGTGTGTGTGTAGAGTTGAGGTGAATAGCAGCAGTGAAAGATCAAGCGCAGGTTATTTGCATTGGGAATTGTGACTTTGAAGCCGCTGAGGATTTGTGCTGCGTGTCAGCGCGACGTTCACTCGGCGCGGGGGAAGAAACTGCGCAGTTGCATTTTGCTCTAGGAGGATTATTTATTTATTTTTATTTATTTATTTATTTATTTTACAATGAGAAGCAAGCCGCCTCCCAGCTCAAACCTTCGCGCATTACCAGGTAAGAGCAACACTTTGTCTATCTTTAAAAAAAAAAAAAAGAAAAAAAAAAAGCATGCAGTCGTTATATCCACAGGCTTTTCAGGGCTCGGCATGTGACGTAACGCCGCGCGCTAAATACGCAGCAAATTTTCTTGAACGTTAAGAAGAAAAAGCGCGTAGATTCAACACTGTAGCTTCAATTCTCCTTGTTTCGGCTCACCCACCTTCTGCAGGCGTGAGTAGCGTGTACACTGTCTTTAAGCAGCATATGAGACTCTGTCGCGTTAGGAGTTAACATTCAGTTTGATGGGAGATTCAGAAGTTAACCCGTTTGCCAGTAATATGGAAACTGATGAGCTCATAGTTAACTGGTGTTCAGGAAGCGAGTGGGAGTTGCGTTACACTGCAGTTTCTCTCTACATTAGCACATAAGGAGCGGAATCTCCCCGCGGGCCCCTGCTTAAAAACCATCATTTCAAAACCATCCATGGTCACGCTTTCGTGCACGTTAAATGATCTAGCTGTCGTGTATGTAAATAATTCATTGTTCAGGGAAACACCAGCCAGTGAATGAGACTCAGGCCTGCTCATGCTCCTCACACAGGGTCGTATTTTCTTTCCCGAAATGTCATGTGGTGAAGTTGTGGCGGGTTCGCTGATTTTCCAGGAAGGACATTTGAATTTTTTTTTCTGAGCCATGTTTTTTCTCTTCTCCCCTCTCTACGTCACCGCCCCCTTTTCTTTCTGCTAGTTTCTTTTTAGCACCATAAGGGGGCGCCGCATCACTAAACACTTTCCACCCTGCTCACTTTAAAGCAGCAACTCTCCAACTTTGATTGATATATACACCAATCAACCAACACCAACATTAAAACCACCTGCCTAATATTGTGTAGGTCCCCCATGTGCCTCCAAAACAGCTCTGACCCATCGAGGTGGTGCCTTCATGGATTGGACTTGTTTGTCCAGTACATCCCACAGATTTGGGGAATATGGAGGCCAAGTCAACACCTTGAACTCTTGTCATGTCATGTTCCTCAAACCATTCCTGAACAATTTTTGCAGTGTGGCAGGGCGCATTATACTGTTGAAAGAGGCTACTGCCATTAGGGAACACTGTTGCCATGAAGGGGTGTACTTGGTCGGCAGCAATATTTAGGTAGGTGGTACGTGTCAAAATAACATCCACATGAAAGCCAGGACCTAACGTCTCCCAGCAGAACAGTGCCCAGAGCATCACACTGCCTCCGCCGGCTTGCCTTCTTCCCATAGTGCATCCTGGTGCCGTCTCCTCGCCAGGTAAGCGACGCACACGCATTCTTGAGACCAAGCCACTTTCTTCTATTGCTCCATGGTCCAGTTCTGATGCTCACATGCCCATTGTAGGCACTTTCGGTGGTGGACAAGGGTCAACATGGGCACTCTGACCGGTCTGCAGCTACGCAGCAAGTTGCGATGCACTGTATGTTCCGAAACCTTTCTATCACAGCCAGCATTAACTTTTTCAGCAATCTGTGCTACAGTAGCTCTCCTGTGGGATCAGACCAGACGGGCTAGCCTTCGCTCCCCACACGCAGAAGTGAGCCTTGGGCGCAATTTTTACTGGGCCCACCCCACAGGACCTGCTGTTTTGGAGATGCTCTAACCCAGCCGTCTAGCCATCACAATTTGTCCCTCAGATCCTTACGCTTGCCCATTTTTCCTGCTTCCAACACATCAACTTCAAAAACTGACCGTTCACTTGTTGCCTAATATATCACGCCACTTGAAAGGTGCCATTGTAACGAGATAATCAATGTTATTCACTTCACCTGCGGTTTTAATGTTATGGCTGATTGATGTGTGTGTGTGTGTGTGTGTGTGTGTGTGTATATATATATATGTGTGTATATATATATATATATATATATATATATATATATATATATATATATATGTGTGTATATATATATATATATATATAT
>CM075006.1:9968004-10043541 GCA_037576675.1 Pangasius sanitwongsei
GTACTTAATGAAGAGGTAAGTCTTTAGACGTCGTTTGAAGACTGCCAGTGACTCAGCTGTTCGGACATCTAAGGGAATATATATATATATATATATATATATATATATATATATATGTATATATGTATATGTATGTGTGTGTGTGTATATGTATGTGTATATGTATGTGTATATGTGTGGGTTCCTAGTAAAACTCCTTTAGAAGGACTCTTCTTTGTTTTAGTCCTTTTTGCATCTGTGTTATTTACATAAGTAAATGATGGCACTGGATAATAGCTGCTCAGAGGCTACATTTTCATGATAAAAGTCTAATGAAACTCTGTTTACCCAAGAAATTTTAATGTCTACTGTCCAATGACAGACTTTTCTTGTTGTATGTTCACTGGTAAGTAACAAATGTAGTATGTGCTCACTAAATTAAAAAAAGGAATATAATCCTGGTTGAAATTGAACTACAAAAAACAAACTAAAACTGCTAGAGTCAGTTATGCCTTTTGAAATAGAATCAATTTATAAAGTTTTCTCATTTTGTGGTTCTTCTTTATTATCTTAATCCATGTGGGAGTGTTCTGCTTACACACCAGCTTTATCTATATCTTTATCTATATCTATTATCTATAACAAATTGAGCAGCACTCTGAAGGGAGAACACAGCAGACCCAGGGTAAGCTGTGAACTTTCAGTGACTTGACTTGCGCTTGTAGCTTGTATAACAAAGACAAGACAAAGTTCACAGCTTTCCAGATCACTCTCACTTTGTGCTGCTCTGTGCCGTTCACATGCACAGTGCTTTTACACACACACACACACACACACACACACACACACACACACCACTCATTGTGGGAAGAGAGAGAAAACAGAAATAGGGCATTGGAAATAACTCGTGGACATGCCGCATCCAGCTCATCCTTTTTAGCTCATCACCCAAATTACACCCTCCTGCTAAAGCAAACCTCACCGCAGCATCACTCAACTTTCTGGACCTGTGGCAGTAACCTGAGCTTGATCACAGTATAAACAGGACTCGAACGTTCACCTGGATACATGATGAATAAATCCGTCAAGTATCCAACACAACTTTTTAGAAGAAAGTCAAGTATACACAACACACGTTTGTCCAGTAGAAGGCAGATCATTATAGTGAGAAGTGATCCAGTGCACTTTGTCAAACCTAGTCTTAAGTATATCCCTGATCAATGCATTAACTATTATTTAGTATGTTGCAACCAAGTTGAAAGCTTAATCTGGAAGAATGTAATCATTTTGGGTTATATGAACATGTATAGACAAAATTAGGTTTAAGAATGATCAACAACATCCACTAGATGGTGCCACTTGTGTGAGCAAGGAGCATTTAATTCACCCATAGTGTGTTTCCGTTATGTAGAACTCTTAAAGCTTTTTTTTTTTCACATCAGTAATTTATATTTGTTGCTTTAATGGTCTATGTAAGTCTACTTGGATAGGATTTAAAGTATTATGTAAACTTCACTTGTGATTTTGAGGTAAAATGTCATAAAATACAATTTGTTTTCTCATCTACCTGAAACTAATTTAACTGTTATTCTTTCCACAGATGAGTATTGGCCAGCATGGCTAAAACGTGGGTGGCCGACATGAGAATCACTCTGGATGAAAACCTCCATCAGACACCGTGCAAATCATCATTGTGTCCAGTCAGTCAGTCAGTAAATGTGATCAAAAGCTGCACTCAGAGGAAACGTGAACATGGAAAAGTGCTCAAGATGGAGTTACACAGGTGCTCTTTGAGTCTCACTTTAAATGTTCAGTGTGTTCAATGTTCAGTAATGTTTAAACATGTTTCCAGAACTATGATAATCATTCTACAAGCCTGATATTTCCAGAAAACCAAGTGACATCATTTCCATTTGACATTTATATACCTAGGCATCAGTGTTACTTCTAGATAGTATGTCTAGATGTTACAGTACATACAATACATAATACAGTACATAACTACATAATTACATTGGTAATAATTTTAAGGTATTGCTGATTAGGGCTAAGGAAGTTATGTCACACTGGTTGAATGTATCTGGCATTTCTGTGAACATGACTAACATACTGAGGTTTCTTGTCTTATTTCATGTAAATCTTCATACCACTGTTCAGGATCTTAATAAGCACACATCTGTGTTCATAAGGAACAAAACATACCACAAATAAGAAATTAATATTTGGAACGTGGATTAGTGCTCCCAAAACAACAAAAAAAATTCTACTATTGGGCAGCTAATACCCATAAGCTAATATATTGCAGAAGAGGGGTGGCATGGTGGTGCGGCGGGTAGTGTTGCTGCCTCACAGTGCTAGAATACCCGGTTCAGTCCTCAGCTCGAGTTACTGTCTGTGTGGAGCTCTAACCGTGTCCAAGGGAGTTTTCCAGTTTCCTCCCACCTCCCAAAAACATGCCAGTAGGTGGATTGGCTATGCTAAATTACTCCTAGTTGTGAATGAGTGTGTAAATGTGTGTGTGTGTGTGTGTGTGTGTCATACTCTGTAATGGACTGGCGATCCATCCATGGTGTATTCCTGCCTCACTCCCAGTGTTCCCAGGATAGGCTCCAAGGTCTACCATGACCCTGACCAGGATAAGGGGGTTACTGATTTAATGAACTATTTAGAAGATGAAAATGTACTGGCCTTATTAGTATTCATTAATATTGTATCAAAATGGTAGACTGCAAAGGGGGGGGGGTGAAAACTTTTGAAAAGAATGGAGATGTGTACATTTTTCTTATTTTGCCTAAATATCATATTTTTTCATTTAGTACCGCCCTTCAGTACTAAATGAAAAAAGATAGTTACATGTTTCCCAGAAGATAAAATAAGCTAAATTTACCCTGATCTTCAAATTCAAAAAGTTTTCAAATACACAAAAATGCTGGAAAACCAAAGAATTTGTGGGACCTGAAGGGTTTTTCTGAAGAACAGCAGACAGTTTAACTGTTCAGGACAAACAAGGGACTCATGAACAACTATCAATAAACAAAAATATACAGCTGTGGGGCAGTCATGGCCTAATGGTTAGAGACCGTTGTGGGTTCGAGTCTCAGGTCCGGCAGGGATTGTAGGTGGGGGAGTGAATAACCAGCGCTCTCTTCCACCCTCAATACCACGACTGAGGTGAGACCCTTGAGCAAGGCACCGAACCCCCAACTGCTCCCTGGGCGCCACAGCTAAAAAGGCTGCCCACTGCTCCGGGTGTGTGTTCATTACTGTGTGTGTGTGTGTTCACTTGAATGGGTTAAATGCAGAGCACAAATTCCAAAAATGGGTCACCAAACTACATGTCACTTCACTTACTCACTCACTCACTCACTCACTCAACAACACAGTATTAAGAATCATTTTTATAAATTCAACTATTATTTTCTCTTGTGGACTATATGTAAACATCTTTTATGCGAAATATCTTATTCAGGTCAGCACTAAATAAACAATAACATGCATTTTGTATGAAATTTTCCTTGATAGAGTGTAAAACCTCTAGCAGACTAATCATTGCAGCATTAGTTTCTTGTTGCACATACATCAAATCTTTGAATAACTATAACAATCATATGACTTCAGATATATCTTAGATATTTATCTTTTCATAGATATATAATAAAAGGCAACTTATATAAGTAGTTTATAGTATTTATATAAGTAGTTTTAACAGAAGGGGAGGGATCAGTTGAGGTCAGCTGAGGGGAAGGTGAAGACTTGTCGATGTTTTCACTGGAATTGCAGTTTGCCCTCAAGGCAGTAGAGCCTCGCAATATTGCAGAGTGCTCCTTTAATTGTTCAAGACATCAAAGATTTTTGCTCTGTCGTCGTTTATAACATGTTGCTGCGTTTTTTAAAAGGTGGCTGGAATGAAGCCAATCCAGTAGGTTTGTCTGTGTTTTTGTACCAGAGCTCGAGTGCTTGTTTTAACAGGTCTTTTTGGCCTTTTAAACCGCGCGATGACAGATGATGATGGATCATTGGACTTTGCTTAATATGTGTCCCTGTTAGTTGTGGCCATCACCCATTATGCTTCAGTGATAGAGAACAGAGATTTTATTGCAATGATGGATTTAAATATACTTTGGGAGAGCAGAAATGTTAGTTCTTCACGTCATGTGCGCACACGCATTTTCTCACTCTCCATATGTGAAATGAATGACATTATTATCACATGGGGCCGATATGGCATGAGTGTGTCTTAGAGAGTGTGCCAGCGAACATGAGCAGAAAGACGCCTTGTTCAATAGCAGTACTGTTTTTAAAGGGAGCTGGTGGAACTTGGACTTGGAAACAAAAATACACACTCTGAAAGAAAGCACTGCACACACAACTGAACGTGCATAGGCATATTTTAGGGAAATGGTTGAAGTGATGCCATCTTGCCCCCAACACACACACACACACATTTTGTTTCTATACATGAGGTACAGCCAAAATGGAGTGTTTAAGGACAGAGAGAGAGAGCAAATAAGGCTGTATACACATAATTTTAGCTGGTATCACACATGTCTCAGGATTTGCTGCAATTTAATTGAAAGTCAGTCCAATCAAATTAAGTTTTGCCATCCTAATCTACACTCTTGTTCAAATGTTCTTGGTTGTCCCCCTTAATGGTTCTATGTAGAACTTGACATAGAGAATAACTGGCTAGAGAACAACTGATTGGTTTGAATTGATGTTTTTATCTGGGGTTTCTTTGACGTGTGTTACTCCATGACCTTGGGCGGTGTGAGTGTGATGCACTGTGATCCTACACAAATGATATATGATATACTGCATTAGAGTCAGTAAGTAAAACTACCCAACATTAACTGGTTGAAGAAGCATAAACTGTGATCATTTAAATGTGATGAAGTGTGTATCCCTAAACTTTCTGATGCCCTTCGTTGCTAGGATTTAGAAGCCCTTCCTAGAAAAGCTAGAAATGGTATATGGTCAGAGTAAGTGATGGTGCAAGGAGTCATGGTTATGAGTTAGCTCATCCTTCAGCCCTGCAACATGAGATATAAATTCACACTGTGTATTGCGTGTGTATTACAGCAAGAATGGTGAGGAGGGAATGACGTTTGCTTAGAGTCTATCGATATTGGAGTGGCATGGTGTTGTGTGCGTGTGTGCATTGTGTGTGAGACAGAAATTGAGTTATAGTCATGTTTCTGGTAAGTTCATTGCATCACATCTCTATAAATAGTGATATGGCATAAATGTTCACGACAAGGCCGTAAGTCTCATCTTTATACCAACATTCTGCAGGATGTCACATTCATGCAAGCACACATGTTAACACACAATTCTGGAATTTATACTACGCAAGTAACGAGATAAATTTTTTATGTGAACCAGTTAAAGGGAGAAAGCAAGTGAAAGAAAATTCCAGACTTGTTTGTGATCAAAATAAATAGTTGGCATGTAATAAATTCCACTTGTATTTGATTCCTTTTGAATGTAGAGCTGATTGATTCTGAACTGTCTGAACAAAGACAGGAAAGGCAGGTCAGATATATTCGGCCGTAGGAGGCCGTGGGAAGAGAGGAGGAGGAGGAACAGGAAGAGAGGCAGAAGAGTACATCCCTCACACTCCTCCTCACAGCGTGGAGAGAGAACATCACGCCACTGAGGGAGGAGAGAGAGAGAGAGAGAGAGAGAAAGGAAGTAGGAAGGACAAATGGAAGGTTGGAGTCATGCAATTAATCCACCTGCTATGTGTGTGTGTCTGTGTGTGTGTGAGAGAGAAAGAGGGCGTGAAAGGTAGACAAATCATCATTAGAGAGCCTGGACGGTGCACGACAGGCATGATGAAACCACAAGGTACAGTCTTCTGCTGATGAGAGAGACAGAATAACTAGGATCCTTTCTGAACTAGCATGAGGATGCGTTTTGACAGAGACTGCAAAGCACTTCTGTAATTCACTTTGGATAAGGGTGTCTGCTTAATGACATAAATGTAACTGTAAATGAATAAGACTATGGCAACAGTTTCTAGAATAGCATACTGTAATAACATTCATGGAGAATGAAGATGTGTCTCATATTCCTGAAGCCAAAAAATGAAATTAAATCAAAATCCAATTCGTGAGATAACCCCAGCACAGGGTAAAGTGGGGATAACATTAGCTGAGATGGTGGCTTTCAGCCCAAAGTTGCTGGAGATACAAAAGCTCTCACTGGTCAAATCATGTCCAGCAATTTGACAGTGTGACAGGAGTCTCTGGAACTGTACTGGTGAGGTGAACACAATTCTTCCAAAAGATATTCCCTCATTTGGTGTTTTAATGATGATGGTGGAGAGCGCTGTCTAATGCTTCACTCCAAAATCTCCCGTTAGGCCTAATCGGCCCGAATTAGGCTTATGTCCATTTCGATGAGTTTCCACAAATGGTTCCACTTCGTTTTGGCAAAATATATTTTATTTTAAATTATATTATTCATGGTGAAACTCAGTTTTGGTCAAAACAGAATTTTTGGGCTGGTTTCCAGAATTCAGCCAGAACCACCTCTCTCTCTCTCTCTCATATATATATATATATATATATATATGTATGTATGTATGTATGTGATCATTATATTATATATACACATACACCGATCAGCCATAACAGTAAGGTAAAGTGAATAACATTGATTATCTTGAAATTAAGGCACCTGTCAAAGGGTGTGATGTATTAGGCAGCAAGTGAACAGTCAGTTCTTGAAGTTGAGATGTTGAAAGCAGGAAAAATGGGCAAGCGTAAGGACCTGGCGACTTTGACAAGGGCCAAATTTTGATGGCTAGACGACTGGGTCAGAGCATCTCCAAAACAGCAGGTCTTGTGGGGGGTTCCCGGTATGCACTGGTTAGTACCTACCGAAAGTGGTCCAAGAAATGACAACCAGTGACCCGACAACAGGGTCTTGGGCACCCAAGGCTCACTGATGCACGTGGGGAGTGAAGGCTGGCCCGTCTGGTCCAATCCCACAGAAGAGCTACCGTGGTACAAACTGCTGAAAAAGTTAAACCTGGCTATGACAGAAAGGTGTCAGAAAACACAGTGCATTGCAGCGTGCTGCATATGGGGCTGCGTAGACACAGACTGGTCAGAGTGCCCATGCTAACCACTGTCCACTGCTGAAAGCACCTACAATAGGCACGTGAGCATCAGAAATGGACTATAGAGCCAGGTTTCCCAGCAGATTCCCAGGGAATACTGTTGCCATGAAGAGGTGTACTTGGTCGCAAGTTTAGGTAGGTGGTACGTGTCAAAGTAACATCCACAGGAATGCCAGGACCCAAGGTTTCCTGGTGCCATCTCTTCCCCAAGTAAGCGATGCACATGCACCTACGCCGTCCACATAACATAAAAGAAAACGTTTTTCGTCAGACCAGGCCACCTTCTTCCATTGGTCCAGTGGTCTTCCATGATCCAGTTCTGATGCTCACATGCCCATTGTAGGTGCTTTCGACAGTGGATAGGGGTCAGGATGGGCACTCTGACCGGTCTGCAGCTATGCAGCCCCATACACAGCAAGCTGCAAAGCACTGTGTGTTCTGACACCTTTCCATCATAGCCAGCATTAACTTTTTCAGCAGTTTGTGCTACAGTAGCTCTTCTGTGGGATCGGACTGTACGGGCTAGCCTTCACTCCTCATGCGCATCAGTGAGCCTTGGGTGCCCAAGACCCTGTCCCTGGTTCTAACCAATACATACCGAGAACACCCCACATGACCTGCAGTTTTGGAGGTGGTCTGACCCAGTCGGCTAGCAATCACAATTTGGTGCTTGTCAAAGTCGCTCAGATCCTTACGTTTGCTCATTTTTCCTGCTTTCAAGAGCTCAACTTCAAGAACTGACTGTTCGCTTGCTGCCTAATATATCCCTCCCCTTGACAGGTGCCAGTGTAATGAGATAATCAATGTTATTCACTTCACCTGTCACTGGTTTTAATGTTATGGCTGATCGGTGTGTGTATGTGTGTGTGTACAGAGAGGGGGAACAGAGAGTCTTAAAGTAATTTAAAGTAAATTACACTTTATATCTGGTTGCATATCCCTTGCTTGCAGTAACTGCATCAAACCAATTCCAGGACTTGTGTA
Source organism: Pangasius sanitwongsei (assembly GCA_037576675.1). Taxonomy (NCBI): domain Eukaryota; kingdom Metazoa; phylum Chordata; class Actinopteri; order Siluriformes; family Pangasiidae; genus Pangasius; species Pangasius sanitwongsei. The sequence goes on from CM075006.1 coordinate 9,976,094, forward strand.
GCTCATCTCTGTATTTCTTTGTGAATTCCAATCTGGCCTTCTGATTATTACGGTTCTTTCTTAGACAGCTGTGTGGTCTTCATTATTGGTATTGGTTCATTCTTTTTAACAACAAATGTAGTCTTCACTGGTGAAAACCAGGATTCAAACCAAGAGTAGACATTCAGAGCTATTAAATGTTTGAACAATCAATCTAACAGGGCACGACATAGGCAACAAAAACATCTGTCAGTCACATATTTCTATATTTCTGATCCCTTGAAAAATGGATGGGTTCAAACAAAAGGTGCCATGTTCTAAGTTGTTTAACACATCTAGATGTAAATATCAGGAAATAAAAACTCTTCTATATTGTCTTATATTCATCTTTTGAACTCAAACAAAAATGTCTTCAGTGTATAGCAAAAACAAAAGAATTGGCTGTATAACATAAAAATGGAAAGGACGTCCATCACAGTGAGGTACCAGTATAGTGCCAAAAAATTTTTTAAGCTGGGTAAAGTTTGAATCTATTAAAAATAAGTGCCTAAACAATGCCTATCAAAGACGTTCTTGTCGTCTGAGACAGTACCTTGTTTCACTTTAGATAGCATGAACCTTCTTTACATAATTTAATAAATAAAGGCAGTTGATTTCCTCAGCCCGCCTGAGTAAATTTAATGTTTTGCTCTTCACTAATGCCGCAGTCAGGGCATTCTGACCAGGAATATGATAGAGTACTTCACTTTCTGTATTATTTGATTAACTTAGTTAATTTATTTCGTATTTTGGTTGTTTGTGTGTTTGCAGAGGAAGTGAGCTGTGCCTGATGTGGCTTAGGTTAGATAAGAGAGAGCAAAGAGAGAATGCAGGGTGAAAGAATGAGCGAAGGATGGAGAAAACAACCAGAGGAGGGCACAGGTGCAAGTCATCATTTAGCAAAGGAGTGACAGGAAGATTAATTAAATAGCTTTGTGTGTTTATTTGTCAGTGCAGGGCAAGTTTGTTTGTATAGTACAGTTTATGCACGAACGTAACTGAAAGTGTTTTACAATGTGCTGTATATAGACATGGCTAAAAAATATACAGCACATAAAAGGTCAAGAAATACATATTATTCATATATATATATATGAAACATGGTACTGTCTCAGATGACAAGGACATCTTTGATAGCACATAAAACATCAAGAAATACATATTATTCATATATATATATATAATGCAGAGATTAAAGTCTGGAAATTCTGTTGACAGATAAGATACACCGCATGTTGATCTTCTTATACAACATATGTTAGTATTTTGTCCGAATTACACTAGAAAGTGCCAGAAAGAAGCTTACCAAAAACCCAAACCTTCCGCTTTATTGCATTCCCTCCCCTTTTCACCAAAAGAGTGAGCTAATCACCCTCTCTCTCCTTTTGGGTCATTGCCCTCAGCTCTTTGTTGCACCAGGCTTTTGTGTGTGTGAGGGGCCATCGCAGGGAGAGCGAGTGAATATGGAGGAACCACATAAGATGGAGGACAGGGTCGGGGATCGGGATGTGTGAAACGATCCAAACAGTAGAGCATCTCGACAGCTCTGCCAAGATCTGCAATGTGTTAAGGTTATGTGGACAAACACTGAACAGCATGACACTGTAATTACACACTTCACATTCTCTCTGTCTTTCACACGCACACACATATACATACACACATACACTGTGTCCCCTGCCTCACCCCTGTGCACACAGACATTACCCAGATGCTGCTTCACCCAGTGGAATCAATCATGGCCTGCCATCTCTCTCTCTCTCTCTGTGTCTGTCTGTCTCTCCCTCTCTCTCTTTCTCTTTCTTTATAAGAACTCATTAACCTCTGGTCCGTCTGTGCTTTGAATAACTGATCACTGGCAGAGTAACATGGGTAATAAGCCTTTCCTAAGTTGTGTGTGTGTGTTTGGGGGAGCAGCAAGGGGTCTGTCTGGAAGGTTTTGTCCCCTAATACAAAAGCCAAACATTAGCACTGAACATTGTCTCAGAGAGAGCGAGAGTGTGTTTATGACTTTGGACTGTCACTTTCCATAGAGAAGTACACATTGGACTATGGTATGCAGTGTAATAATACTGAGTCCTTAGTGTGTGGAAGTGTGTGTAAATTGGAGCTCATTGGGCACTATAATGTGCATGTAAGACATATAGATAATAGTGGAGCATTACATTTTTGTTTCTTCATATCAAATCCTCTTGACAAGTTTTTATGTAATTAAATACCTTCAGTGGAATTAATTTGAGTGCACAGACTGGTTGAAGTGCAAAAACTGTGATACTTTTACTTATAAGAAACAAAGAGGGCATTGTTTCACGTCTTTGTTAGTATTATGCTGAATTCGACTAATTAGAGATCTTAACTCGTAATTTCCAAACTCTGACTAGGAAAAATAATCAAAAATACCCCCAACTCAGAATTCCTACTTTGAAACACGGGATGGTCTCCTCAACTCCGAGTTTAGCAAGTGATGTCGAATCAACACGGCATCAGCAGTTAACACAGCAGCACCTCTTACCTTTAAATGAGTCGCTATACTGTATATACAAGTGACTGGGAGCATTTTTAATTTGCTTGCTCGTTAAATGTAGTTTAAGGTGTAGGAGCTTCTTTGATTTTTCTGTTGCCTAATGATGTTTTTAATGTGGGACCACCACGTCAAGTGCCAAGTTATTTATTTTATGATTTAACATAATAAAAATGGTATTTAAAACATCTAGTTCTAGCTAATTTTAAGGACAAAATGACAGAAATTGTAGCACTTTTATTTTTTTAATTACTGTACGTATTTCCAAGTGAAACAGGCTCAGCGTTTTTGAAAGGTGACAGTGGGGAATGGTGGAAATGGGGAGAGAAAGCACAACAGAATATTACTGATAATTCTATGAGTGAATGGTGATGTGAAAACAATCAGAAAAAAGAATTCATTTTAGATTATAGATAACAAAAAATTAATTTGTCTTTTAGTAGATAATTCATGTGCAATCTGACAAGATTTACAGACAATAGGTTTACAGCTAGACAATATTGTGTAACCGTATGGATTTTAATAAGTAGCAGCAGTAGGCCTCGGCTGCCTCAGATGATGCCGTTAAGCTTAGTTTCTCTTCAGTCATACCGGAGAAACAATCACACCGAGAGAAACCTCAAATATGGGAAATGGGGGAGAAAACAGAAAGAAAAAATGGCCAAAATAAAGATGTTTACTACTAAACATCAGGTCAGGAAGGTCAGTCATACTGAAATCCCAAAAACAAAATACATGCTGGAATGTCTTCTTTGACAGTAGTTAGAGTTTTGCCTTTTTAATACTTTGACTTTTTTAGATATGAACAAGACTCCTTTAGGTCTTTAACTTCTTAAGTTCGAAACTCGTGCAGTGTTTGCTTAGTGGGTATGTTTCTGAGTTACTGCACACTAGAGTAAATGTGTATTCCAAAAAAAAATAAAGCTTTCTGTATAGCTTTATGCGCCTCATCTAATATTCATACACTGATTCTATTTACAATGACTGTGTGTGTGAGCATGTGCGTTAAAGGGAACTATCCATTACACTCAATTGCTCTTTAGCAAATACATCACCCGTGCCACCTTTTGTTATACTTCCTACAAAAACCTAAGTGCCCATATGTGATCTAACTCCACATTGAGAAGGTAATTAATGTAGAAGTTAATTAGCTACCAGGAGTGGCCCAGTAGCCCAAATCTCAAGAGACAAGCTGCAGTTACTTTTAATTACCTGCTGTTAATTTTGATGGTCTTTAAAATGGTTTGGGTGACTGGAGATGAATGACATGCATTCACACACACACACACACACACACACACCTCCCTCTTTGTCTTCATCATGTGTAGACAATGTGAGGGATTGTGATGGATGGGTCACTTCCATGTGCAAACAGACACACTTTACACACACACACATACACACGTGCGCGCACACGCACACACCCTTCACGTGACTGTGGAACCGGAGTCATTTGTGCTTTGAGAAGTCCTTTCTGAAGTGCCTTTGTTTTCTGGAGAGATACTGAGAGACTGTAACTCATCTCCTCTCCAAGCTCAAGAACAAAGAACTCTCTCTCGCATGCTCTCTCGTTTTCTTTTTATTTATTTATTTTTTGTGTAGATGTCTGCACCTCTTCATGTTTCTCTTAGATAACAGTCAGTAATAGGCTTAAGGCTAAAACCCTTATGGAGGATTTTCACAGTCTTTCTGTTGTTCAGATTGTCTCTGTGCAATATATCTCTCAAGCATGCGTGTACAGATGGGTTTATGTGAGGTGGTATCAAAAAATATCCATACACACAGAGAGACTAAAGGATCATTCTGATGATTGCTCATTTGCAAAGCCTGTGCTGGATGTTTGGATGAGATGATGCTGTAATTTCTGATGTAACCATTTTCACCCGAATGTGCTGTAAACACAGTTATACAGTATGTGTTACTCTTTGTGATTTCCTCTTTGAGCACTGGATGTACTGTATCAGCTACTCAAAATGTGAAGTGGATATTAAAGAAGAACTCCATTTCAGTGTAATAAAAAAGCATGATTTAAAACTTAAAAAAAAAAACTAAATAGGGGGGTTTATTTACTCTCATGCTGTCAAAAAAATGTCTTTATGATGGTCAATCTGAGACAAACACACTCATCAATCCCACACTAGTGACAAATCACTGAAAATCTAGCCTTAAGTGTACCGATTTAGAGGTCAAGTAGAGGTAGGGGGTTTACCCCTAGGCTGTAAATTGAGCTGCTATATTCATTTAGTCTGTTGTGCAAGTCGAACTTTTCAACTCACACTGCACACGATTCATTCATTTAGTTCATAATGGCCAGGATGGCTTTCATTCTTTGCGGCCTGAAGTTTCGTTAAGGTGCTTTCTCAATATGAGTAACTATATCTAGGTTTAAAATGAACATTTGTGAAAGTGGAGCTAGTTATAACACTTCAATTAAGCAATATCGCATGAGTGTGAGTGTGGATATATAGAATATCGGCACGGTTGTGATTTGGCCCTAGGCATGAACCCGCAGGGCGAGTACCTTGGTAATCTCAGCTTTGCCCATATTCGGTATAACTGCAGAATTACAAGTGCAGAATTATACAGCAGGTCTAGAAACAAGAAATAATATCGAGTAAATAACATTTTGGACACAACATGGCCAAATGTTCTGGTTTTTTTTTTGCTCCACTAGCGGAAATAGATCCTGAAGAAGCCACACTCACTTTATAGCTTGTCTGCTAGCTGGCTAGCAGGCTCACATTGATTTGTACTTTCCCATTAAAGGTGCTTCCATTAAAATGGGCATCCCTTTGTTGACCACCCCATTCCAGATTTAGTAACCCCTTTTGGTGCTATAATAATGTCCACTCTTCTAGGAAGGCTTTCCACTAGATTTTGGGGTGTGGCTGTGGAGATTTGTGCTTATTCAGCCACAAGAGCATTAGTGAGGTCTGACAACGATGTGGGTGAGGAAGCCTGGTTTGCAGTTGGCATTCCAGCTCATCCAAAAGGTGTTCAGTGGGGTTGCGGTCAGGTCTCTGTGCAGGCCACTTGAGCTCTTCCACTCCATGTCTTGATGGAGCTCGCTTTGTGCACAGGTCATTGTCATACTGGAACAGGTTTGGGCCTCTTAGTTCCAGTAAAGTACTTAAATTAGCACTTAAAAAAATTGTCTGTGTGCTTTTCTTACTATATGTATATATCTGTGACCTAGTGAACCAATATCAGGATGCATTTATTGATTGAGACTACAGAGTAAGTCGCTCTGGATAAGGGTGTCTGCCAAATGCCACACATGTAAATGTAAATTGTAATCCTACAGCTTCCAAACACATTCTCTGTTTCCTTTGTGGCAGCAGTTTGGGGACGTCCCACATATGATCAGGTGTCCACAGACCTTTGGCCATATAGTGTATTTTTACCTGGGAAGGTAAAGTCTATTCTTAAAGCTTTAGTCTAAAAGTTAATTAAAGGTATAAATGTTTCCAAGTTAAATTATTGCGCTATATCGCTATCTTAGGTAGTTAAATAAATATTTTCTCTGTTTGTATTCTATGCTTACATTTATACAATAATAGTATTTAACTAACAAATTAGATCAATAATTAGCTATTTATGTTTGCATCCCCTAATAACAAACCCGCGTTGTACTGCTAGCTAGTTTTATTTAATACCTTATAGCTACCCTTGTTTATGTAGTCTTGCTAGCCTGACCTCTTTCTCTAGAGAGTTTGCTACTTTTTGTCAAATGTGGCTAAGCACTGACTACTTTTACATGAAGGCTTGGACTAATGTTAAGCTAACATATTACAGTGAAAGCCTGAGTTTTAAGCAGTTTAAAATATTTACATCATTTTAATCTGGCACATAGGTGTGACAGCCTGCTGATGCCATGTGACCATGTGTAAGCAACACACTGTAGATAACAAATTGGGTGTAACAAATTCAGCCAGTGAAGCAGTATGTATGACATCAAGATGAACCAGCTCAGCATGGGGAACACCACAATCACCCCACACAGTCTTATGTGTCCAGATGTTTGAGTTTCTGAGGCCTGCTGTGGGTTACCACAGTGCTAAACCACAGACTTGATCGACTGGAGACCCAGTGGCGTCACACACAGCTCCATACCCTAATGTGACTGCATCAGAGTTATTCAGTGCGGTTTAGCAAAGGAATGTGCCCTGTAGTTCAGTCCCATTACCTTTGTGCATTGCTGAGGCGGCGTGCCTTGATCTTGGCCTGGTGTGATATGTATGGGTGTGATTTTTGTGCTTTTGCATTATTGTGTGTTCGCATCTGTTCTTGAATTCGGTCCAGAAGAAGCTGCAGGCTTAACCATATTTCTCCTCGCAGGAGTGGATAAGTGTGTTTTCTTCGCAGGCCACCTCTAGGCCAGGACCAGGCTTCAGTTGCCATGGCGAACACGGAATCATGAGAGCCCAGCTACCCCTGCAGCTGAGAGCCATGTCGGTGTCTGATTGGTTGAGGAGTCCAGCATGGGTTGTGATGCGTGCTGTCAGCTGTCCAATAGGGCACAGTGTGTGCTAGGGCTGTTGCTAGGGGGAGTTTCTTGGAAAGAATTCAGCTGGATTTTCTCTCTCTCTCTTTCTCTCTCTCACACACACACACACTCTCCCTTTGCCCTCATTGACTTCGTCTCCCCTCCCTCTCTCCCTTGTCCTCTCTTTTTTTTTTTTTTTTTTTTTTTTTTTTAAAACACACTTCTAGACATACAGAGCACATGTTAGAGAATTCACTGAATATTTTATGCTGCTTTTTGGTGCATTCATTTCTGAGATTGTGTGCGCGTGGCTGCATGTGTGCACTGTCTGAAATGTGTATGGTGTGCTGTTTGTACATTGTGTGTGCTTATGATATATGGGGAGGGTCTCTCTGCTGTGTGCTGCATGAATGTGAGGCAGAAAATAAAGGTTAGGGATTTTGTGTGAGTTTTGGGGGAGGGCATATTGGGGTGCATACTGGGTATGCACAGGGTGTCACGTAGGCGATGTCCCCTCAATCATTCTCTTGAGACCCAGTTCCGGCTCTTACAGCCCGTGTCCTTACATACAATCTTCCAGAGAGTCCACAAAATACACACACAAATCCACTCCCAAAGACCCATAAAAGCGTGCAATGTCCAGTCACATATTTCAGACCAAATCAAACACTGCATATCTTCAGTCACAGGAAATGTGATACTGATGCAGATTTAAATTTTTCTACAAAGAGCATTATTTCTTATTATTATACTGAGGTATGAGGCAATGACAAAAACATTCTGCTTTATGATACTGACTTATTTCACTTTAGTAATCGCAAAAGGTGTTACTGTGCGGGCACCACATTTGTCATATGATATTCTAAATATGGGAAATAATTTTGCATGAAAATTGTCAGTCAATGACACATTTAAATCACACAGTTTAAAAAAAAAAAAGTGGATTCAAGAGGAAAACCTGCCAAATCCAGTCCAATGCCCAACCCTTCTCCTGTACACATTTCAGTATGCAGTTGCTCCTGAAGACCTTGATTAGCTGGATCAGGCGTGGTACATTGTGTTTCTGCCAGAGGGTAGATATGCAGGAGCAGGAAAGTGAATGAGTGGTGTTTAACCTTCAGGGAAGTTGTGTTGTAGCTCATACTGATGAGTGGAAGGCCTTCCCCACACTTTTGCCACAAAGTTGGAAGCACATAATTGTATAGGATGTCTTTGTACTCAGTAGCATTACAGTTTCCCTTCCCTTCCCTGTGCACAAAGCAAGGTCCATGAAGACATGGTTTGCCAAGATTGGAATGGAAGAACTCAAGTGTTCTGCACAGAGCCCTGACCTCAACCCCCCTGAACACCTTTGGGATGAGCTGGAACACTGACTGCACCCCAGGCCTCCTCGCCGGACATCAACGCCTAACCTCACTATTGCTCTTGTAGCTGAATGAGTGGAAAACCTTTGCAGAAGAGTGGCGCTTATTACAACAGCAAAGGGTGGATTCAGTCTGGAATGGGACACATATGGGTGTGATGGAAAGGTGTCCAGAAACTTTTGGTCATATAGTGTATGTCTATCAGTTGCAATTGAAACGGACTAAACTTTAAAGGAAATATTAGCAGATCTGCAGAAATGTTTGAAAACATTTTTTAATGTTGTGATGTATAAATGGTGTGATATAATAACTACTGAACGTCTTTACCAATATTACTATATTTATTATTTTACATGAGAGGAATATGACACAACTAGGTGTGCTGTTACAGAAAAATAGTCAATGACAGGGCATGAAGGTGAAGTAGAGTTACTGTTACCACCCTGTTATTTTCCAATAACAGCATGTTCCAAAGTTCCACAACAATTTGCCAACAATTACAGTACTCTATTTATTAAAGAACATTTTCATATGTTTTATTCATTTATAGTTAAGTTTAATGGTGTGAAACATTAGTTCCTGTTATCGCTTACGTTATAATAGCTATAAACAGTCATTTAATCACCAGGCTCTTTTTTTTTTTTCTCCTCTCTCCTCGATGTGCTCCTGTGAAACTTGCAAGCCCTCTGTCCTGAAGACTTTTCCATGTTGGAGCATTTACAGCTTTACAGCAATTTACAAGACTACATAGCTATCATAGCTACATCTTGATCGTGGCAACAATGGTAACGTCATAGTATATAGAGCAACAATCATAGTTACCATAAGATACCTTTGCAAGTATCATAGTTTAATAAATAATAAATGTTTAATTTAGTTACCATAAAGCACAATAGTAGAATATAGTAGTATTATGGTTATGGTGTTATGGTTATGAAATACCAGAGTAAAATCAGAGTTTAATGAACGTAGTTACCAGAAAGTACGTAAGTACAAACCCTTAATAAACTTTTATGAGGGGTAAAGTAGGGAAAAGGTGCAGTGAGGGTGCTGGGATTTAGAGTACAGCAGGATTGATCAGTTCCTCTATAGCAGTGCAGCTCCTGTTACATAAGATGACCTGGTACATCTCATATCCCTCACACAGTCTTCACACTGCTTGGAAGTTTAATATATGGAAAAGCGTTATGTTAATTATGTGCAATATTCATGTTTATGTTTCCTGGCACTTCCCATTCCGCAGGTTAAAAATAGTCTGAGGTGCAGTGCATCTCTAGCTTTGGGAAGTGCACCACACTCTGCCTCACACACGCTGTAATCGGGTATCTGGAACGCACAGCCATCTGAACTGTTCCCAAGGATTTATTTTATTTGCTCACATGATGTTTGGGTCTCTCTTTTTCCATTTTCACATCTTTTTTCCTTTCATCTTTATTCCTGAAAAGCAGAAGTGTGCATCATCTGCCCTTGCTTAACTCATGCACTAGAGCAAGCAAGAGAGAGAGAGAGAGAGTGATGGGAAAGAGCAAATGAGACAGCGACTGACAGGTGAGACAGGATGTTCATTAAGGATTAACAATAAGGTGATTGTGTGTAAGTGTGTGTGTGTGTGTGTGTGAGAGAGAAGGAAAGAATTCCAGACATGTAGATGTATTTACAGTAAAAGTGATATGACTTACCACCTGAAATGCTAAAGTGTGAGAGTGAGTAAATCTCCCTCTTCTCTCCCTCTTCTCTCTCTCTCTCTCACTCTCACCGATAATTGAATGACTGACAACTTGTCTGTTTTTTTTTTTTTATTCTTTGTGAAGGGCTGACATTTTGAAAGACTGCTTCCTGTCATCATGTAAAAAAAAAAAAGGAAACTGACAGAACTTGTGCAGTATCTCTCTTTTTTAGCTCTGATCACAAACTAGCTACATTCAGTTTTCAAGATAGTTGCTGTAGGAGCTGCACCTTTGAACATACTTGACTACTGGTCAGCATTTTAACTGAAAGGAACCTCGAGAGGTGTCACATTCAGAATTCACTACTGTTGTAAGGCAGGGACTGTGCCAAACCGATGCCCATATGCGTCACATTGTAGGTATGCTTAACAATTTGGTCCATGAATAGTGACCCATTTGGTAATTTCATTTCATATTAGTCAGGTTCTTTCCCAGCATACACGTTAAACGTTGCCTATAGGGGTGTAACGATACACAAAATTCAAATTCGATATGAGTTTACTTTGTGTGCACACCTATGGAATTTGCTAGGATACTAGCATATTGGCTCATGAAAAACGGCATACTTAGGAAATTTTTTTAAATCCATGTATCCTCACCTGATTTGATATAAACAGGAAGTTATTTTTTTCAAGGGAAGGAGTATGGGCTTGATTACATTTAAATGTTTATTTCACCTTATGTAATATAAATGGAATTGTATGATTATTTTTTTATGTTCCTTATCGACAAAAGTTGATTAAATAAATAAATTAAATAAATAATAGGGATGCACCATATATGGTGCATTAATTACCAGAAATTGCTTCAAAGTATGTAGCCATCACATCTTGATATTTTGCGTAATTTGGCCACAAACTCTTAGAGAGAGCCGGCTCAGTCATTATGAGGATGTCAGTGCTGCATCAGTATCTGGTACCAGCCAGTACTCAGACCTCTGATATCCACATTGTATCAGCAATGGAAGCAAGGCCTTAGCTCTGTGAAGGTCTTGAACCCATAAGTGGTTTGCTTTGAAGCTCTTCTCTCCACACTACAGCTCCTGACCCGGAAAGCTGGAAACGACAGAGAGCAAACATAGCGCGCACACACAGAGAACACTAAGGAAGGAAAATGTAAAACCAAAAAAAAAAAAAAAACTGAGACACTGAGAATGAGGATGTGCTGGGAGAGAGAAGTCTTTCGTCTGTCTGGGTGTTTGTGTGTCTCTGCTGTCTGGCACTTTGAGCGAAATCGAGAATTGACTGTAGGAATATAAATTACAGAAGGCAGTCTGTGCGCGTTAACTCGCCTTCATCTTTCTGTTCTCACATTCCCTTACTATCTCAGTATACGATGCGCTCTTTCACTCTCATTACATTTGTCTGTGAGATGCCGTCTGTGTCTCGTCGCTGTGTGTCTGGCTCTTTGTTTAAGTGTAGCTGACACTTAGGTGTGTGTAGGTAGAGCATCTTCCCTCCCTTGCTGGTATTCTGTCTTTCTTGTTTGTTGGGTGCAGGAGGTGTCTTTAAGTGTAATTATTAGTAGTGTACTTTCCAGTTAAATCAGGCATTATACCTGAAGGTGTGTGTCTTTGTTCAGGCATACCTTTTACTCTTATGTTGTGACTGATTAAGAAAGTAAGTTTTCAGCTGTGAATCCATTACAAATTAATGATTTTTTTTTATGAAATAGCGTGAGCATATTTTATACTGAATATTTCTGTATGCACTTGTGTCCATATTTCGAATAAACCTGGTGTATTTTCACAGAAAGCAGTTTAATTCACCTGAATGTGCTAGTGTGGTTTGTGTATAATTCTTGGGTAACACCTCAGCTAGTTTCTGTTAAACACTCGCTTCCTGTTCGAGCAGGACCAGGGCTTTAATCTCTGCTGTATTTGGTGTTACAGGCAGGAGATTTGATAACTCTCTACTAAATAAGCACAAAACTGACAACTGACAGCTTAATCCCACCAATGATGGATTTGACTTGTAACAAATAGCATTCAGGATTGTCAAGTAAGAATGATTGGTGTTTTAAAAAAAACCGTAGCCTGGAATGTATTCCTGCTGACTTGGCAGCCTTGAATGTATTCTTGAGCTCATCTTTTGAAAAGCACTTATTGTGTTTGATCATACAGATGATATTTAGTCTGATTTGATATTAGCTACCTTGTTTTTGGCCAGTCTTTTCCTAAACTTAAGTGATGGGCTTAAGTGATGACATTAAATTTTCACAGTTGTCTTATCAAAGCTTCAACAAATATCCAAAGAACTTAAGCTCTTCCAGAGAATATCAATTTACTCCACTTCTTTGGTTAGCAAAGTTCTTTCCATACTGGATGTCATACTGGATATTAGTGACATGCTGAGAGGATCCTCTGTGGACTGGGCCAGCTCCTGGACAGCTGTAGATTTAGTTAAAAAGAGGTGAGGTGCTGAAATGTCTCTTTACCTCTGGCTCAGTGAGAAGGATTATGACAGATGAACAAATGAGCTTGAGTGTCTTTAGCAAATGCAGAAAGCAAAGTTAAAAATGATCGAGCATGTTACTACACCTGTCAGCTGCTACTCTGTTGGTGTGGTATAGTGATGGAACAGTGCGCCTGTCAGTTAGACCCAAACTCTCAAAAACACAGAGCGGCGGATGAGCGTGTGGTTTAAGAGACACTAGACTCATTATAAAATGTGATAGAGGTTTTTGCTTTAACTTTTTCTTCCTTCCTGTCTAACTGTACTGGGATGTGTAAAGATACAGAAATGCAGTATGGCTCAGTATGAAACTGCCTAGAGGATCCTTGAACATAATTAATAACCCAATTCTGCCATAGGCATATTTTGCAACAATATAGACATAGCACTTTTAATTCAGTATTAAATTAAAGATCGGTTCTTTCAATATATACAAGCAAGCATAGTGAATTCAGTAACTCCATGATAGAGAATAATTTAACCATAAAGACCTGAAGGTGGAACTGCTGGCTGGGATTATGTCAGAGAACCTGACTTAGTGGCAAATAATTTAGGGGCATCATATGAAATTTAAAAAGCCAGACATTACAAATCATTCATCCTGTCATCTTCTGTAACCACTTTATCATGGTGGATCCGTATCCTAGGAACATTGACCACAAATATACCCTGAACCCGGGACCCTGGGGCTGTGAGGTAGCAACACTACCCACTGCACCACCTCCTCTGCACATTACAAATGTAGTACAAAAACTCATGTTGCTGTATTAATATGAACTTTGAGTCTCTGAGTCTGTCTTAAATGTGGGTCTCTCTCAAACATGCAAATGCATTTTCACATTTTTAGCTGCTACATGCAAAACTTTATACCCTCCCAGCACACAGAAAACCTTTTCCACCAACACAGTTCCGCTGCTGCAGACAGACCAGTGCTGGTTGAGTGAACCAGCAAATCTTTTACCAAACAGTCTGCATCTCTGCTATTTTGAGAGCCAAACCCTTGTGTAATCAGACGTAGGTGTTTCCTAATATTTGGCATAAAAATAACAACCATGGCAGACTGTATCCTTTGTTTAATAATAAAGTTTAATTTCTGGCTTTGTATTTTATGGTCCAGTCCTTCTACGTAATGACAGTTCCAGATAACAGTTACATGCAAGATAAGAATTACATGTTTTGATTGATTTTTACAGCCCATTTGATTTGTTGCAATAACCAGCAAAACAGTTGTTTCTTCAACAGACCATTGATTCGCCATTGTTACAGTATTGATTTTGCTCTTTTTTTCAGCAGTGATTTTCAAACACTCGCTCACTGTGCATGACTTTTTTTTAATTGTCTCCATATGAATGTCCAAGTTGCTGCCATGGTGACAAAATGACTCCTGTCTCTCAAGATCTAGTGTCACAGGTTCCTTGATCAGTGTATTGTGTCTGATTTTATTGACTGGTGGAAAAGAGCAGAACTGGTTTTAAATTAGGCACCGGTTCCAGCACTGTGTTGGTGGAAAAGCACCAAGATAGGAGACCCTTCTCTCTCTCTCTCTCGTTCTCTCCCTCCCTCTCTATCTCGCCCTTTTCCTCTGTCTGTCTGTGTTGGTGTCTGGGATTGAGGGCTACATTACTGCCTCTGTCTGGAGCCTGCAGTAACCCAACACCTGACAGAGACAGACAGCAAGAGAAAGAGTGGGTGGGAGTAAAGAAAGAGAGGACGGGGGAATGGGGTCACTTGCTCTTTTTGGTTAGTCTACTCAATACAGAGATCACTTGAGAGTGCACAAAGCAGTAGTCCACACACAAAACATACTCATAAACACTAATTTGGCCCTTATTCCCCTTGCTGCAATATACAGAGTGGTGATGTAATACTCAGCAACAGCATACAGAGTAATGGCAATGCTTTCCTGGCAATGTTGCCTATAGAGTTATGGCTTATTGAATTGTCAAGACAACACAAAAATGGAAAAAGAAATTCCAGCCCCCTTTTTACTTCAGGCACTTGAGACAGAGGGAGAGGCAACGAAATAACAAAAAGCACTTTATTATGAGATTAAGAAATGTGGTACTGTGAAATGAAATTTGTCAGTCGATTAAATATTCAATCCCTCATCCTGTCATCACTGTAGTTTTGGATAATAATTCTTAATATGCTCTTTTTTTTTTTTTAAAGTCCAGCAAATGTAAGTGTATTTAAAATGAAGCAGACATCGTTACATCACATTAGCTCAGATGGTGAATAAGAGATAAATGTAAGTCACTCTGGATAACGGTGTCTGCCAAACGCCATAAATGTAGTAATGTAATGTAGAATCATACTAATAATAATTAATTCAGTCAGTGTTAAAAAGTATTTTTTCGGTCGGATACCTGCCGTATGTGCACATACATGGAAGTGGAGATAGCCAGTTAGATTGAACATTCAAGATTCTGAAACTTGTGACCAGAGAAGTGTACAATAAGTATTAATGGCCACAGACAGAGCATCTGAGCATGTGATTTGATCACATTTCTATCAGTTAGGTATAATCCAAACATTTTAAAAAGTTTACATGTTTGATGAGAATGCTATACTAAAGTTGATTATTACGACTTTGCTCTTTCTGTTTGTGTGTGTGAGCAGCAGTTCTGAATTGTAATCTATCAGACACAGTGTGTGGATGTGTATAAAGACCAGAGCAGTAGTTCAATATGATATTATGTCAGTTTTCAGGCGCCATGTCTGTGTGTATGCACATATTTGTGTCTAAACCTAACTGACATGAGCTTAGTATTGTATTATACTAGGGCTTGAGGGCTGTGAGTGTGTGTGTGTGTGTGTGTGTGTGTGTGTGTGTGTGTGTGTGGCCTGAGGCCTGGTGATCCCCTTTTCAGCCAGGGGATTTCTTGAGCACTCAGCCCCTGCGTGTGGCCTGGCTCATCTCCAGAGGAGCAGGCTGCCCTGCCTTTGCCACACACAGCTCCCTGGAGGCCCAGCGTAGACAAAGCTGGGCTCCATCCAGCTCACTCACTCACTTACCTCCTCCCTACACCCAGCTGGCACTCTCCCTCTCACTATCTCTGATAGCATTTTCCTTTGATGCCCACTATCTCCAGCTGACACACACACCCTCCCTCTCTTGTTCCTTGGGAATGCTTACACACAGGCACGCTTCACTGCAGTTGTGGTGGCCACTGTGTGGCACTGTATTTAGTGTGTGTCGTTGTGTGTGGCCTCATATCAAACTGCTGCATATTTGGGTTAATAAATTTTCTCGCTTTTACTGTAAACCAGCCAGATTGGTAGAAGCGTCCAGCCTGCACCACCCACAGCGAGCTGCATAAAGTGAGAGGTCCCTGGGTGGCAATGGAGATGGGTGGTCCCTCCATAGGGTTTTAATTAGGTTACACCAGCCACTCTAATGAGTCTAAACCACTGAAGTTGCACACGCAAGACACATGTGCACATGCACCGTAATGCTGCATGTATTTGGTAACCCATTTCCACTAACTGCTACTAAGTTTGTTATAGCTGTAGTGTGTGTGAATTGTATGACTTGATTTAATATGAACAATTAATTGGTATTAATGATTGATCCAAGCACTGTGCTAACAGTGAGTATATTTATTTCATTTGGGTGCTGCTTTGATCCAAAGTGACTTACAATTGAAACGGGATACAGATGAGCAGTTGAGGGTTAAGTGCCTTGCTCAAGGGGCTAACAGTGTCAGCTTGAGGATGCTATGATTCACCTTCCGATCAGTAGCCCAGTGCCGTAACCACTGAGCAACCACTTCCCTTTTGAGTACATATACAGGATACTCTTCATAGAACACCTTTGCACAATAGGTTATTGCGTCAGTGATTTAAGTGTAAACTTTGGGGGGATTTTTTTCCGCATTTTCTCCCTAATTTGTTTTTGCCATTTACCACCCACTAGTTATCTCTTCCCTGTCATATGACAGGTACAGCCAAGGAGGGTGAAGTCTAACACATGCTTCCTCCAAGACACGTGAGAGCATGGCCAAAAATGTTGGCTAACATTTGGTTGGTATAAACGTTACCCAACATTTATTACTAACGTTTGGCTGGCAGGTGTCTGCTATTTTCTCAGGACACATCTAACACGAATGTAATTGCTGTTCTGAATCAGACAGTAGTGGCTCATCTCTAGACTGTTGCTCGGAAAGTTGCTCAAATACAGTACTGCCAGGCTGTCACTGTTGGGCCATTGTGCAAGTTCATTAATTTTCCACTGCTCAGGTCAGTTGTACGTCATTTTGGATAAAAGCGTCTGTCAAATGAATAAAATATAAAATGTAAAAAAAAAAAAAATCAAAAGCCCTGGTAGAATGTAATCCTGTAGGAGTTTAACCTTGACAGTTTAAGGTAAGTCTATATTTAAGCTACAATATTATCTTCTCTATTGCTGAGCAGAACAAAACTGAGGGAATGATGGAAAGAAAGAAATTAATTATATGCTGCGGTTGATGAGAATGTTTTAAATAAAGGTGACAGCAGCAATACTTATATTAATACCCTCATTCTAATATGTTAATATGTTAGGGAGGTGGACGCTACACTTAAACTGACTTACAATTGTGTGTAATTGTTGTTATGGTTTTCTGTAGGGTTTCTGTAAGAAGGATTTCTGGAGATGTTTATTTTGCATTTACGGAAGGAGTCTCCAGTGTCAGCGCTTTGTAACAGTCAGATGTAAAAACTATATCTTTAAGTTCTCTAACATGGGAAAGTCTTCAGGCCAGAGGGCTTTGCAGTTTCGCTGTGAAATGACAAGGTGTTTTGTTTTTTTTTTCACTTCAAGAGAGAGATGGAATAAAAGAAACTGGTGAATGAACAGCTATTTATAGCTGTTATAACGCAAAGGATAACAGGAACTTGTTTTGCAACTATAAATGAATTAAATGTATGAATTACTGCTCTTTTCAAGAAATCGTTAGTGTTGCTGTGGTATAAGATGAACAAAACACTTCAGGATGTGGAAAAGGATCAACTTTGGTGTGGTAATGGCATCACACCACTCCATCATTGATTATTTTCCTATAACAGCATGTTTTATTCCTTACATATCCATTCCTAACTATCATACTGTTACACGCAAGCACACAAAGGCTGATCGCTTTGTTGGGAATTTTGGTACCATCAGAATGAAAGATGTCTCATTTCCACTGATGAGATACTTCAGAGGCAGTGGGCATAACATTAATGACATTGCTGTTAGCATTGCTGTTTGTTGTTGGCAGCAATAAAGTGAGGAGGGTTAAGAAGGAGGAACGTGTGTACAAACCCCATGGAGTAAATGTCATCTTTAAAAAGATCTCACTTTGAATATTAACTAGTTTCACTTCCCACAGGTTTAGATGTCCTTTGCTTGCACAGATCACAGGCTTTTTTTTTTTCTTTTTTTTTTGGGCTTGTTTCTCTGGTAACTATATATAGAAAATATGTGAGAGACCTCACTAATAACTGTTCGAGGAAACTCTTCTCGTTCACACATGCCAATAGTTCCTAAGACTTTTAGAAACCACATGACATCCAAGTCCAGACAGACCCCTGCCCCCACATGCAAAATCTAGTCTGGCTGTGCCCCAACACCAGAGCAGACAATAGCAGCTGTTCCTGCTGACAGCAATATGCAAAAGTTTCTTAAAAAATACGACAGTTATAGAGCCAAGTTCTTTATGAAAATAGATTGATGTGTTAAAGTGTGTGATCAAGAAAATTAGAGTATGGAGATACCTGGTATATATATTTAGGAACTACAAAGGACACTAAGCTCTTATTCAAGCAATAACGTGTGTGTGTGTGTGTGTGTGTGAGACAGAACATACGGGGGATTAATGCTTATATTTTTGTAACATGACTGAAGAAAGAAAAAAAAACTCCAGCACATGACATCCTACACCATTCTGTTGCTGTCTCTTTTTTTTTCTTAAAGTTTCAATTTCAATTTCAGGGTACTTCATTAGCATGACAAAACCAATCTATTTGAGTTGCCAGCGTGTGGTATGAAAAGTATTTGAATGTCAAAGTATAATAAAACAAGACATTTTAAATTCAGTTTAAATTAATGAAATTTACCAGGTATTATTGGCAGCTGATCAAAGGTGCAATTGTATTGCCGGAATCACAGGTTACAAAGTGTCTGAATATTAAAATAAAAAAGAAATAAGAACATGAGCATTTGTCTTAAGTGTTAAAAGCACATGAATATATTTAACAATGTAAAAACAGATGAAGGAAAACAATATAATAATTTCCCTGTCTCTCCAGAACATTATGCAGGGGAGTGGATTAGACACCCTGACGCCATCACAGCCATAGGTGTCTGTAGTGGGAGGAGCTTGCAGCCCTCTCAGCCAATAGGATGCAGGATAGAGGCGTCACTGTTTTAGCTTAGGGATGTGTGTTTGAGTTTAGGTGTGTGCTTTGGATTATTCACTTCCTTCCTTGATCCTTCATCATCTCTCCATCACACATATCCACTTGAAAGCGGGGTTGTGTGTATTTGTTTATGGAAGAAAACACACATTTGAGCTTGAGTGTCAGCTTGAGAGATTTTGTCTGAAATAGCTGAGGCTGAAATAGAAGTTCCAGTCATATGGCATGCAATAAAAATGTACAACATTTCATACTTATACGAGCAGTATTAAAACCATGCTGTAATGGTATAAAGCTGCTCTGTTTTTAAAACTCCTGGCAGCTCCGTGTCCTCTCGGGGTGTTTTATATGTATACCAAAATATGTGTTAGGGAGCTTGAGCCCTAATGCACAATCATAAACCACAGCTGTAAATATACACACTCAAACATAAACTGTGTATATGATAAGAAAAGCCTCCACTAAGGGAGCGAGAGGTTTTGAGCACAATCATGCGCTTTGGCAGAGACAGAGCAGCTGCATTTGGTTTGTGTTTGTATACATCTCCAAGACTGCTCACTCTCTCACTCCTCTTTCTTTCTGTCATTATTGCCTTGTCGGGTGACCCCACACCCACAAGTTATCAAAACAATTGACCATAAGAACTCTATATACACACACACACACAAAATGCCATATTCATCTTCCACATATAGTAACTCTTTGTGTCTTTGTTAAGAGATTCCAGATGCTTGCACATATGCACACGTGCCTGTCCACCTCTCTGTGTGTATTTAAACCTTTAGTGGATTCAGATGTGTGTCTTTGCACGTGTGTGTGTGTGTGTGTGTATGGGGTTTGTTGCTGGCTGACTCAGCTGATTAAGAGCATTTAATAGGGTCTGTGGGTCAGATCCAGATCCGGCAGTGTTTATACTCTACATTGAGCTGTGATAACGCAAACAGGATCTGAAGAAGTGTGTGTGTGAGCATGGGTGTGTTACAGGAATATATCCGCTACTTTGTTCAGCATCAATGCTGCTTGAATATTAATGGTCCAAGTGTTTTCAGTGCACTTTTAAGATGGAACCGAGAAGCCTGTGTGTGATTTGAGTGTGTTGTCTCACCATCAGGAGACATCATTCTTTTGTTTATCTGGGAGAAGGAAACAATTTCCTACACAGCATGCAATTTTCATACTATTAAATCGAAAACTGTGTCTTCACACACTTGTTCTCTATTTACTAAACGGACTGTTAGGTATAGAGCCTTACAGAGGGCAGCAGTAGCAGAGACACCAAACTGAATTCACACAGCACAGCACAAGAAACACACAATCATGGTTCACAGTTAATTAGATAATTCAAATAATTAAAACAAACAAAATATAAGTATTAAAAGCTATTTTCTGTATTAAATGCACCACTAATAAGTAGCTGTTAGGTTTAATAGTTAACAAGTAAAATTCGAGCTGAAAGAAATCGCTATGCTTTGTGGTGTTTTAGTGCAAAATTCTTATACATTGGTTGTACACTATGGGTGATGATATAGTAGTTCATATTTGTCCACTGGCAAGCCACCACAAAATGGCTGCACCCCAAATAGTGCACTATATGGTGAATTGTGAACTGCAAGTGATTGAAATACATAAAATTCAAATGTAGCTGCTTTTACATGCTTTCCTGTATGCATGATTTCTGCCTAATCATTAGTCCTTCTCTACTTTCATCATACCTAAACACACACACACACACACAGAGCTTCTCCACAGGCTTGCTCTAGGGTCGGAGGGTAAAAGCCAAGCATTAGAGAGAAGCGGCTAAGACATGAAAAGCCCGGCTACTGCTGAGGTCAAAAAGGTCGTCCCATCCTGTCACGCTTCAGCACGTGCCCCAAGCAGGTGTCCTGGCAACCAGGCCTAAAGTGTTTGCAGAGTAAATATGTAACCAATACACACACGAACTGATAATGTGCAAATGAGACCAAGTAGAAATGGTGTTTTTGTGTATTAGGAATGTGACAACAATGAATAGATAACATTATATATAACATGCACAGCATTACTGTAGGCACTTTCCCTATATGCTATTTGAGAGGAGGATCCCTAAGTAGGCTTTTTTTTTGGCTATCATTTGTGTTCCTAAGTTACAGACTGTCCCAAAGACAGCATTAAGACAGCTGGACAAATTTGACAGAGCATTGACATGTGCTCGTTAAAGAAAGCAGTCACATCATTCTTTTCAACAGATGAGTTTTAAAAATATACCAGCCAGAACTGAAAGCTCCGACTTGACATTTACAAATATGACTCAACATTTCATCTTGTGGCAAAAGTTTTACTGGTAATCACTGTGTTTGTAGAATGCCTCTCAGAGGGTGTGGTTACACACTAGGTACACATGCACACGCACTGCACTTTACAGGTGTGAACACAAAAGGAATAGAGAAGATATAAATTAAGGTGTGCTTTGAAGGTATGCATGTAATTTGATTAGACGATGAACACAGATGTCGTTGGGTGCAATAAATCGTTTGCTAGCAGTTTAGCACAGCACCAGTTGACAAAGCACAATACACATGTGCAGAAATGTACAGTCTGTGAGGTGGAGATGCGTCATGGATGGGAACCAGTCCATCGCAGGGCACCTTACACACAGTCATTCATAACTAGGGGAAAATTAGTATAGCCTGTCTGTACACTGGAGTTGAGAAGTGGCAATGCTACCCACTGCACCATTGTGCTGCCCTCAATATAGTTGCAATGCAGTTGGCTAGTAATCTTTATGCACAAGCAGTCAGCTGATCTGGCCCTTAAGAAGTCACTCGCATCACCATAGCAACTAGAGCAAAACAGTGGTAGAAAAATTCAATTCAATTCAATTCAGTTTTATTTGTATAGCGCTTTTAACAATGGACATTGTCCCAAAGCAGCTTTACAGAAATAAATGGATTAACAAAAAATATATTATAAATATTTGAATTTATCACTGTGAAAAACACTACATACTATATTTTATACCCTGCCTTGTGCCTTAGTCCATCAGAAGTGTGTTGTAATGTTATCAAACTAATACAACACACACATCTGTCAGGCATATTATAGTTTAAATGGTTAAAGCTTTAAAATGGTAATAACAGAAAAAACTTACAGTAACCATGTCCTGCATGTGCTATGTATATTTGTGTATGAGATTTAACATGGAAATTGAACAAAAAAAAGAGATGAGATATTTACTTTTCCTTTTTGTGTTCCTGAAGTTTAAAACTATTTTGGCGCCTCTCGCACTTTTTCTTTTTTTAAATTATGTCCACCAATATCAAAGAGGCTTTTGGACCCATATTTTTTTCCCCACACATGTATGTATGTATATATGTATGTGTGTGTATATGTGTGTGTGTGTATATATATACATATATATATATATATATTTCTAACACACACACTCACAGAGATGCGTACTGGTGGTCTGTACGTGTTCATGAAGAGAGAGGAATTTGGCTGCTGTTTTTCAAACCCCCTCTCTCTCTCTGCTCAGCCTGGAGAATGTACACATGTATGCTGCACAGCTGGCCAAACACAGACACACATACGCACACTTGCATGACTGTGTATAAGCATGCACATACACACAAATATGGACGTGCACATACATTCTTTTTTGGTTTCACCTCTCCAAAAGTTTTGTTTAGAAATGCGTTTCTTTTGCTTGGGGGCTGAAAGTGAAGCACTCACCCCTATTTTGGCTGCACGATGGTTTGCTCCGCCATGTGGAATGTGCAGCAGGAACAGCTTGCATTTAACGAGAGGGTGGAGCAATCCGCGGCAGGGCTGGAGAGTTTATCCGGAGCACAGGGCGGGGTTGGGGGTGAACGGGTTTATGGGATATTTTTAGCCTTGCCATTTCTGCTCCCAACATGATAAAACTGTCACAGCTAGAAGCACAATGTGGACACACACATACACACACACACACACACACACACAAAACAAGATCACCTACATATGCACATACACAGACACTGACATTGTTTACAAGTCTATCTATCTATCTATTTATTTATTTATTTATTTATTTAATCTATCTATCTATCTATCTACATTTCTATCTATCTGTTCATCATGCCTGCTCTTTCTCCTCACCACTCTCTCTCCACGTGATGAGGGTGATGAAAATTCCCACCAGTCCACACTAACACACTTAATCAGAGAAAAACCTTCTGCATCCTCTGAATGCTTTAATGTCTGAGTGCACTGGATCAATGTGCGTGTGCGCATGTGTGTGTGTGAGAGAGAGAGAGGGAGTGAAAGAGAGAGATCCTGGTTGTAGAGATTATGTTAATTAAGCAGCATACAGCCATGGTGATGTCATTATGCCATAATTTCACCCCACTCTGTCCCTCTAGTCTAAACAGGAAGTGGTGTGGCTCCTGGTTTTTCACCTCATGAGCAGGGTCACTCACACTACACAGACACACACGTTCATGATTCCACTTCTGTATTCCTGTGGCTGAATGAGCACAAATCCCTACAGCCACACTGCAAAATCTAGTGGAAAACCTTCCCAGAAGAGTGGAGGTTATTAGAACAGCAAAGGGTTTGACAAACTCTGGAATGGGATGTTCAAAAAGCACATATGGGTGTGATGGTCAGGTGTCCAAAAACTTTTGGCAATATAGTGTAACTAATATGTCTGTATGTTGCTTGACCTAAAGCAAATACTTGTATATACAGCATAACTCATTTAAAAGTAAAGAAGTGCTACTTTGCTTACTGCTGATCCTATAAGACATCACTTGCTGAATTTGGGGTTGAGGAGACCTTCCTGAGTTGAGGGGGAATTTTCTTTGGCGTTTCCTAGTTGGAGGTCCGAAATACCTAGTTACAAGCTTCAGTAGATGCAGCATAACAAGTATTGAAAGTCAGTGTCACCTGACCACATACGGCTCTTCAGTCTATTAACATGAACAAAATGTCCCTCAGCATGTACCTGGATGCTGTAGCATAATGGAGGCAGCCATCTTGGATAATCTGTTTTTGTTTTTTTTTGCCCTCACAGTGTGATATCCTTTCACCCTTTTGAGCACAATCATCCATTCATATATAGAATAGTGCTGACTGTTATTGTCCTATTGTGTATATTTATCTGCCGATAAGATAATTGTGTAGGAGCTAGTTTGCGCTAGTTTGTGTGTGCGTGTGAGTGTATGTGTGTGTGTGTGTGTGTGTGTGTGTGTGTGTGTAAGTACAGGGCTCAGGGCCTCTGGTCATCTGCACACACTCTCAGCTGTAATCAGGAGGAGTATGAAAGTGCTCTTTATGACTGTGACTGACTGTAGCTAACGACCACTGTGTGTGTGTGTGTGTGTATGTGTGTTTGTGTGTGTGTGTGTGTGTTTGGCTAAGTGGCTCTTTCTGGCCTGATGGTTTTCATGTGTTTGTTAACAGATTGTGTATCCTGTAATTGCAGGGCCAGGAAGGAGCCACTCCCATACAGGAATAAGACAACAGACCATTGGTAGGTAAGAGGAGACCTGTGTGTGTGTGTTTTCTTGAGAGCATATCAGTGCATTAATAGATTATCGATGCACTTACAACCAAGTTGGATGAAGGAAATGGGCAGAGTGATACTTGATATAACGTGCACACACACATTTGTTTAGACTCTATAGTTCTTCTTCTACACACAAAACAGATGGGTTGAAGTATCAGATTTTAATAAATGAGAAACCCCCCCTACACACACACACACACCAGATATTTGTTGAAGATGGATGGTGGATTTTTTGGCAATTCCACTGTAATGTGCACTGAAATGTAAAACAAACCATAACAGTAGATTTTCAAAATAATCTTTTTACAAATCGTTTGTCTAAATATCCACATGACTGGCATTTTCTCTGTTGATGTTTCTGCTCAAAATGTTCTTTTGGAGTGATAACTCATGCTAGTGTACTCTGATTTGAGGTTGCGGAGTGTAAATGTGTAAAGATTGGCAGGTCTGGTAATATAATATAATCAGAGTAAACGTCACTGGATATTGTGTAGAAATGATTAAACTGTTACAGCTCATAAAGTGGTTATAAACCTGTTGTTATAGTTGTATGAGACGACACTAACAGTGTGGCAGTGTGGTGAAATGAAAGAATTTATGGTGACATTTCAGTCACAGAAAAACACATCTGTGGAATTTATGTTCAGCTGTGAGCCTCCAGTAAAAGACATTGTATGAAGCTAAGGGTTTTTTAAGAGACGACTCTTTCCAGCATTAATTGCGCACAGCTGTAGCTTGTTAAACATTAATTGCCAATTAATCAGAACTGAGAGATAAAGGAAAAGCAGGAGCGATGTGAGGTGTAGAGCGAGAGGAATTTATTTCCACTGGAGAAGAGGAAAGAGCGTGCTTCCTGTCCTTACATCTCTACTTCTTTTCTATATATTTAACTAGCGCTTTTTCTTCCCTCCCTGTGTCTATACCTCTGCTCGCCTGGGTGGAGAGGCGCTGAAGGGAAGTGTGTGTGTGTATGTGTGTGTGATTATCACATTGTTAGTTTATCACTGGCTGCAACAGTCTGTTTGAAGTCTTTTGATATACTGTAGTGAAACAGCACCAAGCATCTTACACCCACTGACACTCATTCCATCACACACTCTCTCAATTGTATACTGTTCCTCTTTTTTGTTCACAATGCTGGTTCTTATTTAGAGGACCTTGTTTAGACCTGTTCCATGTTTCCACCAGAACTGAACTGTTATTAGTGACATATGGGGATTTCTTCATGAACAGCTTAAAAGTAAAAACAAGCACAGAAGAGTTTACACGTTTTACATTTGATGGCTTAGTGACGTGTGTGTGTGTGTGTGTGTGCCAACACATATTAAGACATACTGACCTGTGTTTAATTGTGTCTTGTGTAACATAACCTTGTGTTCACATTAGCAACAGTAACAGTTGATTGTATATTACTCTTTTAGGCACAGCACAGATTTCAGCAACACAGAGACAGAGCAATAAGTAACATTTGAATAGATTTATGTTTTATTCTATGCAAATTAGGTATTAGCAGTAAAGCAACAAATCCAAATGACTGCCTCCATTCAAGACGTCGGACCAGTCCGGCTGCATGGCTGTGTTGTCCCGCTGAAATGACTATGCTCACAGCTTTCTTTCTTACCTGTGTTTATGCCCTCGGTGATCTGAATGTAAGTGGTCAGCGCTAAGTGCAGGTGTGAACAGTGTCTAATGTCTCGAAGACACACTGTGATCTGACCACTCAAACCACATTCAGAGGTGATCTAGGACACATGTGGGCACATCACATATGTAGTGTGAACATGAAAGCGTCTCAGTGTGTCCCAGACAGCAGCGAAGGACCAACTAATCGACTGCATCATTGTCATTTCCTAGCCGGAAAATATGTAATAATTGTCAGACTATTTGAAAATGGACATTTGGACTTGTGGATAAAGGTGATGCTATAACAACAGAGGCGAAAGCAGCTGCTTTACGTAGCTTCTTTCATCATCTCATCTCTCATTCATTTACCAGTTTCTTTAGCAGACCACGCTATTAAAAAAACAGCCTGTAGAGGTGCGTGATGTATGATTCACAGGACATGTCTGCCTGAAAATAAATGCAGCGGAAGACTGACATGATAAATGTGTGCGACAGCCTTTCTCCAGCTGAAATGATGAAGTCCGATCGCAAGTAGTCACTGAAGATGCATTCATAATGCCAGGTGGAAACTGCTATGAGTTTAGGTTGTCCACCTGTGATCGGATCACTTGAGATGGATGTTAATACCAGGCGTGAACAGGGCCATAGATGCACTGTTGTTTACTGCTGATGCTGTGCGCAGCCGTGTTGATTTGATGTCACTTGCTGAACTCAGAGTTGAGGAGACCATCCCGAGTAGGAATTACAAATTTAGGGGGTATTTTCTTTGTTTTTTTCCTAGTCAGAGGACAAGTTACGGCCTTTAGTCGAATGCAGCATATGCCACAAAAGTACATGCTCAAAAGTAGAGGAAAATCCACAGTCTCTTACTTACCTGGGTTTTACTACAATATAAAAACATTTTAATCAACATGATGACATAAATTTTATAGTAGACATTTTGTCTACATTTTGGCTTCTACAGTCCCGTATTAGAAGCTGAAAAAGCTGAACAGTGTATGCACACAAGCAACGACGGTAACAATAGCCACACATGCCCATGAGAGACAAACTGCAAAGTGAGATGAGAGATTGTCTCTTGCCAGTGTGAACGCAGGATAACACAGCACTTGTGTCTGTTAGCTCATTTAACAGCTCTGTGTCTGGATTGTATTGTGTCTCATTTATAAGCTGCTTTGGATAAAAGCAAATCATTAAATGTAAAAATGTGTTAGCTGTGAGCACTTTTTATGTGTGTCATTGGTTCAGGAATGCTGACAAATCGACCCAGAAATAAATCAATACGGTGGGAATTACATACAGTGTAGGTCAGCGTCACAGTGGCCTGCTTTATCTGTCTGTCTCCAGCCCTCTGTCTCTCTTATTCTGTCTCCTGCTTGTTCTCTGTCTCTCTGTTATTCAAATTAAAATTCAGATAGCTTTACTTGCATGAATTTTAGTTAACAGCTGTTGCAAAAGTATTAAGTAGAAAATAAGTAGTAATGCTGATGATGGTATTTGTGGGGGGAAAAGATAAAATAGCTATTCTCTGTCTGTCTTTCTGTGAGACAGAGCTTTGTATAAGTGAATTGTGTGCTTCTTTGTATTATAGCTGTGTATGATTTCACTGCACTGTGAGTTAGCAGGTTTTCCATCAAGTCACTGCTTCCGGACTTCCACAGTGAAAAGCTTAGAACTGCACGTGGCTGCCTTTTCATGTGTGTGTCTGTGTGTCTGTGTGTCTGTGTGTGTGTGTACAGAAAAAGAGCTATTTTTGTCTATCACTGTAGAGAATGTGTTGCAGACTAAAACAGCTGTGTCTTTAAAGTCTCCCTCTCATACCCATGCATTCTTTACCACAGATGCACCAGCATTTTTGCACCTACACACACTATTACATAGAAGCGTGTGGGTGGGTGTGGGTGTGTGTGGGTGTGGGTGTCATCCACATAAGTGTACATATTCTTGCAGTTGTGGCAGCGTCTGCAGTCTGTTGCCATGCATGTGCAGTCTCCGCAAACATCTAGCTTGTGTCTAGACTAGTTAGAGGGGCAATTTATTATTTTAGAGCCACTTTCTGTGAATTTGTGTTTTCTCACTAAAAAAATTGGGTAATTATTGGAATATCTTCAGTGATAACATTCATACTTTGTGTCATTCAGACTTGCAGCCTTCAAGTGGTAATTTACTAGGATGTACACATTAATGTTTACACAAGATGTGACCTGTAACAAATCTCACAATGGATTTGGTACAGTTTACATGTCAAACAAATGAATTTGTCTGTCACCTGCGTCTTCTCTACTGTTGAACCGTCACTGTGCTAATGTTTTAAATCACCTGAAACAATGTCAGGGCATCATCCTCTTTTCTCTGTAATGTATCCACTTCTGTTTACACATGTACCTTTTGGATAATTTCTAGTAAGCTGTGCTAGATCTTGTCCTGGTCGATTGCCATGTTAGGATTCCCGGGATTAATTTGCATTCCTACTTAACATTTAATAACTACATATGGAATTCCTGTATAAAAAAAATACAGGTGTGAAAGGTGTTATCTTTTGCACACCCCCTCTGATAAAACTATATATGCCTTTGCAGTTGCCTTTTAAGGAAAAGAGCTGAGAATGTCAGTTCTGGCTGTGGGTGGAGCTAATTTCAGGGCCAGAAATGATAAATAGAAGCCTGAAACTAAGAAACGAGCCTGATCCATTGCATGGCAACATTTTAGAACATACTTTTCCTATGGCCTGTTTACAACTAGATGATTATTATTGGGCTAGAAAAATTACAAACTGCACCATTAAATGTATGTTGTATAACTCATAACATATAACTCATTTTTACATTTACAGGAGAGCTGAAATGAAAGGAAGAGAGTAAAGTGTTTCTTCCACTTTCCAATAATCCCATCTTCAATCCCATCTGCTTGATACACAGGAAGAGAGCGAGAGAGAGCGGACGCATGGTGAGGAGGGTGGGAGGGAGCAAGAGAGAGAGGGACTGGGGAGGAGGGCGAGTGGAGACAGGGAGGAGAGAGGAGAGAGGGGTGACGGTCATGGGGGAGGGGCTGTTTAGAAATAGGCAAGAAAAAATAGAGAGGCAGGCTGGCCTACATCGGGGGTTGGGCTTAGGAGCGCTGTGTATGTATGGGTGTGTGTATATGTGTGTGTGTGTGTGTGTGTGTGTGTGAGTGAGAGAGAGCTCAGCTCCTTTCTTTGTTTGACTGGTGAATGGAGAGAAGCCAGAAAGAAAGAGAGCGTGTGTGTGTAAGAGAGAGAGGGGGAGTGAGAGAGGCAGAAGAAGGGAAAGAAAGAGAGGAGAGAGAGCCTGTGTGTTGTGTTTGTGTGTTTGTGTGTGTGTGTATTTATGATTTGTTTGCATTCAGGTGGAATTTCACCTCTTGACTGTCAGCTTTCGCATGGTTTGTGTTTTTATGTGCTGCTGCCTGTGTGTGCGTGCGTGCGTGTGTGTATGCGTGTGTGTGTGTGAGGGGGGCAGGTAGAGAAGCCTGCTGCTGGTTTAAAGGGAAAACAGGAGCACAGATTTGCTGAGCTGGACTGTGTGCGAGTTGCGACTCCCCTAACACGCTGTGGAATTAGTGCGCCTGTGTGAGCAGGGACTGGACATTTAAATCCACGGTAAGCCACGCTGCCTTTCTGGCTCTCTCCTTCTCTCATGTTGTGTTTCTCTTTACATGACTTGTTCATGCAGTGTCACTTTTATAGCAAGCCTTTAAACAAAGCATGCATGACTCAAGCAAAGTCAGCAAATCTGGAAGAGCCGCAAAGCCGGGGAGAGAGAAAAGTTGTGGTCGGCTTTTCAGGAATAACGCTGCACAAAGGGAGCTTGTAGTGCAGGCTGTTCTGGTTAGATGGACTGTCACACATTTCACTCGCTTCTGTGTTTAGAAGAGAAGCTCTTTCTTTCTTTTTATGCAGACTGCATGATTGCTTTGCTGCATAGGTTGGTTTTTGACTAACCTTTTGCCTGTTTTTGAATTTGTGGCTGAATTTTTTTTTTGTTTGCTCACTATTTGCTCTTTTTGATTCTTTCTGGTCAGTAAGAGAAGCAGGAAGTGGAAACACATCATTTGTGCTTTGGACTGTGGGATAATCGGTGTGAACCTTAGCACTCAGCTGACTATTGTTAGCCACAAAGTATGTGTGTGTATGTTGTATTTGTGCTCTGGCTCCAGTGTTCATGTTTGTGGTCTGTATGTGCGTGTGTATATGTGCTTGACATTGCCTGTGTCATTTACCGGCATCCTAGAGTGTTCTGATTAATCAAGTGTATGTGTGTGAGAAGATGAACACTTGTGCCAGGGATATGGGTGTGTAAGTCATGTCTTCACCTCATTAAATCAATCCACTTAGGCGAGTGAAGAAAAAACAACAACGGCAGAATGTTTCACATCAGTGTCATTATCAGTTGTAACACAATCCCCACTCACACGCGCACACACACACACCTACATCACAAATCTCTGAACTCTGTGTTAGCATGCCATTAAACCCCCCCCGCCCCCACCCCCCAAGGGATTGTCCTGCTAAACTGCCCCCTCTCTTTCACTGATCACTTCATTCATTTATTCATTCATTATCTCCAGCAGAACATCCTCTATCCCCCCCATTCACTCATACACACACAGACACAGTCTTTCTCGCTTTCTCTTGTAATCTCGCTCACTCTCAGTTTCCATGCTGGCTCCCTTCTCATTCTCACAGTAGCTAATAACAGACCGGCGCGTGTGTGTCTGTTCTGAAAACAGATCTGATGTAGCGTGGCAAGTGCCGGCTCCTATCGGTGTGTGTACAGCCTTCAGGCCAATTTTGCTTTTAGCCTACATTCCTGTTTGGTAGCAGAGCTTAAAAAAAAAAAAAAAAGCTAAAGCATTCTCGGCTTTACCAGCTAGTCCTGTCTGACTACTGTTCCCACCTTCTCAGTTGTTCATGATTTAGTAAGTAATATCACTTTTCTGCAGATGGTACAGGTTAGACGGTGTGAGGACTGAAATGTGGGTCATGGTATAAAGGGAATACACAGAGTGATTACAAGAGAGACAAGGCCTTGTATGGTACCTCTTGTTTCTGTCTTTGATGGGCGTCTCTTCTTCTGCAGATGTGCACACAGAAAGGTGTGTGTGTGTGTCTTTCTGTGTGTCTGCACTCATGCCCCTCGGGCCCAGCCTGGTTGCCTCAAGTAAGGATTGTGCATTCAGTGGAATGGAGAGAGAGAGACGGTGGGGGGTGGGGAGAGAGAGAGAGAGGAGGGGGGATGATTGAGTGTGCTGCTGGAGAAGAAAAGGAGACATGAGAGACAGAGAGAGAGAGAGAGAGCGTGGGGGAGGGGTGGTGTTGCTTGGCTGGTGTTGTGTTCTTTGGGTGAAGGAGTGAAGGGGAATAGGGGGAGGGAGGAATAGGCAGACACACTTCGTTTAAACATCAGGGAGACACGGACTTGCTTGGACGAGCACAGAGATTTAAACCCGACAGTGGAGAAAGGACAGATCACTGGAGAAATGCCATCCCTCTTTACTGAGGTCATATGGAGGGAGAGAGAAAGAGCAAAGCTGCTGAGTCTGCACATGATTCCTGTGTCAGACAGGGCTTTGATTTGTTTAGGTTAGTTCTTGGAAAGCCATAGTCTTTCTAGCGCGCACACACAACACACACACACACACTCACTCTCTTTCTCTCTCTCTCTCTCTCCCTCTTGTACTCTCATATCATTATCATTACCATGTAACCTGATCCCTCAGATCCACACCTGTGTTTCCTGCCCCTCCCAGGTCCACTGAGGATTGGGTAGTGCAAAGTGGGGGTTGGGGGATATGGCAAAAAGATCAGGTAACGATATATGAGATTAATTCACACAACATGCCAGAAGCAGTGCCATGATATGAAATAAATGTCAATTGATTTTTATTGATCATCTTCAGATATAACCATTTCAATGTACAAAATTAGATTTCAGCATCTAATTAGCTACTTGTCACTGTATGGACAAAGCTAGTTGATGTTGTAAAATTAATTGTGGCATCACCCACCAGAAGTACACAGTGCTCACTCAGATCAGCAAGTGTGTGTGCATTTTATTTCATCAGTGAGAGAAAGGGTAAAGCTGAATTCTTATTTTTATGTTGCATGTTTGTGGGACAGTAAACCATGAAACATCCACCAGCTGCTTTCTGAGACCAGCACTAAAATAACTGACAGAGATGGACAAGTAATTGCATGAACCTAGCATAGCCATAACCATAAGAGTTTTGGAGGTCAAATCCCACTTTCAAAAACTACTAGCTTCTGAAAACACGCCGTTGTGGTTGCAGCTTTGAGTTTTGTCATGTCTGTAATTCTCCGCTGTCGCCCTTTGATCTGCCTCCATGTGTTCTTTTCCCTCGCCTCCCTTTTTGCTCACTTCCTCAGAGTCCTCCTTTTGTTTCTATGTTCTGTACTTCTGCTTGTCGACAAGCTCAAAAAAAAGCAATTTTCTGGTGTGTGTGTGTTTCCATATCGCTGTCAGCTGTCAGGCTTCGGCTTTTTCCTTTTTCTGACGTAACATCCCTCTGGATTTTCTGCATGCAGAAGACAAACAGAACTTACACACAGAACACACAGCTCACACTTTCAATATCGTCATATGCTCCAACCATATCACCTTACACACATCACACAAATCGACCGTTCTTGTTAGACGAAATGCTTCCAGTATTGAACTGCTCTGAATGGCTCTCCTGTCCTGATGCATTCTGGGTCGTGACCCCTGTGTGACCTGACTGACCCATCATCGATGTGCATCTCACGTTACTGAAATGGAGTCATGGGATTGAGCCTATTGGGTTACACTATTGATGGGGGAAAATGGCATCATGCCAATCGATGAGAGATTTGAGACCATTGTAGGTTGTGTGTAGCATGCTTCTCTGATACTCCTATCTCTTTTCCTTTTTCTCCATATCCTGCTGTTTAGACCAGTATTCCACTCAGCCCTCACCTCTTATGTAAGGTGTGTGTGGGTGTATGTGTGGGCGGGTGGTACAGGTATGGGGT
This sequence comes from Pangasius sanitwongsei, assembly GCA_037576675.1. Lineage (NCBI taxonomy): Eukaryota > Metazoa > Chordata > Actinopteri > Siluriformes > Pangasiidae > Pangasius > Pangasius sanitwongsei. The sequence continues at coordinate 10,009,224 of CM075006.1, forward strand.
GTGATGAGAGGAGGAGCCTGTTTGCCATAGCAGGGTAGACCTGTCTGCAGAAATGTGTTAGAGCATTTAATGGTTGCTTTGTCTCTGCTTCCCATCCTCAGGGACTTCCCTGTGTTGCTGATCCAGTGAGTCTCAAAAAGACAACCTGAAATCAGAACGTGCCTCTCTCTCTCTTAAAAAAAAAAAAAAAAAAAAGTGTTTAGCTCATGCCTCTGGTAAAATCTGTCCACAATTCTACACTAATAGTCACTTAAAAAATGAACAGATTCGTGTATTTCTAAAATGCAGTGAGTTTACTCCATCCAGAGAGCAAAACACCAGCCAAGCAAATTATGAGCATGCTTCAAATTTTTTAATATTCTGATTTCTTCCACCATGCGTGTGGCAAAAGCTGACAATAAAATTAAGCAATAATACCATGTCATGTTTCACCGCTCCCTCCTCTGTCCTCAGCTGTCCTCAGGCAGAAATGCTGAGCTAGCTCGATCTCACAATTCAATCAAATATTGTGCATCATATCAAACTAAATATATAATTTTAGAGAAGAAATTGGTAGAAATGAAAGTATGAAGAGAGTAAAAGAGATGGAATGGGCAGGGCAGGGAGCATGTAGATACTAAACATTTAACCTCATAAATAAAATGTCAGGATCCAGTGGTGCATGGGACCTCATTTTTCTGTGTGTGTGTGTGTGTGTGTGTGCGCGTTGTAGGGGTAATTTTGGTAAGTGACCTCCCTCAGGGCCTGAGCAGGTGTGAGATTTTGAGTCATGAGGTGTGTGTGTGTGTGTGTTTGGGGAGGGGGAGTTATAGCCACCTCAGTGGCATTGCATTACGTTTCTCCCATTTGTTGTCTGGAGCAGTATCAGTAGCAGGTGTGTGTGTGTGTGTGTGTGTGTGCACATGCATGTGTTGGTTTGTTTGGGATGTTTATATGTAGCCATTTGCTTGCAGCTATAGTGGTGCCCCCCTGCTGGGTGTGTACATGTGTGTGCGCGTGTGTATGTGCTCTTGGGGAGTGTTAAATAGAACAGCAGTGTGATTTCACACCCTCCTCCTCTCTCTCTCTCTCTCTCTCTCCCTCTCACTCGTTCGCCCCATCCCCCTCTCCCAGCAGTCCACAGTAGCTCCGTGCATCTGTGTCATGTCATTGGGTTCTGCTGTCCTAGAGTAACCCTCCCCCTCCTACTCATATACACACACGCTCTCTGCTTCTGTCTAGCTCTCCCTCACTAGCTCCATGTCTTTCTCTCCTTCGTTCTGTTTCTGTATCAGTGGCTCACTCTTTCTCCTGCCATCTCTTTCCTTTAAACCCCCAGCTATGTAGGTTACATTTTTCATTTTAATTCTAGATAGAATATAGTATATCTCAGACATACATACACGTGTGTCTTCTGCAGTCGTGAACAAAAAATATGTGCATGTGTTCCCTGCCTTTTTCTCTGTGCTGCCTCAGGCTCCACCCCCAGGAAGAGACAGGTGTAGAACAGATCATTCTGCCTTGCTCCAACCTACACAAACATGCACCCCATTACACACACGCACGCACACACACACGCACGCACACACACACACACACACACACACACACACACAAATGAGGCAGAGCAGTAGTAGGATTGGACTGTTGGCATTGTGTGTTAGAAGTAGAACAGGTCAGGTCAGGTCAGGTGTGTGTTTTTTGCACACTGGCACGCTCAGTCTATTTTTCATCCCCGTAACCCAGAGCTTCGTGAACGAGCTAGAGAGTGTGTGCTTTTGTTAACACTGTGTCAATTTTCGACTTATTTTGATGTAGACAGAAATCTCACATTGTAAAAAAATTCTTTAGGTGTGAGTTAAGATCACATAACGTGATGCGCTCACCAGCGACCGGTTTAGTGCTGCGATTAAAGACAGCTGACAACAAAGTTCTGTCAGTGTCAGAAATTGTAACTGTTGCTTAACTTTTGCCAACAAATGATTGTTACAAATACATTTACATTTACATTTACGGCATTTGGCAGACGCCCTTATCCAGAGCGACTTACAATAGGGTAGTGGCAAAGGAAGAATGTAAAAGAAACATGAGATTTACAAGAAGAGAGTTTTGTTTTGTCTCTCCCCAGAGAAAATGTATCAATATCCTTTTTTCCCAGCCACAAACAGCTCCAAACTCCTCTTCCTCACCTCTTACAACATGTTTTCTTTAAGTGTAACATCCTCACTATTGTTATTGTTAGCCTGGATCACACTAATTGATGATGTAAGCAGACTGTAATAATGTTGACCGTTTTAATAAACACAGGTCTGTTGTTAGATGAGCTACATCATATTATCTGACACAGAGAACACATTTATCTGTTATAAAATACTGTTAGGATTTTAGTGGGATCTACTCATATAGTGTGCCAAGTAATAGTGGCATGCTGGGCATGTGCACTGGGTGTCTGACCCATGACCTTCACTCCATTTCCGTTTGTTTTGATGCTAGTTGTATATTTGATGACTCAGTCAACTACTCTGATATCCACTGCACAGCACCAGTGAACATAAAACACACTGTCTTGCAGGCCACATCATCACATGTATACTATTCAAAGTAGTCAAAACATGGATTTAAAGTATCTGATACAGAAACCCGCATCGCAATGGGATCTGGATCTTGGAATTGTGAAGGGCTCATGACAATCATATATCAGATAATATAAGATATGTACGTCTTATAGTGGATTAAGCCTAAATGTGTACTAAAGGCCCTGCAAGCAGAAGTTGGGCATTGAGCATCAGGGCCTGTAGTTCTCAGCTATCGTCAGCACAGAATCTGCGTCAGAGGTTGGTTATCTGATCGGCTATTTAGTCTAGCAAATCGGTGCATGTGAAGAGAATTTAAACTAGCAAAAAACTCATGAGGGGATACATAAAAAGCATTTCAGGCTTTATTCATACTTTTCCGTCCTTCTCAGGTGATCCGATTACAAGCGGTAATAGATAACTACAGGTGTCCAACAGCATCTGATCTAGTCATTCAAACCACTGTTTGAGGTGGGACATATTTAAGGGACAGATGTGGCCACATAATGTGGCAATGGCAGCAGTGAAGGACCTCCAAGTGAACCACTTTAAGAGGTCATTGGAGATGTATTTGTGAAAATTCAACTTCAACATCTCATCATCAGTTATGCTTATATTTTTGCACCAAAATGACCAATCAGAGTGTTTAAACAGAACAAGAGCAATGGTGTGAAAATGGTACCTAGCCTTTTTTGTTTGGCTACATCCCAAACCTCAGTGAGTAGCATGTTAACATAGTATGCCACTGTAAACACTAATACTAGAAGTTGGTGTATACTGGGACTCCCTGGTGAGTTAGTTTGGTAATTTGGTGTTGGTGTCTCATAGCCCTCGGACCACATAATGCAGCAGAGAGAGAGAGAGAGAGCAGACATTGCCATTATTGTACAGAGAATCGTGCACATGTGAAATGCAGGGCATGCTGTAGTGCATTATGTCATCTGTTTCCATAGTGACACGTACGGCGTGATTGCCTCCACAGTGAATTATCGTGTCACACACGCAGGAGTCAGAACAAAGACCACCACGACACACTACACCATATGTGTGCACTTTTCTCTTCACCTCAGCTCTTTGTTTCTGTTTACTTTAACAGACCTTTGTACTTTTTTGCATGTCTGTGTTCTTTGACATAAAGCTGAGATAACAAGGAATGGGTCATTTGCCTGGATATAAGCCACCACTTTTGCCTTAACCCTCACCAGACCCGCTCTTTGTGTGTGTGCATGTGTGTTTTTGCACATGCACAACTGGGTGTGTGGTCTTATTGCAGTATAGACAGCATGTGCAGGTCATATGTTAGACTCAGAGATGAAAAGTCCCTTTGTGTTCATGTGAGTTTTGGTGTCAGCATCTGGAACTGCTGATTAGAACAACACATCTCTGTTAAAACACACGCGAATGCACAAAGCGACAACACACAGCCTTGTCTTCTTCAGGTGTTTAGAGTAATAGGTTTTTGCAGCTTCTATATTACACATTTATTGTGCAAATAATAAGCAATAACAGAATTGTCTTGACTTCCTTCATGCCCCTCGTATTCAGGGTGTATACATTTGTGGCATTAAAGGTAATATAGGTATGGTATTGAAAATATTAGCTCATAAAGGTGCAGTTTGTAATGTTTAAAAGTGTTTCTAGAACTGTAATAATAATGACTGTTAAAGATAACATTGTTAAACTGTTATTTCTTTATCGCCATACAGTGAATCTCTCGAGTTTCTGCATTTGTGAGGCATTTGTCATTGCAGCAGAGGGATCTAGAAGTTACAAACCGCTCCTTTAACTCTAAATCTTTCTGTATTCTCCATCATTTTGGCCTATACCAGAATGCTACAGCAGAATGTCAAACTAAAATCATGAGTAGCAAATTTGCTACATATAAGAGCCAGTTCAGTCCCTATAGATCTACATCACATCTCTGTATGAGTTATTTTGCTTTGTATACAGCGGAAGAGAAGTGGACACACCTGCACCATAAATCCTGTACTGATTGCATGAGATATATATTGTTCACACATAAAAATCACAGCAGGTGTCTATCGGAAGTGGTGATATAACACAGCAATATGTGCACCAGCCGGATTTGGAACTCAGGACCTTTTCCTATAGCATCTGTGTGTTTATCATCCTAAAACCAAGCAGTCCAGGCTGTGTGTGCTCCCTAATGGCAGAGCGAGGGAGTGTTTTAGTCAGGGAAGACCCGTGCATATTAGCCAGCTCTGCAAACTACAGGAATGTATGTAAATGCAAAACATACTCTCACCGTTTTGCCTCTGTGCATCTGACTTGTAAAATCTGATGCCTAAGGATTAGTGTGTGTGTAATAGAGAAGGTGAGTGAGACATGTGTGAGCCTGTTTGTATCACCTAAGCATCTGTTTTTACCTGGCTGACGCTAGTGAATAATTTTGCCTATTTGTGTGTGTGCAAGCAGACAGTCTGTTATTTGTCTGGTCTGTGTGTGTGCATGTGTGTGCTTCTGTAGACAGGGTGTTTTTTTCTGGTTAGTGATTGGTTTGTGGAGCAGTGCAAGGAAACTCAGTTTGAGACGTATGAGTTAGAGGGGTACCGGCTGCCTTTTTTGTTGTGGGCCACTGTCTGCTTTTGGTCCCATGACAAGCTAGTGTTTATGTGGTCAGTCAAATCTGTGTGTTATTGTGTTTTGGAACTTTTGTTTTGGGGAGAGTAGGCACTGAGCCACACCCTGAAGAATGACTGAAAGATGTTAAGCACATCTTTACAAAGGGTCCAGTTCATTCACAGACACACACACACACACACACACACAAACTTTGATGTAGTTCCTGATCCACCCTCATAAACCTTTGTTAACATGTTATCTTTTGCATATGTGTATGTGTAGATGTGTGGGTGTAAGTCTACAAGACTGTGATCTTTATAAACCAATCCTGGCCAACCTGACCTTTTGCATAAGACGTGTGTCAAACGTTCACAGGCCCAAAACGCAACCACAGTCTCACCCACCCCACACAGTCTGGCTTTCTCTCATCTCACTCACACACACACACACTCCTCAATCAGGGTCACAGGCACTTTGCTGCTAATGGACATACAGATGTGGGCTGACAGACAGTTGTCACACCGATATTCATTCAGTAGAAAAGTTCAACACACACACACACACACACACACAGTGCATGCAAGCATGAGATGATAAAATTCCTACTTCATGATACAAAAAGTAGAGTAGCTTTCTCCCTACAAAGTGTGCAGAAGTCTGCTCTGTTTGTTACACTGTTTATATTCATTCATCTTCAGTTACCACTTTATCCTGGTCAGGGTTGTGATGAATGCAGAGCAGAATGAGGACAGGATGGGAATACACCCTGGATGGGACACAAGTCCCTCACAGGGCACGCACACACACACACATTCACACATTCATACCTTAGAGTCACCAGTTCACCTACCCGCATGTTTTTTGGTCAGGGGAAACTGGAAGCCCACAGGAAACCCATATGGACACATGAGAAAATCCACACAGACAGTAACCGAACTTGGCCATGTAAACAGTGTACAGAATAGTAAATTGGATTAAAGCTGTTGAATCAGAACTCTAATAAAGACACACAAAAACATTTTACTGGCCTGTTAATCAGGTTGTTCAGCACACACATACAGTTCATACTGTTCTTGTGCACCTACTTGTGCATACAGAACCAGATACTCCATCTTTGAATCAGAGGAGAGACAGCTCGAAGAAGGACAGTGTGTGCAGTTTGCACCCATAAACATTCCCAAATAAATATTTACCAGCAAAGGGGTTTAAGAAGCTAGCCAGAAACTTCAAGTCAGTGCTTCCACCAATGTAAACATGACATGAAATACAAGATGGTTTGAGGTGCATATGATATGTAAGTAGATGTAGCCAAAAACAGATGGATCTGATCAAATTTAGTGCTCACAAGTTACAAGACTAAAAAACAGCAATGCCACCAACTCCCTACTGGAATATGTAAATACAATAATACCTGAATGGGACGAAACCATGTTTTTGCCCCTTTATCAGAAGTGCATGTTAATGTCTGTGGAATCTTTGCAGTTATCAGTTAGACTTTACTCGTTGCTTGTGTGTGTGTGTGTGTGAGTGTGTGTTTGAACTTGTAGGTTTCTGGTGTCTCTGCTGTGTCTGTACAGATGTGAAATCAATGTACTGTTGTCCCAACATGAAGAGTTCCTCTGAGTCACCCACTGACTTATCACTTGAAAAAGGCAAAATATGGGATTTTTTTCATACCACGCACTCTGAGTCTATAAATTCAGTGTGTGTGTGTGTGTGTGTGTGTGTGTGTGTGTGTGTGTATGGACAGTCACCATCGAGACCCGTTATTGAGTGTGAGCTGCATTATCACACTGTTTGCATGATAAAACAGTATGATTAGGTAAGTAAGATGATATTCTAGCATATCATTAGGGACGATAATATAACAGTGTTGGTCACCTGGTTTAACACAGAACAGCTGAGACGTTTCATTTGGAGTTGTTTTTAAGGTTAGATGTCTGACCTGCACACCGCTGTAGCTTCAGTATGAGCACCGCTGCCAGGCAATGCTTAGGGATTTTTCATGAGCACTTCTAATTTTGTTCGAGGTTTACAAGCATGTTTAGTCAGCATTATACAATAGTTTGGGAGTGTTTGCTTCTGGAAGGTAAGGTCAGCTAAGGAAAGTGTGTGTTGTGCTGCAAAAGGGCTTGGTCAGGTGTACGAGAGGTCAGTAGGACGGTGATATAACAATCTTGTTTATTTAGCAAAAAAGTAATCTGTGTGAACGTGGGTCGGTGTATTCCTCACGCCACTTTCATCTTTTTAACTGTGAATTGATAAACTATCAGAATGTGTACAGTGGCATTATGCTGTGTTTGCTTATTGAGTGCAATAGGTTAAATATGTTGATTGATTAATTTTAAGTGCATGGTATGTTGATCTAGTAGGGTGCAGTCAGTAAGTGAATGTGGGGTTGGAGCAGCAATTGTGTATGTACAGTAGATAGATCAGGGGTATCAGACTTGTCATGGAGTAGAATGATCTGTTCTTATGATTGCTTAGTATTCAGATATTAAGCACATTAGGAAATTACGTACAACTGTATTTATTTAGTGGAGCCATTGTGATTTTAAGTACAATTTTGTATAATAACAGCACTTAAATCTAATTTAAAATTGCTTTTAGAATCAAGTTGACATTGTTTATGCTTGTTTTTAAATTAAGACAGTTTAGATTTGATCCATTCAGTTTGCATGACCAATCAATCAGGCTAATGGCTGAATTGCTCAATAAACTATTGTGAATATAACAATATTATTAGTGGATGATCTCCATCAGCGTCACATTACTGAGGAAAAAAAAAAAGACCCCTCACTGTATATCAGAGTCCTATATTTTGGCAACTGCTGTAGATGAAGCCACATGCAGCTGCACTGGCTTTGCAAAATGTTTTTACATTTTGATTGAGGATGGGTTAGTGGATCTCTCAGGTTGTGTGTATATTCTACGGACTGTAGGTGTGTGTCTGAGTGTCAGTGTTCCAGGCTAGCAAGGTGTGTTCAGTAGGTTGGGATGTGTATGTAGGCATTGTGTGTGTGTGTGTGTGTGTGGGCACACGCACACGTGTAGGCACTTCTTTGTTCTCGATTAGGGTTTTTCTTTTCTTACACCATAGGAAAACTGAGCTGTCAGATTAGCAGAAGACATTCAGAACGTGTGTGTGTGTGTGTGTGTGTGTGTGTACACATCCCAGCTGGTGAGTAGACAATAAGAAAAAGAGAACTGCCTCAGTGGAGTGACGTTTATATGCTGGTCAGTCATGAGAATAAATTCACACACACAGTTGTGCTTTCCTAATCTCTCTCTCAACAACTCTCTCACTTTTTCTGTTTCTCTCTTCCTCTTTCCTGTAAACTGTAGCTTGTTTTTTTTCTCTCATTCTCCCAGCATTTCACGGTGCATTAACCCACAGTGTGATCTTTAGTCATCGATGATCATCTGCTAAGAGATTTTAGAGAGTTCTCTCTCTTTCTACCTACTCTGTGCTAACACGTGTTATTTATTACAGCAACCCCTGACCTTTTAGAATCCCTCAAGTTCACCAAGACCTTTCAAAATCAGCTGTTATCAGTGAGATTGTTACACTTGATGCCTTCTAAAATGTGGTTAAAGTCATGATGCACAGTTAGCACTCCGAGTTGTTGATTTAGTATGAAATGTGTTACCAGTGAATTTGATCTTATCTTAACAGCACTTAACAACTGTAGAACTTTGTCAGTGAATGTTAGGTCATGGTTTGGAACACACACAGAAATGTATGGATGAGAATTAAATGTGATTTGGATGATTTGGAGCTCATTTCCTGGATGATGTTCTAGCATCATACTTAGCGTTACAGGCTGTACTTGTGTCCATATGGTGTGTTGGTGTTTGACTCGCTCCCTGTGGAGTGTTCAATAAGTAATGTGCTTCCTGTGTGAAGGAAGATGTGTTGTTTGGACTGGAACAATATGGTGGCCTTTTCCTCTTTGGACATGTCAAAACACTCTTTTTTTCACTCCTCTTTCTCTGTGCCTTTTCTATTTTTGGTTAATGGGACGATGCTAAAACTACTCAGCTCGCTTTCTGTTTTATAGCAACACTGTCCATGACACTCCAGACTTAGAGTTGAAGAACTCTAATTGTTTTGTTGTTTGTGTAGCATTAATCATTCAGTTAATGCAAGACCAATGTAGTCATACCAGCTGTGGCTCTAGATTTCCTCTGACCTTTCTTCCCATAAGTCATAGGTCATGAGCTCAGAGCATGAGTCACCTTTAACTGCTATCAGCTAATTAATAAATCTAGGTCTGAAATGTTAGTCTGATATATCTTGTATCTAGTGGGCTCATAGTGTGTGTCTGTGTGTGTGTGTCTGTGTGTGTGTATTTTAATAGACAGAGGTGGATGTGGTAAATTGAATTTGAAATTTTAATAGAAGTTGAGTATTTAAATTAATTTAAATAGTAATGAGCCCATAATATTAAACAGTAGATAAAATCACAAGGATGCAAAGTTATCTTCTTGTAAACTGTGCAAAATCCTTCCTAAAAAAGAGAAACTACATATTTCTCTTTACCAATGGTAAAATTAACCCCCCATTTACAAGTACAGTTTATTCACAAGTTACTTAAGTAAGTGTAATGGAGTAGATATAGTGTGTACTCAACTCTGGCAACAGACTCCCAGTGCTCGGCTGTGTAGCATGAAAAGCTCAGCAAAAAAAAAAAAAACAGAGGGAGAGAGAGGAAGGAGTGGGCACAGAAAGATTCAGGAAGAGAGGAGGGAGGGAAGGATAGAGTTCAAAGTCAAGGTCTAGTGTGTGTGGAGCAGCATTATGACTTGTGTAAATCAAACACTGCACACACACACAGTGGGGTGATTTTGCCTGACCTTGAAGGATTTTTTTCTCCACATTCTCTGTGTCCTTCAGGGGCAGTGTCAAATCTGATAGACTTACCCTCTGTTCGTGTGTGTGCCCTAGTGCTGACTCATGTTGTCCCACAAACTGGAGGCTGTGTGTTAGGAGGAGTACTGGCTGTACCAATGACACATCCACCCACCCTACACCTACCCCACCCCCACCCTACACCTACCCCACCTACTTTCTGAAGTTGTACTGACAGTTCAAAGTTATCTCATGTTATATGCTGAATAAACACTTTTCTTGCCGAACTTGAACTGAAGTTTTCTGTTTGATAAACATAAAACACTGTGTTTGGTGTGTGTGTGTGTGTATGTGTGTGTGTGTGTGTGTGTGGGTTTTGTATCTGCATTCTGCTGTACTCATGGGAATGCTGGTGTATATATAGCTGAAGTTGGAGTGTGTGTGAACGGTTGGAATTGTTCACTCTCGCTCTGCTCATCAGGATGCTGATTACAATAGACCCTGAAAGAGCAGGAATGTTAACGTAGGTGATTAACACACATACATGTACACACACCCACACACACAAACATTTCCTCCATAGTGACATATTTTGGGGGGGGGGGGGGGGGGGGTGGTATTCCCCGGCCATGAAAGAACTTCCTCTTTCCTGTTCACTGTACCCATTGGTGCAACACAGAAAATATGTGTCTGTCTCACAGACACATTGTGTTGCTCTCTCTCTCTCTCTCTCACTCACACACACACACTTTGGCACTAATCAAAAGGGAAAAAAAGAGGACGAGTCTAAGGTTGTTGGCTAGGCTAGGAGGTCAGTAGGATTTTACCTCATGGGGTGTGGGGGGATGGCTTGTGGGTGGAGCGTCATTACATCTGCTGTTGTCCACGTTGGGCATCATGCTCAGCTTCGCTCACTTCCTCTGTGTGTGTGTGTACACACACGGTTTTCTTCCATTTCTGTAAAAGAAGCCCAGTTCTCGTGACACACTCCTGTGGTTCAGCCGGTCTGTTATGTCTCGTAGCCGCTGATGTAACAGAGCTAAATATATAACGTTCAGTCCTGTGTAGCGTGGGACACTGCTGAGCACACACGCACGCACACACACACACACACACACACACACCGCAGCGTCTGTTTGTCATTACTGGGCCGCAACTCAACTCCAAATGCCAACAAAGCAAAGTCTGTCATGTTTAGAACAAATTCAAAATCACATCTGATTTCACTGCTTACTGCATAGCAACAGTTTAAAGAATTATTTTATTTACTGTAGCAGTTCAGTATCTGTGATGTTCCGTTTGACCCTCTAATTCTGTCTTAATGTGTTTGCTTGTCTTCTTGTTTGTCCACTTCTCTCTCTCTCTTTCTCTCTCTCTCTCTCACTCACTCACTCTCTCTCTCACACACACACACACACACACACACACACACACACACACACACACACACACACACAGAAAGCACAAATTCTTAGCACCAGTCTATTTATCTTTATGCTTGAAGACATACACAATACCCATTACATAGCAGAATATGTAGGTTTGCTAACAAAATGCCAGCAAAACAGCAGTCACATTTAAAATATTTTCAATTATATTTTACTGAACATAAACAATTGTTTAAACAGTGAAAATTAATATTGTGGTAAAGAAATAGATTTTAATGTCCAGTCAGCTTCTCAGTATTGTAATATATAATCAGTACTGATGATATTCACAATCTTCTCAGAAAACTATACACTCTATATTGTGATGTAATTCATCACAATATTGATATCACACACCGTAGGAAGATGCTACTTTACAGGAACATTCTTACCTGAGACAAACAGTGCTCCTAGGGTTATGATGTTCCTCTACAATTATGTTCCTCTAATTAAAGGTACAAAAGACATAACCTCGATGGTATCACTCCAGTGACAAGTGTTTGTACCATAAAGTCCACCTTTTTTTTTCTGAGAGTGTTTAGTCTGGGGTTCTCGAACTTTTTTGCAGCCAGAGACCTCTTTAACCCACTTACTACAAATTTATTTTATGAACATAATTCAACTATTTATATACTGATGATATGAATTTGTAACAGCGGTAGAAATCACAACCCACCATCATCAAAGTTATTTATATTTATGATTTTGTGTGTGTGTGTGTGTGTGTGTGTGTATAAATCTCATAGACCCCTGGCTGTGCTTTACAGACCTCACTTTGAGGATTACTGGTATATTCCTATTGTCCAGCCCTAACTGTGTCCTAACTTACCTGTGACATGTTGACCAGACACTATCGCACCATCACCTACTGCCTTGTCCTTCATTTGTTTCTCTCAAATAATTAAATATATTGCTGTTCCAGTTTTTTTTTTTAAAAAAATGAAATCAACATTGTGTGCTGTTCGTAGTGTGTATAGGCGGTAAGCACACTGCTTTATGTGAATCCAGGGCTGCTCTGTTAGTATCGCTGAGGAGAGATTATCGTGTCCCATGACCGGTAGACATGCTGCTGGACGCGGAAGTCCACACACACACATAGACAGAGAGAGAGAACAGCACAGAAACGGAGATTAGCGGGATGCTAGAGACAGAATGTCCTATACCGCATAGTAGCGCACTACCGAGTGCCAAAGTAGGGCGCGTGTTATTTTAGCGCACAGTGTAGTGCACTAGTATGCGGTATGAGCCGCGGCTCTGGAGTTTGCGCTGGCAGGGAATTCCGGGGTCGTGCTGCGTAGCGGCGGTGTGTGACTGTGTGTGAGAGAGAGAGTGAGTGAGCGAGCGAGCGTGTGTGTGTGTGTATATGTATGTGTGTTGGGGGGGCGGTTAGGTTTTAGGTCCCTTTAAAACCTGGCGTCACTCTGAGCGCAATCTGATCCCAGCGCTCTGTGTGTGTGTTCTCGACAGCAAAGGCTGGCCAAACGTCAACACAAAGTAATCGCTCTCTCTCTCTGTCTCTCTCTCACACACACACACACCCTCTCCTGACATCAGCTCACATAATAACTGTTAAGCAAGGGCAGTGTAGGACGCGTGAAACCTGTCGGGGATTGCTGTTAGCAGCCAGGTTGCGTGATACTCTGCGTGATACTCCGGGAGCATCGCGGACCTGCCGCGGGGAAGCCGAGCCGGAGTCTCAGTGTGCTGTCCTTCATTCCGGGCCACTCAGAGGTTGGAGCTGAGAGTTTGGGAGCGGTTTTGTTGTTTTTAGGGAGAAGCTCTCCTTCTCCCCGGATTGGATCACCGCTGAGAGCACTGGTAACTCAGGCGCTTTTGTTTGAATGGGTTTTATTTGATCATTCATAATTCAATCATTTCCCGGTCGTCGCCTACGTGTGAGTCATTCAGCACTAATCAAAAGTGCCTACCGGAACATTAAACTCGTGGAAAGTAAAAAGCTCTTCGTTATTCAACAGATCGAGTCGAGCTTTGTGTGCTGAGCACTGACGAGCTTCACGCCTTAAGGTCGTACAGGACAAGTTTTCCAGCAGAGGTAAGTCCTTTCAGTTCTCTCTGAAATATACTCGGTTTCTGTGGTGGTGGTGGTGTTTACTCGTAAATTGCAGTGTTATTTGACCATAATTAGGATTTAAAGAGGTAGACTGGAGCGCACAGAGTCTCTCAATGAGTGTGTTGTAGTAACTATAACAGTTGAAGCTTCGCTTTACGACACCGGAAGCTCCAGGAGCTCTCCTTTTAACCCTTCCGTTTCTGGATTCAGTTAAATCCGAGTGGATTTAAAACACTGAAACATGGATGACAGCCTGTGACAGTGCCACTTCTCGCTTTTGTGTGTTAGCTTATCTGAGTATACACAATGCAGTGGGTTAATAGGAGTGTGTGTTTGAGTTTAGCTGGTTAGTGATTGTGAAGCCGGTGTGACCACGTGTCTGTGGGGGGCGGGATGGAGGACTGGCTTGGGAGACGAGAAGGAGAGGAAGAAGCTGCTTGGTCTTTGTGTGCAGCTGTAGGCAGGGCTAAAGCAGGAGGCGTGGAGCACACAGGCAACGTGGGCAGGCGCATGAAATGAATGGAGTGCCTGGGCAGTCTTTTACGCACACAAAGCCCGTGTCTGAAAGCACATCATTTGCATCATCCTACTACAACCGCCCAGCTGGGGATCTGGAGTTTTTTGACCCGTATGGTTGTGTGTAGGCTTCTTTTCTCAGAGGCTTCCTGTGTCTAGGCTAGGGAAATTACTCCAAATACACAAAATAGCCTGTTCCTAACTGTTGGCTTCATTTGTGCCACTCTGTATCCACGACTACGGTGTGGAGTGATAGTCACGTGACAGTGCTTTTCCGTGGGCTTGGTCATTTACAGCATGTCATAAACACTTCAGGCGTAAAACTGGGCTGCAGAAGTGGGGAGACCCCTTTGAACATGGCCGTCTGATCAATCAGAGCGATCCACACCAAAACAAGGGGCTGTGTTTACTTCTCTTTGAAGTGGTGACGAGGTTCAGGGTTGTAAAGTTAAGAGTAGGAGCAGCTGCCGAGAATTGCTGCTTCTGATGTGCTTTGCTCTTCCCCGAGTCCAACAGGATGAAGGAGTGAATGAATGAACCATCAGTTTATTAAAACTGTAGGCTTTCGTTGTAAATGGACAGTGTGCTGAAATGTGCTGTTGAGTGAGAATGTTTGTGGTTTCGTTTGTGAATGAGAGTAATTCCATGTTGCGATTTGTTTGAGGAATGTAGGCATGATGTTGAGGTTGGGATAGGCGATTTAACAAAAACATCATGAAATTTTTCTAACAAAGTTCCAACAAAATGGTGGAGCCATAATATGAAACAAGATGAAAAGGAAGAAAAATAAAGCCAAATTGGTACAAAAGTAGATTTAATGTCCAATCTGGTAAGTAACAATGAAGTTATAATAGCGCTGACACTCAACAATACCCGCAATACTCCGAAAAATATACCATATTAATATTACAGAATCATAGTATCCTATTAACATATTGTCCCACCCTGTGTTCAGGCATGTGGCTGAAAAGGTGGAGTGGAGTGGAGTGGGAATGTGTAGGATAGGGGTGTGTGTGTGTGTGTGTGTATTGTCTGATGAGTAAAGGTTTGTGGGCTTGACAGTTCGATTAGTCAGCTCATCCTGATGCCTCCTTTTTCACTGGGAGTGAGGAATTTAAATTGTGTGTTAGAGAAAGTGTACATGATGATTCATTGACCTCTTACCTCCACTCATAGAGGTTTATATGGTTCAGAATCAGAATATACTAAAGTGGATGTATTGTGAAACATGATAGTGTGTACTGTGTTTCCCTTAAAAACTGTCAGCCCTTTAACCTAAATGTGTGGATGTGTTAGGATTGCCATTTCATGATAACTTTTTTTTTTTTTTATATCATGTATTGCTTGCCATGGTGATATTTCTGGTTAACTGAAAGTGTCGTAGTGATGATCAAGTAAACAGCATGTGTATGAACACGCACGCATGACTCACATGCACGTAAGAAGAAATGATACTTTCACACTGCCTTGGATTTTCCTTTGTCACCTTATTTGGCTTGAATTACCTCACTTTTTGACAAAAATCCAGCGGAGTGTGCACGAGAAACTGAGGGAGGAGCAGTGAAACTAGAGTAGGTGGGACTGGAAAGAGGGAGAGAGTGAGAGTGACGGAAATAAATACAGTCATGTTTTAGTGAAACAGTAAAGGAGGAGAAAGATCTCTGAGAGCAGTGCGTAAGAAAGAGATGTGCTGGCGATTTGCGCAATAATCGTGGGGGAGACATCACTGAGGAGGGATTGTTTTCCAGTATCATAAACACACACACAAACACATTCTCTCAAACCTCCTCTTCTCTCCCTCTGTCTGTATCTCAGTTCATATTAAAAGCAAGACTCTCTATATTTGGTCAGTAACTTGATTGTCTGGTTTGAATGTGTGTGGAATGTTTTGAATTGCTCAGAGATGTCACTGTCTTTCACCATTGTCCACATATCTCTCCAACTTTCTGAGCGTCAGACTGCACTGCTTCGGCTTTAGCTGGCTACCATAGCAACCGTTGCCTTGGAGACAGAGTCCAAGGCCCAGCTTTCGTTCGTTCTGTTTATTTTGTTCTTTTTTTTTTTTTTTTGGGTAACTGGTCTGTGCATTAGTCTGTTTGTGCATCATGCAGTGGTTTCTGGGAAATAAGGGGTGCTGTAGGAGGGGGATTTTGGGGGGCTGATCATGTGAGGACACGCTCACACACACAGATGTTGAGCATCACTCTGTTCCAGGAAATGAGGCAGTAGACTTTTTAGGGTAATAGATTTCAATAACAAGTGTAAGCAACTGATGTTCCAATGGATGAAAAACATCACTCATTTTCTCTGAAAGTTCTAGACATGAACTTGGTGAAACTTACAGGCAGATGGTTTCACACACAGATGGTCACGAACGCCACTTTGCAGACTTTGTGTGCTAGACATTCACACATTGAGTCACCGCTCTATACATGTGCACACACTCTTATCACGACACACTCTCATTCCCACAGACTGGCTGTTTGTGTGTAACGTCTTTTGGTTCTTTGAACATTTTGTCTCTTTCATTCTGAGTGTAATTACTCTGAGAGTTAACTGATTACAGCAATGTCTCCTAGAGCCCATCATGTAGGATATTCTGTGAGCAACAAATAAAAGGGAAAAACTGGTGGCTCTGTTATGCTGCGAGGGGTGTTTTACTGTCGAACTTTGGGTCCACTTGTTCCCTGAGAGGAAAGGTCACTGCAAATCAGTGCAGACTTATTCTGACTGATCACTTTTATTCTATGAAGAAACTTTTCTGTCCTGATTGGAGTGGTCTCTACCAAGATGCCCCTGCCCCCATCCACAGAGAGCACTGAATGGTTTGATGAGTATGAAAATAGTGTAAATCATATGCTATGACCTTCACAGTCACTAGCTCTCAACCCAACTGAACATCTACGGACGTTTTCAAACCAACGTGTTAGACAGCACTCTCTAACACCATCATCAAAAGGCAATATCTTTACAAAGAGCAGTGTTCATCCCTCCAGTACAGTTCCAGGGATGTGTGGCATAAATGGCAAGGCACACTAAAGCTGTTCTGGCAGCTTGTGGTTGCCCAACACTTTATGAGTACAATTAATATTACTTTTTCCTGTAATTTGTTAATACACTGTATCAGCTTTCATATGTTCATCCTTTTGAGATTTGAGAGCCAAAAGGGAAAATCATTCATATGAAACACACACACTGCTTCTGTTCCACAGGATGTTAGTAAGTATGTTCACCCTGCCCCTTTAGGCTTCCTCCCCCTTTTGGGAGGCCCACTTCCTGTTGCTCTGACGACAACTTCCTGTCTTATCAGACACTCTCTCTTTTTGTTCTGCTTTTTGCCCACTGTCATTGTGATTCTCATTCATGAACTACATTCTTTCTTACTATTACATTCCCACATGTTGTAACAGTAAAAGATGAGAAAAGCACAACAGTTTGTGGACGTCACATTTGCTCGCACCTATGAGTTTTAAAATGTCAGTAGTATCTCATGAATATTACAAAAAAAAACACCTTTTAGCCATTTTTAATCTCTAAACATCTGTGCTGTAGATGTTTTTGTGTGAATGCAATCAACATTATGATTCATCCTGTTTGTCAATCATTCTGTTACCTCTTTCTCAGGTAATGGTGTGACTAAATTTGTCTGCAGTCTTATCTGGTAGAGTGTTTACCACAATGACGGCCCTAAATATGGGTCATTTACTACTAACCACACCACAGTGCTAAGAAAAGAATTGTGTTTTCCTAACCAGAAGCTTCATATATGCCAGGCAAGCATTTCTCGATCAGAAAAAAGGTCAGCTAAGTTTTCATGCTGCTCAGTTCACGTATTGTAAAAATGCATATA
This sequence comes from Pangasius sanitwongsei, assembly GCA_037576675.1. Taxonomy (NCBI): domain Eukaryota; kingdom Metazoa; phylum Chordata; class Actinopteri; order Siluriformes; family Pangasiidae; genus Pangasius; species Pangasius sanitwongsei. Next base: position 10,027,075 of record CM075006.1, read on the forward strand.
AACACATTGGAACCTTGAAGTTACTTTTCTGTGAACACCACTGTTCCAATTGTAGGGTGACTGTTTACTTACCACATGTTTTGCTGAGTCTATCCAGGAAAGAACAAGGGGAAAACAGTGATAGGAAGTAGGGCGAGGGTTATTCAGTCAACACTGTATTACACTTTGTATAATAAGGGAAAAGTTCACCAATTTAAAACAAGAAAATATCTTCTGTTCTACTGACATTCAGAGTATAGTTCAATAGGTACCAGCTCAAAACCAGTTTGTAGTATGCGTGTCCTAAGTTGAACTGCCTTTCTGGATCAGGATGTACACTCACTGTGTGTGGGTGTGTGGGCATGTGGGCTTGAAACACAGTGATGGCATCATGATGATGCTCCAATTTACATCACCAGCATAGTAGGGCACACACACACACACACACACACACACACACACACACACACACACACACACAATGAGAGAAAGAGAAATGTATCGTGTTTGATCTCTATCTGAGGACTGTTACATAATGGTCAAATGTGGACATTCACCCACAAGCCTCTTCTACACAAGACCATGCCTGTTCTCTCTCTTTGCCTACTTCTCATTCTCTCTCTTGCTCTCTCACTTATCTTTCCTCATTCCTCCTTTCATCACTTTCCTATTTACATTGCATCCTACTGTGTTCTCTCAGGTTCTGTTATATTCTTTTTAGTTTCCTCTCCAGTCTGACCTGATTAGTTCTCAAGGTTAAATGCATATTTAATTGTTTTAGAAAGCTAATTTGAGGTTACTGTGTGATATATTATTAGTCAGTATTTGAGATTTCTTTGATTGGTCATGTATGGTTGGTTGGCCACCTTCACCTGTGACCTTGTGTCTAATTTGGCACGAACCCCCCAAAATATGAATGTAGAAACATAAAACAAATATTTAATATAGTTTACTATTAAAAATGTATTAGTGTCATTCACTGTAACAGTCCATTAGGAAAGAGTCTTGACACAATAGCTAGTCTTACACAATTTGGGGCTATAATGTTTACTAAACCAAAACCACACAACTAACCACACCATAGATAATCGCTTCTAAACTTTGTCACTAATCTCACGCTAGCCATTTTCTCTCTAAATTCTGGCTAAAAATTTTGGCTCAGGAATCCCCGATTCGGCACAACCATAAAAAACCCAAACTTTTTACCTCACATCCTGTTTGTATGAGCAAAGCCGAGTTTGATGACATCATACTTTGAGAAATTCCCGACGCTGTCACTTTCAGTGGTCGCCCCCAATCACCTGACCGTAAAAAGCATGAAAGTGTGTCATGGGCGGAGTCTTTTGGGGTAAACCCTGTAGTCTCCATTATCTGATTCACAGGGGTTTCCCCGGTTATGCTTCAAACACATGCATATACACACAATATTAAAAATGGTGCTTGATAGCAGAAGGCTAGTGTTGTCTGTTTTGGTCCCTTATTCTGTCTTATGACTGGTTTTCATGCCATCTACTACAAGCAATAGTTAGGTTATGATAACATTTAACTGGATGGAAGCTAAAACAGTATGTGTGTGTTTTTTCCTTTCACTGTTGTTCTTTTAAAGATAATATGCTTCAATGGAAATTATTCTGTGTGATTATTAAGTCATAAGAAGATGTGGCTAAGGTTAAAGTAGGTTGGACTAGCATGTAGGAGCTGAGATTTGGTTCTTTTGGTTATTCAGTGTGAGGTGTCATTGAGAACCTGACTTTTCTGCATGTAAGCAGATTCTGGACTAGTTTCAGCAGTGAGTAAGCTGTGCGTAGTCTATTAATACCCTCTGACTAAATGGGACTCCAATCACTCACTTCCTCCGTCTGTCTTTTGTGCATGTCTTTCTTTGTATCACTTAACCTAGAAACGGATACACGCACATGATAACATTAACCTAGAACATTAACATGTACATGCACACAAAAAAACACATTTACATTTCTATTTTGCTCTGAACCCAGAAACCCTTAACACTGCTCTTGCTCTTCCCACTGAATTGCTCATGTGATAGTTGGCTTTTGTACCCCAAGCCTTTCCTCTCCAGCCATATAACACAAGTGTTCTCTCAGTTTTTTTATTAATTAATTTTTTTTTTTTTTTTTTTTGTGGTGTGTGCACGCAGATCCAGAGCCTTCATTTTAGGATTTTCTTTTTTATTTCAGTTTCCTGCTATTGTAGTATATATGGAACTCAACCCTTTTTATTTGATTATCCTATAACACTGGAGATCTGTAGTTTGTTTAAAAGAGCTGTTTATATTTTCAAAGCGCTTAGGAAAAAAAAATCAAACACTGGCGAGCTTTTCCACCAACCGGCCTCCCACAATGAGTTTAAAACAACATGCCTTTTTTGAGAAAAGGTGCAACAGTTCTGTATGGGTTAAGGGTGGAGCTAATTTCTGGGTCAGAAAAAATGTAAACAGAAGCCGGAAATAAAAGAAACCAATCAGACCCACTGTATGACAATATTGTAAACCAGTTTTCCTTAAAAATTCTTGATGTTATGATGATTACAGGTCTACAAAGGCTTTTTAATATTAGCAACTGCACCTTTAAATAAAGGGAAAAAAATTAATTAAAAAAAATTCTATCAGATTGAGTTTATTAGTCAACTGATTTGTTCTGAGTTGGGTATAGTGTAGATGGTCGATGGTCAAATCTTAAACACCAATAATTTGAAGAGCTGAAATAGGGGGAAAAAAGTGAAAATGATAACCCAAATGATCTCATCATTGCAGTAATTTCAGCCGGTGTCATTCAGCAATATGACTTGCTAACAGTCATAGATATTCGCACACACTAGATGCTAAATTGAGAGGTAGAAAATCGTGACTATGTGTGTTCCCTGAGCCTTGAGACCTAGACAACAGCTTACTGTGAAATAGTAGGAGCAGCATTGAACAGCAGCGTCACGACTATTTCTGTCTTTCCCAGATCCTAAAATATCACAGAGGATTTGAAATAGCACAGAACACAGAGTACCATAGAGAATGGGAGGTAATGTGGGCAGTACAGGCTCAAACCACACACACACACACACACACACACACACAGATTGGCTCTGCTGAACAACGATGTGTCATCCATACACTTGCTGTGTGTGTGATCGTGACACAGCTATCTTAGAATACAAAATGGTGTAAATGTAGAATGTGGAAAAATTTGTTTTAATTTGCTCACTTTTGTGTGTGTGTGAGTTGGTCATATAGGAAGGAGTGTGTGGGTGTTTGATATGAATACGGCCAGTTCTCTCCCAGGAGAGTGCTGTAATTTTAGATTTTTAGACCATCTTTAGATCCTGTATTTTAGACTTTATACACTCAGTCCATCCCTTTCAGCACTTCTATTGTTTACTCTTACTACCCATCTCTCTCTCACTCCCCCCCTCCCATTCACCCTCTTTCTCAAAAATATGCCTGGCCTAATAAGATTAGCATTGGTGTCTTTCTTGTTATACATACAAACACACACCACCACACAGTTAAAGCTCAGCAGAAGGCTATAAGCTTACACAAGTGTGCAAACACACACCTCACACACTGCTGGCTAGGCTCCAAAGGGCCCTCTGCTTCTCCCTCCTCCCTGTTTCTCTCTCACTCGCTGTGCCAGGAGGCCCCAGGAAGGTTTATATTGACCTCAGTACACTCTTCCTATAGGTGAACTCCCACTAGTCCATCTGTGCTCCACTCAGACACACACTCACACTCTCACACGCTTACTGCCCCCTATATGCTGCTTGCAGTAATAATATTGCTGAGACTTTCTTTGTTGAGATTAAGTGTTAAAAATGATTTGATGAACTGAGATAATTTGACACTGGTTGATTTAAAGACACCTTTTATTATTTTGCATTTGGTTACTTATTGTATATTTTGAATATATGTTTCATAGAGGATGTTAAATAGTGGCATTTAAAAATATCTGTTGCCATGTCACGTGCAGAGGACAGTGCTGATGAGCCAGCTACAAAACACTGGCATGCATCAATAATTGAGATGTTTCCTCTTACAATCCTGTCAGCTAAACAAACACATTATATTTGTATAAATATATAAAAAATCACTTTTTTCCAAGTTATCTTTTTGCTGATTTTTTTTATTTTTATTTTTATTTTTATTTTTTAACCTCTTTCCTAATACTTACTAACAGCTTCGTCAAACTTCTATGAAGTGTTTTTTAATGAATGTTGTTCGAGTTGTATATGGTCTTCAATTCTGTTAATTCTGGTGTATTTATTGCTTCTTTCTTTCTACAGTTATCCAAACAGCTTGTGAGTGTTGGTGTGTGGCCCTCTTTCTGCTACTGTGGAGGGCTACACGCACACAGCTAGTGTGGTAAGTAACTAAAATCAACACACAGGCCAAAACATATGTAGAGTCTTTTTATGTTTTTGCACTTACTCAAGTTTTTAAAGCTCAAAGACATTAGTTGATGTGGGACGCAAGTAAAGTGTGAAGGCTTAATTTTCTTATTCTACTTTTAATGTATTTTATGTTTTAACAAAACATACTCTACATATTCCTCCAATGTTTTAATAAATTAGATTAGCTGTGATTTTTATTGGTTAGTTTCTCGAGTAATTAATACTAGCAGTGGTTTATAATATTACCAGTTTTATAATATTATCTTAAGTTTAGCTAAGATCTAAAATAATCTACTAGAAAGCAATTATATTGTATTTGGTAATGTTCATAAAAATATAGTTATAGTATAGTCTATGATTATACTTTTTATAATTTAGAATTTTCCTGTATATAAATAGATGATAATCATTTATGTTGCAGGCTGGATGCATCACACCGTGGAACAATTTGGCGCACGCAGCTCACGGGACCCTTTCCCTCTGGATGGACTCAGCCGGAGACCATGGGCTCCCATGGGTGGTCGTGCCTGGCCTCCTCCTTCCAGGTAGCTACACCTCCGTATCTCTTATTACCACGCACCTGTACAAAGACAACCAGTGTTTGTCTTCAGGTTGATCCCATTTTTATCATATATAAATACTCACAATTTCTGAAAGGGAAATCTTTTTTTCCAAAATGGTTAACAATTCGGAACATTCTGCGATTTGTTGTTATTACACATTCCGTGTCTTCTTACAGGTGCTCACCTGGTGGTCAACCTCAGTTCCTTCCTCACCTCCCACTCAGTCACATGTCAGGACTAAATCATCCAAGTAAAATTTACAACAGTGGGTGAGTTTTTGAGCACGTACATTGTTACAATTTACCCAGTGTTAAATAAAATCTTACTCAAAATTGTGTCTGTGTCTCCAGGCCACTGGCACGTGGAGGGGAAAAGCTGGACCTATCTCAAGCCTTGTTGCCAGGGTTACACAGGGATCTCCGGGTGCCCCCAACCCCTTCCCGGCCATGGGATCCACCTGGTCAGCATTATGAGCCATTGCCCAGTGATGATCATGCCCGTTTGCACAACGGATACAATGCTGGACCATCTGCACGCCTCACAGCCCGAGCCACCCAGTTGTTAAAGGTAAGAAAAGTATAATATTGCAGTGCTTTGCCATTACTAATATATATACTGTCTGCCTGTATAGTGTGAGTTCATCACAGTTGCTTTACAAAGTTCTCTCAAATTATGTTCTAAAAAAACAAGTTGATACCAAAAAAAAATATCTATAAAGCAATACTTTATAATAGTTTTTTTTTTCATCTCAGCTTTGAGGGATGGTATGTACATGAATGTTTAAATGTTGCCCTCTTTCTCCCAGTATGGTCCCACTCCTTTGCAACATAGTTCCAGGCCCATGCCTCCAATCCCAGACTTGTGGGAACAGTCTCAACAACAGCAGCAACAACCACCCAGGGGCCCTTACTCTCATCTTGGCCAGTTAAAACGGCCAGCACCCCCTCTGGGAGAGCACTCGGTCATCCAGCACACCCCTCTTTCCCTAAACAGGCCTAACGAGGACTGTCCCGGCCCAATCAAGAGGAAGAGGAGTTCTGACTCAGAACAGGTAGGGAGCACCGCCTAAGAAGATCAATCAAAAAAACTGGTCAGTTGTCCAATAATAAAGCCTATCACTTGCTTATTAGGGCTACCTACACTACCTACATGGTGTAAAACCCATTAAATAAACACTTTTATACATCAGAGCACTGCATATTTCACTTACAGTTGGTATGCACGACGTCCAGTTTTAGAACACTTAGTAGTCTATCAATGATGTTTAACTTACGCTGGTAATGGGTTACTATGTGCGATGCTTGTTTTAGTGCTTGAAAATTTCTGTTTGTCTTTTGTAGCGCATGATAGGCACCCACCAATACTCAGGGTCAGTGGGAACTTCACTGCCCTTGCTGCAGCAGCCTCAGTCACATTATCCTCTTCTGCGAAAGGGGGCAACAACTTGGACCCCAGTAGAATGCAAGACGGACCACAATGAGTTTCAGGTCAGTAAAATTTTAAACTGAGTAAGATTCTGTATCCTCCGCACTTTATTTTGGCATTTTATTTATATATGATTTGCTTTATAGCACAGTGGTAATTTGGTGTCATATATGTCTATTCATCTAATATTTCCATTCATCTCATGTCTGTTTACAGGACTTGTGCAAACAAGACATAGGTGACTGCAGCTACAAACAGTTCCCATCCTCCAAACCTTCATCCATCTCTCCACCTCCCATCACTTCCACCAGGGGCTATGAACAATGCCGTGTTCCTCCACCCCAACCCCTTAAGCCTTCTCAATCACCACAATCTCTGGGGTCCTCCTCTCACAATGTCCACCTCCACCAAACAACATTCCCTTTCCCTGACAGCAAGCCTTCTGCTCAGACTTCTGGGAAGCACCAGGTCATTCCCACCCACAAAGTGCATCCTTCTGGGGTGAGGTCTACTGGCAGCCAGGCACCCATGCCTCAACCTTCATCGTCCTTGGCTGATAGAGAATGCCCTGTCCCTACACCAGCACACCACACCGCCGTGCCTTACAGCCACCCCAAATTCCAGCCCCATCCAGGGCTGGTTTCCACCACCAGCCCCTCTTCCAACAGTGGGACACAGGCCGCAGCACCTCAATGCAACCCTCATAAGCTGTGGAGGAACGAGATCAAACATGATAACCAGGCCTCAGTGAGTGTACAATTTAGAAGTAGATAATTGGACATAACCAGGAACTAAATATACAGTATCCATGCATATTTAATGAAATATCTGTCAGCTAAATTATGGTTTTATTAAAATCACTTTATGGTTTTATATGTTTATAATCTTATCTGTTTCCTAGGAGCTGGGTCCTTATCGCAGATCGGTGGACTCTCAGGTTTCCTCTTCATCTCTGCAGCAACAGCAGAGTAGAACTGGGCAAAATCAAAATGAAGGCACCTCTCAGGCCCGGGCACCAGTCATCACCTCCACAATGCCTTCCCTGGAACCTTCAGGTCCTCCTTGTTCTGTGGGACTCTACAGTAGTATGGACAGTGCACCCACCATGAGCTCAGTGAATCCTACTAATGGTTCTGCGGTCAGCACTGTTAAAAGCTGGGAGACTGCAGACCCTTCAGCGCTAGTCTCAAACCCCAGTCCAACTCCATCTGCACAAGGTCTCCCACACCAGGAATATCAGAGAGCCCAATTTGGCACCACAAGCCATCCAAACCACCAACAGAAGGCAAAAATTCAGCATCAGGAACCCCATCTACCCCACCAAGGGCAGGACAGACCCCATTACACCCCTAAAGTGTCCTCAGCTCCTTCCTCTCTCAGCTCAGGGTTTCAGAGATCAGGAAATAGTGTCATCACCAGCAAGGCCATTGACAACCTCTTGCAGGCTGCAAGTTCACCCCTTCATCACACACAGCCTGCAGTGTCCATCACTGTGAACACAGCCCCTCAACGACAGTCTGACTCTTTGCATCATGAACTGCCTCACCAGGCAGCCCCACTCTTATCTCAGGTGCCACCTGCCCAAACATATCAAAGGCCATGTCATCAACCTACCATCTCTAGCCCCCAGTCCATTGAGGAAGCACTCGAAAAGCTTGATGCTGAGCTTCAGGACCATATGCGAGCTGAAGAGAGAAGGAAGGAACAGGAGGAAGAGGAGAGAAAACACAACAGGGAGAGTAACAAAGTAAGAAACAAGAAGTTAAATGAGGAGTCTGCAACTGAGAATCTGGAGAGCTTGCTGTCAAATAGTGCTACTGATCCACCCCCTCCATGTCTGTCTCCAGCCATTACACCTTCCACGGTTTCACCCCCAACCCAGACATCTCCACCTTTTCCCTGGCTGAGCAGGGGAGGTGTGCCTACACGTCAGCTGGCACCTGGTGCAAATGCTGTAGAAAGGTCTCGACCACCTCCTCTCACCCCTCAAACAGACTATGCCCGTGAAAAGCAGAGACAGAGAGAGCAATGGAATGCTTCAGTCACTCCTACTTCACAGAATACCTCAGGGATTCCTACATCTATATATTCCTCCAAACCTGTCCCAACAGATTCTTCAAATAAAACAATACAGACAACCTCCTGTCCATCCAAAGTCTCTTCCATGCAGAAGAGCTCTCATAACATCAAGGCTGTGGGTTCTGTCTCAAACCCTCCAAACCTGCGAGAACCCCCCAAACTCTACCAGGCCTTTCCCAGGGACACTCTGCCATCTTCCTCACCAAAAGACACAAGTCCAGCCAATCTCCACAAGCAGGCAAGTGGTGGGCTAGGCAGTTTAGGCAGCACTGCCAGTAGCTCCAGTGGGGATTCAGATAGTGCCCAGTTTGAAGAGGAACCATCCGAGCTCTTGCCTGATGGTTTGGCAAACATTATGAAGATGTTGGATGAGTCCATTAAGAAGGAGGAGGAACTATACTCTGGCCAGAGTGGTGGGCAGCCTGACCCAGAGCTACCATTTTCTCTTACAGTGGCACCCATAAAGAGTTATTCATTTGCCCCTGACCTCATGCCTGCCCTGAAACAACCATCTACAGATGATTATTCAACTGACACCCATGCTAGCCCACCTGTCCTGAGTCGTCAGGGATCTTTGGCATCCCCTTGCAGCCGTACGTCTTCGCTTGAAGAAGAGGAGGATACACTAAAAATAATCCAAAAATCTGACAGCACTGTCAGTACTCAATCTCAAGATAGTGGTGGCATCACGGGAAGTAGTTATCGCCATAGTGACTTGGCCAAGCTTTATGGACTGTCAGAGGGAGTGAAGAGTGAGTGTGAGGAGGAGGAGGAGGAAGAGGCAGAACAAGAAGACGATACACCTTCCTGTTCTCCACCACCTATGAGGCCACACCTGCATCAGACGGGTGTGAACAGCATGTTTAAAAACTTAGCCTCTGTGCTGGAGAGCCAGAAGTATGCCTACCGTGGAGGACCATTTGGTCGACCACCTCCTTCAGCTCTGGTAGGAGTGAAGTACTCTTCATCACTTTCATTGGGCCCAGATATCTGCAGACAACAAAGCACTTCTCCTACATCAGGCTCAACCAATCACCCAGACTTTAGCCATCAAGCTCAATCCTCAATGAATTCTACCTCGGAACAAACCTATCCTCTCTCACCATCAGGATCGACACCAGAAAGAAAAGGAGATGTTATAGTCTGCCAGTCGGATCTCTCTGGATGTGAGGAGGAAGACGGATTGAGAAAGGGGCTGATGGATGAAGAAGATCCTAGTATTGTAAAGGACTCCACAGAGGTAGAGAGGAAACCCAAGCTCACAACAATCTCAGAATCATCGCTTGCAGAGCTGGGTCATAGTTGTGAGGTTATGCTAAATCGACACAATCTCCCCTCAATGGCATCATCAGACCACAGTAAGAAACAGATGCTGCTCATACCTGAGAAAGGCAGGAAGAGAGAGCGGGACTGTAACCAGGAGAAGAAACACAAACGCAGCAGCAGTAGCAAAAAACATGAGGAAAGGAAAGAGAAAAAGAAAAAACACAGAGAAAAACAAGAAAATATGTCCCTGTCTTCATCATCAAGCTCAAGCCGAAGGCACAAGGAGGGCAAACCACACAAAGAAAGAAGGGGCCACATAGACAGTCAGAAAAAGGAGCTCTGGGAGAAAGAACGAGAAGGAGAGAAAAAGAAAAAAAAAGAGGAAGGAGGTGAAAAAGAGGAATGGGTATGCCGGAACAAGGAGAAGAGTTTTAAGTCAGGAACTTCTTCACTGGATCATACATCATCTTCACCTGCATTGGGTTCTGCAGACTTTCAGAAGTTAAAGGCTCTGACAGATGGCCCACCTAAAGAGCTGAAGATTCGTCTGATAAAAGTGGAAAGTGGAGATAGAGAAACCTTCATTGCCTCTGAAGTTGAGGAGAAGAGAATTCCGCTCGTGGAGATCACCATCAAAAACACAGCCAGCGAAATCATCAGATCGTGCAAGTGAGTGATAATCACAGTTGTTAAATATGAGTATTCTTAGTAACTTAGTACTAAGTTAATTTGCTGTGAGAGTTAGAAATCATGATCCTAAGGATCCAATCAGTTATCAATGACCAGTACATGGCAAGTGTACATATAACAAAAACTACTGCTATTCTGGGGATTACTTTGACTTTGACTACAGGCAAAATGAATATTAAACCAAGACTTATATTGGTTTCAGGGGTGCCCGCATTAAGGGGAAATTCAAGGAATCCTATCTACTTCCAACTTTGTCTGTGAAACCTGTTACGACCATGGAGCACCCGATCCCACGGGAAAAGCTCAACCCTCCTACACCCAGTATCTATGTAAGTGTATCATAAACACAAACACATGGGCTTTGTTTTGGTGCAGTTGTTGGTACATAAAATATATGGCTGAATGCTACAAATACAGGATAGAGAGTAGCCATATATACATTAAACAAGGCAAAATAGTATTTTGGTCTTGATATTCTGCCATTTTCCAATACAGCTGGAGAGCAAGAGGGATGCTTTCTCTCCTGTGCTGCTTCAGTTCTGCACAGACCCTAAGAACCCCATTACTGTCATCAGAGGACTAGCGGGCTCTCTCAGACTGAGTGAGTACCACACAAAATGCAGCATCAGTATGTCCCTTCCTGGCAAGGAGTTCAATATTCAAAACTTTTCTCCCCTTGATTTTTCTCTGGATATAGATTTGGGTCTCTTCTCCACAAAGTCACTGGTGGAGGCAAATGGAGAACATGCAGTGGAAGTGAGAACTCAGGTGCAGCAGCCAGCTGATGAGAACTGGGATCCCAGTGGCACTGGGCAAATCTGGCCATGCGAGAGCAGCCGATCACACACCACCATAGCCAAATATGCGCAGTACCAGGCCTCCAGCTTCCAGGAAAGCCTACAGGTCAGACTAACTTTTTAATGTTTCAGAGTAACATTAGTCATTTTCTTTTGATCGTAACACTGAATCATATTTTCGAGTATTTGTTCAGTCAAAATCAGTTTTGTTTGTCTGCTCCCACAGGAAGAGAAAGGCAGTGATGATGAAGATTATGATGATGAAGATGAGAAGAAACCTGTCATTAACTCGGACAGCACAGGCATCAACTCCACAATCTCAGGCTCCAGGTATAAATAAGATTATTAAAATAGACTATTTGAAGCAAGTTTTTCATCAGCCAATATTGAGATCTCATAGAGTACAAACTCTTTATTTTATAGCTTTAATTAATAACCCTTCCATGCATTCTTTCCTGTGCTTTTATCTCAGCTCAGAGCAGAAACCTGTGGGGAAAATCATCAAATTTGGTACTAACATTGACCTCTCTGATCCCAAGAGGTAAGGAAACGACTTTATTTATAGTATCTTATATTTATGTAATACTAAAAAAAATTTTGTGGCTATGGAAGATTTGGTTCTAGAGACCTCACCTAGTCTAGCAATTTACACTCTTAATACATGTCCAATACATCCAGAACCATTTGACACATTTTTGAACCAAAGGATGTTGGACATGTAAAACTACTTCATGTAATAAATTAACATTTTTAGCTTTGGTCCTCATGTACAATAGTTTGTGTTCCTGCTATTAAATGTACGTATGTTTTGTTTGCTTTCAGGTGGAAGCCCCAGCTACAGGAGCTGCAGAAGTTGCCAGCATTCATGCGTGTGTCCTCCAGTGGGAATATGCTCAGTCACGTAGGCCACACCATCTTAGGCATGAACAGTGTACAGCTTTACATGAAGGTCCCTGGCAGTCGCACACCAGGTGGGTGTTTACATGTGTGTGTTTTAATGACAAATAAACTGAGTTGCCAGTTTACTATGTACCTCTGCTTTGTCTACATTCATTGATGATTTTATCAGGTAAATCTAGGTCAAATTTTGGGGGAGGCAATTATTACACCTAACTGTTGCTATGTTGCTCTTTTGATTAAGGGACACAGTCGAGCACACGTTCCCAACCCTCCTGCTGGAGTATCGCCTGTTCTGCATATTTTACTGTTTTTCCTGCTTCCAATGCACTTGATTCAAGTAATCAGCTAATCATCCTTTCCTGAGTTGAAGTGATAGAGCAGGGAAAATATTTGCAGGACAGGGGGTAATCCAGGATCAGAGTTGGGAACAGCTGTAGAATATGTGAGTGTGCATAGAAGCACAGGGGCTACAATCAGTTGGTGTATTATAACGTGCACATAAATGGTAGGTATACCTAATAAACTGCCAACCCAGTATACAGTAAATGTTAACTAGACAAAAGAAATAGTCGTATTGTTCAGCTTGCAATTAATATGTATGTATCTATGTTCATATGCATATTCATAGGTCACCAGGAGAATAATAATTTCTGCTCGGTGAACATTAACATTGGCCCTGGAGACTGTGAGTGGTTTGCTGTCCATGAAAACTACTGGGGATCCATCAGCAATATATGTGAGAAGTAAGAAACCAAGTTATTCAATTAAATCACTGACTCAGCATAATCACCATGGAAGTTGTCTTGAAGAGTTGGACCCAATATTTGAAAATGAAAAGACGAATATGATCCTAGCATTTTAGATTAACTGTGCCTAATGTAATTCTCTGCTTGTGATGGATATGCACTCCTTTTGAATAAAATCAAATTAAGTAATAGAAAATTAGGTTATAAGCAGTTTAACCCATTTCAAATAACCAAGTTCACACACATTTGGCTCTGGTTTTGGGTTCATCCATTAGAAATATTATCTGATTAATTGCATTTTTTTCCATTATCACTTTCAGGCATGGAGTGGATTATTTGACTGGCTCATGGTGGCCAGTGTTGGAGGATCTCTACAGCTCCAATATTCCAGTGTACCGCTTCATCCAGAGGCCTGGAGACTTGGTGTGGATCAATGCAGGCACTGTGCACTGGGTCCAGGCTGTGGGTTGGTGCAATAACATTGCATGGAACGTGGGTCCACTGAATGGTAAGTGGCCCCCTAGTGCCCAGGCTAGGTATAAATAATAGTAGTGGGCATCTATGGAATCTGTGTTAATGCAGTTCAATAAAACACATGTAAAGACACAATAATTCAGTAACTCTTCAGTAGCCTTTCTTTTGCTCTCTTGTGACTATGTACATGTTATTGTGCTTTAAGCGTACCAGTATCAGTTGGCTTTGGAAAGGTTTGAATGGAATGAGGTGAAGAAGGTCAAGTCCATTGTGCCCATGATCCATGTTTCCTGGAATGTCGCCCGCACAGTTAAAATTACAGACCCCGACACTTACAAGATGATTAGGTGAGTATCTGCTACATATGGTCACATCTATATCTATAATTAACATCATATTGCCTACTGGTGTGTAATTTAAAGTGGTTCTATGTAAGGTACTAAGCATTTTGTTGTGTTATGGTGTTTAAGTCAAATGTAAGGATATTAAATATCCCTAAATCATACATACTGTACCCTGAGTGTGAACCATACTTGATGACTTTCTTATCCATTCTCAGACACTGTCTCCTGCAGTCCCTGAAGCACATTCAAATTCTGAGAGATCAGCTGGTAGCTGCAGGGAAGAAGATCTCTTACCAGAGCAGAGTAAAAGATGAACCAGCCTACTATTGCAATGAGTGTGATGTAAGTAATTTAGTTTGCTTATTCACTGTCCTCATACTGTAATCTAGTTGAGAACATACATTTGATTTGCAACTATGAGAGTCTATATCAGGGGTCAACAACTGGCAGACTGCAGTCCACATGTGGACAGCAAAATATTTTATCGGACTGAAATGAGTACTTTAGTACTTTTAAAATTGCTGTAGCAGATCCTCTGATGTGGCCAAACACATGCATTTATGTAAATTATTTAACTGAAGGCAGCTCATCCAGAGACTAGTTACAGGGCTAGAAATATTAACTCAAAGTGGCTTTGTTTAGAGAAGTACTTTGTTGTGTGTAGATATCTGGGCCCAATAAAAGTACATTTTCAGTATTTTTTTTTTTTTATTTCATGTTCCCTCGTTTAAAGAAAAGTTGGCGATGAAAACAAAATATATAAAGACAAGTGGACAAAGAAGCATACAATTATTCTCCACATCACGTTCAGATGTCTCATCTGTTCAGAGTCACTGTAGTAAAGTTGGCTTAATATTCAGCGTTTGTATGACATTCTGGATTCTGTTCTTTACCATGAGTTCTCAAAAAGTATTATAATCACAGCAATTGCAGTTTAACGGACAGATGAAACAATAAAATGGACTACAATTACAAGTTTTCACAGAATGCCAAGATTATCTTCCTTTATCTAACACTGATTAAGCAAGCTTAAACTGTATGACTGTATGTGTTCGCACTGCTGCTATGGTTAGGAACCATCCTAATCTTCCGGAATATACATAAGCGTGCATTAAAAATGAGGTAATATGTGGAGGTACTGTATGTGTATAAAATCTATTAAATCTTACATAGATCTATTAAAGTCTGTGACCATTTGACATAATAACATAAACTTGTGATTGTAGTCTATTGTAGTCTTTCATCTGGCCCAGAAACTGTAATTGTTAAAACTATAATACATTTTGACAACTCAAACTTATTGGGAAAGAAAAGAATGCCGAATGTCACCCGAATGGCAAATATTAAACTAACTTTCTTAGCACTCTGTGTCAAAAGTGGTATATGAAGCACCACTATGAAACAAAATATAACAATTTGTTTTATTTATGGCCATGGTTAATCATCAAAAAGTAATCGTTGTTGCCTTTCAGTCATGTTAGTTGCTTGTCCAGGCGTGTGTAAGCAAGGGATTTTTACATAGCTGGACTTTTATAAATGTTAGTTGAATCCTGCTGATCCATATGATGCATTTCTGTTTAAAGTTGGAGGTTTTTAACCTGCTGTTTGTGACAAGTGAGAACGGCAGTAAGAAGTTGTATGTGGTGCACTGTGAGGACTGTGCCAGGCAACGCAGCCCCAATCTCTCCAACGTAGTGGTGCTGGAACAATACCGTATTGAGGACCTGATGAACACCTATGACACCTTCAGCTTGGTGAGAACACACACACTCACGCACATGATTCTTTTATGGCTATTACGTTATATGCAAACAATGTGAGACAATGGCATTACACTGGATTATAATTATACTGTAATTTACTACCATTTATAAACTGTATTTAATTCTTTTTGTTTTGTTTTTAGGCCTCCAGCTCTCGGTGAACTCAACTCTGCCATCCATCCCAGCCATAACCAAAAGTCTTGCTTACCAGGACAATTAGTTTATTTGTTTTAGTAAAATCTTTAGTGTTTTTATCTTCCTGCATTTGTAATTTTAAAGTACTACTACTACTGCTAATACTTGTTGAACAGCCAATCATAAACCAGTTTACATCCTGTTGTTTACAAAACCAATAAGCCAATAAGACAGCAGTCCAACATACCAACTGATCTTAATGGACTTTACAGTGGAATGCAGTTTGTGCTGTCACATGTAATTAATGAAAAAAATGGCATCTCATACATTTATGTACTTTATTTGCATTTTTTTTTACTTTTGGGTTCTTTTTCTGTCTTGAATAACGAAATGTGTAAATGCTGTTTATATTTTTCATGGGTGCTGTTTTTTTTTTCTATTAATTTATTTTAAAATCTAGAACAGCCTAGATGTATACCACATTGGCCTTGTGACTTGTATTTAGTGAAGATATAAATGAATAATACTAATAATAGATATATGAACATTTTTCTAAAGCATTAAGAATACAAAAAAAATAACTTTGTTTGGAATGGTTCAAAACATACGGGTTTTAAGAAACTTTTTCAATTTTAGATACTGTCTGAGAAGCTTGTGTAGTTAATATCATGATTTTATTTCCTTAAAATAAAATCCATTGTTACGAGAGCATTTTAAGATTACATCAGGTCTTTTTTCCATTATATATACATATATATATTTTTTTTTGCGAGATTAAAATTAGTCATCGATTTTTAGTGAATTGTTACCTCTTTTTTTTTTTTTTTTTTTTTTTTTTTTTTTAATATATTTTTTTTAAAGTTTTTTTTTTTTTAAATTTTAAAATAAATTTTATTTTAATTATTTGT
>CM075006.1:10059001-10082954 GCA_037576675.1 Pangasius sanitwongsei
AATATGCGTTTTCAGTCCCCAAAACGCCGTTGTCGTGTAAACGAACAGGCAAAACGCATAAAAAGTTTCCCGTTTTTTGCTGAAAACTTTGTCGTGTAAACAGCCCCTCAGAAGCCCATTAGGGATGCAGCAGCAGTGGGTGAATGTAACTCTGGGGTGAGACCAGATGGGAGAGTCAGATACACAGCATGAAGACTGAGATATAGCAATGTATAAATCCAAATATCTGGGTGCCAAGATAGGTGCCCTTCTAGACCTTTTATGGTATGTGATATTTTATTTAATAAATAATTAATGTATATCTAATCATAAATTACCTTAATAGCACAATAGCCATTTATGTGATTAAAGAGGTTATGAAAATTGGTAATTGATCTGTGTTTTTAGAGGCAGGATATTAGCTACGGTTGCATGGGCTTTTTCAGATTAATCCACCAGCAGTATTTACAGAGATGAGTGTGCAAGTGAAGCAGAAACTGAGTATGAAATGTTGACCCACATATTAGAGATAATATTAAAGAGTATTTGGAAATCCACCCTGACAGGTTATTAATAGGTATTTTCATTTAGTCATTTATAGAGCCTGTAAATCTATACAGAGTGTAGAATGCAGTTTGGTGTCTTAGAGAGAGTAAGTTGAGAGATTATGCCAAGGTGTGATGGGGTGATGGTTAAAAAATAAATAAATAAATAAAATTAGTGTATGATTCTCCTGTCTGGGAGACACTTACAGAAAACAGGGACAAAGCCACAGATACCAAAACCACCATGGAGATGCAGTTCAAGGTAGCAGAGACTAATTAGAGTCTAATTGGATTGGAATCTAATTGGTTTAAAATTTGCAGAGATATGTTTTTGACATCTGCTAATCTACATGGATACAAGGTCTTTGCTGTTCAGTGAAAGATGCATCTGCTAAATGAATAAATGTATGTGCGAAAGGGCTTGAACAAAAAAAAAAAGCTTCAAAAAAAAAAAAAAAAAAAAAAGCTCAACCCCACACAAAGACATTTTGATTGTGAAATTCCTTAGCTGAACCACAAAAATAGAGATTCAGCCATTGGCCAACAAATGTAATGATCACTGCAAGGTCTTAGCTTTAGTAAATAACAGTGGCATTTATGGAAAAACTGAGCTGTAATCAGACAGCTAGCAGACAGTATGACTATTCTTCTGTCAGACAACATGACTGTACTTCTATCTTTCAGCCAAGAGAAACAATTGAAGGAACTCTGCCCAGTTCTCTGGACTGCAGCTTACTGTAGCGTACATTGTCCCTATAACTGTGACTTGAGAAGAAAGGGGATTTTCGAAAGAATTTATTCTTATCTAAGGTCAGCAGCAGGCTAAGAATTCCTCATCAGATGTACAATAAGAAGTGTAATTAGGGATATTAGCATGGAAACATTAAAAGATGATATCATTAATGAATTAAGAAGGCAGCAGGAAAACTACAGTGGAGTGCTCTGATTGAGTTCAGTGAAAAGCAGCACAGAAGTTGTATAAATCTAGTTTTACATATCTAGTGTTTCTTAACTGTGCTCACTCTATTTTTGAAACCATCTGATAAAATTAATTATAACCCTTACTTTGAAACTGTTGTATGATTTTAATTTAGTAGTCATTGATTTATTTGTTCATTAAATTCATTACATATTTAAATGTCCATCTGTTCTTCTGGGGCAAATCTTATTCTTTTTTTAAGTTATTCATAATACTCAGATGAGTTGGATCACTGTCCCTCTGCCTTTATTTTGTACAAGATTAATAAAATAATCCAAAACAAGACATTTTTACTTGTATTTCTTGAAGGTTTAAACAAGGACTACCAAGCCTTGATATAGTCTTGGGTCACAAGTGCACATGAATGAGCTTGTTTAGCATTTATTTATTTATTAAAAATAAATAAATAAATAATAATAATAATAATAGGCTTAGTAGATGTGGAGTCTGCCCTTCTGCCCTTCAATATGATATATAAAAGAATGTGCAGATATACAATATTTGCAGAACAGTCAGGTTTTAAACTGACTAGAGAATGGATTTTTTAGAAAATTCCAATCCCAGGTAGAGCCATTGACTCAGTGAAAACCTGTGGGCACCCCACTTTATTTCAACACTGGAAACCGGTCCCCCCCCGACCCCACCCTTTTTGATTGTTCTTGCTTTAGCACCACCCACAGAGAACCAAACCACTCTAAACCCAAATGAGTCATTTTGGATTAGTGGTGCACACATGAGCTAACCAGAGGAAGGAAGGATGAGGAGGAGAAGCATTCTAGGTTCAGAGATAAAGAGCCATGACTTAAAACTTGACCTTGGCCCTTGATAGTTTGCATAAAACATATTATCCTTGGATCCTTTATTTATTTATTCATTTGCTGAAGTATGTTATTAATACCATTTCAGAAAATTGCTGCATGTAAATTTTTGATTCTCATAAAAACACAATACAACAGATACACACACACACACACACACACACACAATAACCACAGACACTATATTTCCAATTAAAAGAAATTAATTTAGTTTTAATTTATATAAAATAAGTCTTGTCTTTGTCCAGCAAAAGAACTTTAGATTTGACAAACTCAATAATATCTTCATCCACAGCATCAACCTTTACATTTATTCTGTCTGGCTTATTTGAGTCCTTGGCCTGCTTGGACTCCTAGACTATCAACACCATCAACAAAATATACGTTTCCTTCAATCAAAATTATAGTTCCTACCAAATCCAGGATTCAAGACAGCATTTATAGTAATAGTAGAGTTACTAAATAAATAGGCTCCAGGCCTTTTTAGATTAGTAGGGCAAAAGAATTGTTAGTGCGTAAGTAACTAGAAAATTACATGATTAGGCTGTCATTCTCACATGCACTGTATGAGAACATGACAGCCACTGATTTACTGAGATACAGCCAACTAAAAATTGTTCTCTTACTCAAAAAAGAAAAAGAAAACAAACTGGTCTATACCAAATATGAATCCAAATATGACTAACTCCCATAAGCATAGCTTTTCCTACTTGCATAGACGTTCTTCCACTTCACAGACAAAATGATACAATTTCACATTATCTCAATCAAACTCTCTTTCTTTATCCTTCTCAAACATACACATCGCTTCATCACACTTTTCCTGTCCATCAATTCGCATTTCAAGGTCTCTCCCATTTTTAAAAAAAATGATATTCATTTCTCACCCAACTTTACTTGTACTTCTTTGTTATCCATCTAAACTCCTAACACACCCCTCCACAAACCATTTACATTGCTTTAGGACTTAGTATCTACTGAAATGAAATATTACTCATAGTTATGTTACTCCAAGAGACAGCTGTAGATAACTTGAAGTTTACTGTTGATTAACAGTAATATTAATTTAATAATTTTTTTGAGAGATGTATCAGAAACTAATATTTCTGTCAGTTTTGTTCTTTTTTTCAAATGTGCTGTCCCCATCTTTTGTCCAAATATATATATATTTAAAAACCAAGTGAGAAAGAGAACGCTAATCCAAGCAAATAAATAATAAAGTAGAAAAGTATGATACTTAATAAAAGCCAGCACGTCTAGTGCAGGAGAACAGCATTTCTGGAAGGTGTTTGTCTGTTTTGATGTATATATGCTTTCCAGAAATGCAACACTCCACCTCATTTTGTAAAACAAGCATAAAAGCCTAGTAGTAGTTTCCATGCCTTTCTCTTCATATGGAGCAATTTTGTAAGCCTTTGCCCATATCAGAAGTTACAGAGTGCTAACCTGGGAATTATCTGAGTATAATAAACCTAATTGGAATACTAGAAGACATTATATCAGACCCCAAACCTTGCCAGGGTACAGCAGGACATTGTAAATCGGGTGAGTATTGCATTAGATCCTTCAGGAGGCCTGCAGTATGGCTGGTGCAGTCTGGTATGGGTCGGCCAGGACTTTATAGCGGATCTTGGTGTTGGTAACAGCACCATGCTTCTGCCTCAGATGTAGCCTCAGCTGGCTCTTATGACGGAAACGCAGATCACACTTCTCACACTGGCACAGATGGAGGGAAGGAAACAATGGAGAAATAATGACAATAGATTTATTATGTTATTATATTTTTACTTCCTTGGTAACCTCATACAATACAGCTGATAATTCTACAAATAGTGCAACAAATTTTGCTTTAAATGTGACTCTGTGAGTTATATAATACTCACGCTGTATGGTTTCTCCCCTGTATGAATGCGCAGGTGGCTCTTCAGCGTCTGCAAGTGACGGAAACGTGTTCCACAGGTGTGACATGGGTATGGCTTCTCCCCAGTGTGGATCAGAACATGGGCACGCAGGTGAGCCACCTACACAAACACACACAACTGTAAATGATCTGGGTACATACTGTATGCATAGTACAAGTTTTAAAAAGAATCTCGATGGCTTTGTGCTTGAGTTCTCTCTTGTGTACTGTTTCTGTATGTACATCATAGTAATTGACGTCCATAATGATTTCATAGTGAAGCATAATGCTTTAATAATAGTTGTTTATATAATGCATTATTTGAGCATTTTAACCTCATTGGAATACTAGAAGATATTATACCATGCCATAAAAATTGCCAGGGTACAACAGGACATTGTGAATATGTCCATCATGTATGTACATCATGGTAATTAACTTCCATAATGCTATATCACAAATAGTGACAAATAGACCTGCCCACTGTAGCCGCTTACTTCAGTCAAAGCTTGGCAATTAAGTAATACCAGTACCAGTATAAATATTATCATATATGCATATGTATATTACTGTTTTAGTGATATTGGGACTGGGAAGTGATAAAATTACAGATTAAACTTATTTAAACCACTCTGTAGCAGACGAGTCTGGTTCATCACCTGGACAAATCGAGCACCACAGGTGTCACAGCGATACGGCTTCTCTCCTGAGTGAATGCGGGAGTGGGTCTTCAAATTGGCCGGACGATTAAACTGCGCCCCACACACATTACAGCGATATGGCTTTTCTCCTATAGAAACATACAGGAGAGGCAGAACAGCTTAAATTAAGTGAAATACTTGAGAGTTTGTATGTGAAAATGTGACAATTATCTTCTGTAAGTTACTCTGGATAAGGGCTTCTGCTAAATGCCATATATATAAATGTACAAGTAAATGCATCTTAATAATATTGTATTAATTGAGCTTGTCTGGGAAGTAACCACCTTACCTGAGCAGATAGGCTTTGTGCTCCCTTGATTTCCTGAATAACAAATCACTGGGGAGTGATTCTCAAGCTTGACTGGAAGCTTCCCAAAAGGATGGGCATTCTGTTTGGCGTCATCTAACACAGGGGGACATGGACGCTGATACAGAGAGCAGAGGTCTAGGAACAAAGATAGATCCCAGAAATTGTTATTATTAAACATGAACCATATATGATCAATACATCCATGACAAAATCCTTTTATGTTTCAGTTTAGCAAGCATGAATTAAAAAAAAAAAAAAATTAGAAATAAAGACTGTCTTGACCTCTGTTATCCCGGGCAACAGCTGCTGGTGGTCCCTTGTATGTGTCTGCTGTGTGTAGTGAGAGTCCATGGTAGGCTGTGAAGGGTGTTTGTCTGAAGAAAAAAAAAAATTGGTTTGTTTGGTTTTCTTTTTTGCATCTTATTAATATATTATAATATGCAACAACATAGAATCTTATGGCATTTAATTTTTCAATTATTAAATATTCCATATGGGACTCTATCATTACATCTGTTAAAGATGATTATAATATGTATAAATATGAATAGATGTGTTGTGAATTCCATCACTTAGTTGAACCTACATATCATTCAGCCCATGTCCAGCAGTTGACCATGCCTCATTGGACAGTTTGGGTGTTACATCTGCCCTATCACTAGAGGAGGAGGAGTGGTCAAAAGTGTGCGGCTCCTCGCCTGGACCTTCTTCTTTAATGGGTGTAGCACAGAGAGGGTTCAAGACAATATATTTGTATTTCTTCCAGTTACAGGCCTTAGGGTCAGGAGTAGGTCTGGATTCAGAACGTGGCTGTAAAGAAATCACACACACACACACACACACACACATTAACATTCCATAGCTAATGCCTATACCTTCCCATAGCTTCAGAACACAAAAAACATTTAGCCCTTTTACTGTTTGAATGTAAAATTATCCATTATACTATATTAAATATTTGGCTAAATACATGAGCTAGACACAGTTACACGGCCACATATAAACACTCACACACAATGTCAACATACCTTTAGTTTAGGGGAAAGACTACAACCACTGGACTCAGCCGGTGAGTTAGGCTGACCTCTGGACTGACAGGGACTGCCTGGAGACGGAGTGTTTGGAGATAGGGCTGATGATTCAGAGCTGGGAGCAGGACTTTGCCATGTCACTGGCTCTATTGAGGACGAGCTCTCTCCAGGAACCCTACACCGGGGCCAACATTATGTGTTGATAAGTATAATACACCAAATGTGAATTTCAGCTACAGGATGTTATTATTGGTTGTTCACATAGTTCAACCATTTCACTTGCTATCACCCCCTTTCTCCCGCTCTCACCTGGCTCGGGCAGGGCGGGGCTCCTCCATGTCCACTGCAGGTCTAGAAGGGGAGGAAGAAAAAGAGGGATGGGCTGGGGGTGATCTGCCACCAGTGCTCACTGTGAAACTCACATGGGTGTTTCTGGATGCCAGGTCCACCAGAGGACGGCTTACACAGACTTTTTCACTGCAAGGGACAGAATGGTTTAGCTTTCCATAGTCTATAGCAAACACAGAATAACTCAGACATGAGAATACCATGGTGTTATCTATATGTGGCAGTGATATGCACCCCAGGGTTTTATGCATTACTAAATACATACATATATGCTGCAAGCCGTTATTAAGTACAATTAAGTATTGTTAAACGTATTATTTTTTGTATACTGTTCTGAGCAACTGTAAGCTCTCTGCATACAGCTCCAAGTCTCACCTCTTCTGTAAAAAAGCTCGGCAGGTGTCAGCAACATGCTCCATCTGCAGGTAGGTGGCAGCGGCGAGCACACCAGGAGCAGTGCCAGGGCTTAGAGGAAGGCGGGAGGTGTACATGAAGTCCAGCAGCAATGCCACACTACCCGCATCTAGCCCCTCTGGCAGAGACAGGGAAACCCCTCTTTCTCCCACAGCACTAGTCTTGTGGCGGGAGAACAAGGAATAGAAGAAGCCACTGAGGGGAAAGAAACACAAGGCAATAAGACACACAAAAAATCATCATATGATCATAGGTAATAAAGACACAAAGTGAACTTGAGCATTGAAAAGAGTGAAAAAAGAGCATGGAGGAAAATCAGTAGAGCATGGAGTTAAATCAGTAGAAATAAACAAGCCTGGATTACAGGATTTGAGATTCAAATATATCAAATAAACTAAAAAGCAAAAAAAGACTTTTAAAATATTAGAAACATACATTCAGAAAGTTTCCTACACAGATTTCCTTCAAAAAACATAATAAACTTAGGGAGAAAATTATTACGGAAATATGCTCAGATATAAATGGCCTCAGGAGAGTAAAGAATGACATGACCATCTTCAAACAATAAGGCGTTTTGCTGAAAACAGGATCAGCAGAGGAAGGAGGTTGGGAAAGGGAAGAAAGATGGGAGGGAGGATGAGAGAAAGCAAATGGCCTGTGTGTCCTGGCAATGCCTGCAAACTGACCTGCATGCTATGAGCACTGCACAGTGGGCGTGCAGCCGGGCACTGCCCACCAGAAGTGTGGCATCAGTCAGGATGTTGCGATGCCGTAACTCATTTAAATTGAGCAGAACATCATTGGAGTGGCGTGTAAACTCCTTAACATATCCCTGCACCTCCACCACCAAGTCACGTCTGGTGGATCCCTGACAATCCTCCATAGCCAGCTGCATTTTGCTCATTGTCTAATAGAGGAAAAAAGTATAGAATCTCAATTTACAACACACTGATTATACAGTTATGCACATTTCCAGAGAATAAATAAACTTGAGTTTCTTACCCAGTATTAGAAATGGTCAGAAGAGAAAGCTCTGGATGGATCTGTTTGGGGAGACCAGCTCCCTACTCGTACCTGCAAATAGAGAGACAATTCATTGAATCTTAAATCAGTGCATTCTCTAATCCAGGTAACTCTAACAACTTAAATGGAACTCTTTAATACAGCAATTTTAAAAAGTGCAGTTGTACAGTTGTGCAGTTGTGTTATATATAATGAACATGAGATTGATGCATAGCTGATGATTGACAATTTCAGCAAGTCATTCACTCATTAAAAGCTTAGAAAACCCCATGGTTTTCATAGGAAAAACAAACAAACTGTAAAGCATAGCATAACCAATACTGAAGAATTATGCAGGATTCAGTACCACTGGACAGGCTGGAATTCATTCTGAAAGCAGCAATGACTCTCCACACCTGAAGGGCCCTTAAAACCTTTCACCGAAGCTTCATGTAAAAGCACGAAATTATCCTTTAACCTTTTGAAAAAATGTTGCACTTCTCAACATTCTTTGTAAGGAGTGTTTTGGATTCAAAAGACACTCATGGAACTACACAAATCCAATATATTAAAAAATGAACAAAATTTTTAAGATACATTAATCGTAAACTCACCCCGACCAGCAGGGACGAGAACAAACACCACCGTGTCTTTGTGACCCCTCTCTACCACTGCCAATCCAAACCACACACAGACTTCTGTGCTCTCTTCTCAGATGTTTATTACAACTGGCCAGGGCAACTGGAGGGAGGATCCTTTATAATGTAATGCAGGAAGTTCCATGTGGCTGGGCTGCTCATTTCCTGTGTTGGTAGAAGACATTCTATTTACACTGATCTGGGAACAGCTTCCTGAACCTTACATGCTGATTTTAAACCATGACAGTAGATTCACTAAAACTGGTCTCAAATCAGGGCAAAAACTTAATACCTTTCTGGATCTTTGTTTCCCTTTCCCCAGGCAGCCCACGCATGCAGTGGAAGAGCCACAGGAAAAGAAACCAGACCCCAACGTGCATCAGGTATTTATAGTTGTTTATTGGAGCTGTTTCTGTTTTACCTGCCTCCAGTGTAAAGTGATGGCAGGAAAGGGGGGTTGTCTGTTTTGGATCTGTAGCCTACCTGTTTATTTTGTGTGGGTGGATTTATGCAGAAAATGTGTTAGAGCGCGTGAGCGGCTAAACAGCAGGGTGTATGAGTGCGTGCCTGTGTGCTTGTGCGTGGGCACACATGCATTGTCAGTAGGTCACAAGGTCCAATAACATTGTCCTGGAGTTCACTTAACCAAAGCAAACCTCCACAACCCTGTTTGACTCCCTCCAGGACACAGGAATTGGAGCAAAAAGACCAAAATATTTTTATAGACTCCTCAATTGCTTAATCTGCCCTACAATTCAAACACAGTATTATGATAGATATATGGACCAGTGAACCAATATCATATTGTTTGAACAGTTATTAACAAAATAATATTAACAAAGTAAGTAACACTTGTATACATTTATATTTAAAAAATAAACCAAATAAGCCAAATAATCAGCACCTGCATAAACCAATGTTTATCCCATCCATGATTAAAATTAACGTTTGTGGCAATTAACTAGCAGAATTCACAGCTGAAGCTGAAGTAAGTTCCTATATTTACATGTAGAGACCAGAGTTCAGTAAGTTTAGAAGCATGTTGTAATTTAAGTGTTGCTAAATTATGTGCACTAAGCCATGGAATGAGTAAACATTAGGATGTATTTAGTTAATATTTAAAGAAACAAAATCTTAATACATGTTAACTTACTGTTTTTGTTTGGTAACATTACTTATGATTTATTAAAGCTACAGTTGATGCCAAAAATTTACATACACCTAGGCTAAAGACTACATATTTCATTTCACCATAGATTTCTTTTGGCAAATCAATTAGGGTATCTACTTTGTTCACATCAGAGGTCATTTTAAAACAATCAATTAGAGACAGAGCTTTAATTTACTATCTTAGAATTCCAGTGGGTCGAAAATTTACACACAACAAGTTGACTGTCTCCTTAAAAGGTTTGGACGCGCACGCGCGCGCACACACACACAGAGTAGTGAACAGCCTTTTTAGCTGCGGCGCCCGGGGAGCAGTTGTGGGTTCAGTGCCTTGCTCAAGGGTCTCACCTCAGTCGTGGTATTGAGGGTGGCAGAGAGCGCTGGTCATTCACTCCCCCCCACCTACAATCCCTGCCGGACCCGAGACTTGAACCCACGACCTTCGGGTTCACCTTCGAGTTATAAGTCCGACTCTCGAACCATTAGGCCACGACTGCCCCACATTAACTCCCAGGGATGTACGAAAGGCTCAATTGAACCCCAAACTATCAACAAAGGAACTAGTAAAGGAGTTGGAGGCATCAAGTACCAAAGTATGTGCATCAACCATTTAGAAGGTCCTACATCACCATGGCCTGAAAGGCTGTCACACAAGGAAAAATCCAGACTGAAGTTTGCAGGTGATTACTAGGATGAAGACCTAGCCTTTGGAGGAGTGTTCTCTGGTAACATTAAACAAAACAAACAAAAATATAACTGTCTGACCATAATGATCAGCACTATGTATGGAGGAAAAGGGTAAGGCTTTTAATCCGAAGAACACCATCCCAACTTTGAACCAATGGGGTGGCAGCATCATATGGGCTGTTTGCTAGAAAAGGGGACTGGTGCTTTTCAGAAAAGAGATCGCATTGTTAGGGAAGGAGAATTATCTAGAAATACTGAAGCAACACCTTAAAACATCAGCCTGAAACATAAAACTTGGTCGCAACTTGGGTCAAGACATTGATCTTAAGCATACCTCCAAAGTTGTAACAAAATGGCCTAAAGACAGCAAAATGAAAGCATTGGAGTGGTCATCACAAAGTCCTGACCTGAATCCCACAGAAAACTTGTGGATTGAACTGAAAAAGCATTTCCGAGCAAGGAGACCCATAAACCTGACCGAGTTACACCAGTTTTGTCAGGAGGAATGGGCAAAAAAGTATTGTGAGAAGCTTGTGGAAGGCTACTCCAAGCATTTGATTCAACTTAAACAATTAAAAGGCAATGCCATCAAATACTAACAAAGTATATGTACAATTCTGACCCTCTGAAAATTTGATATAGTAACTAAAACCTGAAATAAATCTGTCACTTAACTATTTTCAAAATGAGATCGTGTGGAAATAGTAGATAGTAGTAGTAGAAAGTAGATACCCTAACTGACTTAACACAGGTACTGTATGGTAACTTGAAATGTGTGGAGTTTTGGCCTCAGCTGTAAGTGTAACCTTTGCTAATGTTAATTTATGCAGCATATACTGTTAGTCAAGGGAACCCTAATGTAAAGTGTTACCCAGATATCAGCTATCAGTGATTGACGTAAGAAATATCAGTAAGATACTGTTTATTAGTGTGCTCAGTGGAATATCAGAAAAAAATTCATAGACATAGATGACTATGGGTAAACAAACAAACAAACAAACAAATAAATAGTAAACAAATGTCCCAAACCTAAAGTAACCTAAAAAAAACAGTTTCGTTTCAAATTATTTTACCTTAATCCAATGCATTTCTGTTATATTGTGCCACCAAAAATTCAGGCAGGGTGATTAAATGTGGAACATTTGGCCTGTTGCACATGAAGCCTGTAAACACACCTTTGACTAAAACCGGAAACAGTAAATCACAATATTGCTTCATATGCTACATAGTGACACCTGGATCCTATGAATTTAACCAATAATGTGATTTTAGGATTTCTCACATTAGTGCATGACTGCTATGCATGTCTGAATGATTATATCTTTTGTTATGCGGAAACGATCTTTCGTCTTTACTAAAAAATATTTTTTTTTAAATTATAGAGTTTGAACATTGATCCAGGACTAATGCTGTTTAAAACATCACAGATAATATTCTGAAATTCACACTGGCTGATGCTAGATTCTTGTTCTTTGATCCGGGTCCTGGCCTCAGACTAGAAAATCCTGTGCAAAATTGCTGCCAGGTCAGTGGGTGAAGCAAGATTACACACCCTGCTCAGACTGCTGACACGAGCTGTTGGCCCTATCAGTCTGGCTTCCTGTGACTTTGTGAATTTGTGAGTGTGTATGTGTGCTTCATGGCCCTTGTTATGGGCATAGTGAGGAAGGAAACGGGAGAGTGAAAAAAAATGATACGGGGTAATACCCTTCTCTCACAACTGAAAAACAACACCTAGAGAAATGCAGCACACAGATGTACAGGAACCATGGAACACCCTCTCCGCCCCCCTACAACCTCCACATCTCCTCAATGCTTCCTGTGAGCAACATACACACACACACTCACACTGAGCCAGGCATGAAACGCCTGCACAGGACATCCGTCAATAAGGTTCAGCGGAGAATGAGAATGGGGATATGGGGCCCACTTAGGTCTCCAATAGGTTGAAAACAAATGGGAAGTTACCTCATCTTGAACATACTACATAGTTCATGGAGAGGTTCTGGCACACAGAGACTGCTGGCACATTTTCAGTTACACATAACATTATAAGACAGATACAGTCATATATCCTTTATCTTATGATTGATGGGATTGCATGTTTTATTCAAGAATTTTCAACGTCAGTAGCCAGCGAAGCCTGCGTCTTTACAATAGTGTATATGTATTGTATTGTACATTGTCTTACTAGTTCAGCTCTGCTCATTTTGCAAAATTATTGTGACTAAACTCAGTATGGCATATCAAACACATTGAAATTAGCTACACTACAGAATTTCTGTATATTCACTATATTCCTTGTCCTTATGTCCTTACCACTTGGGAAAAACACTGAAATCCCAGTCATGTGCCTTGTGCTCTCAATACTCTTGAGTGCTGAGATGTATGGTCAGTATATGGCCGCATGGCAGAAATACACTCATAGAGCACTTTATTAGGAACACTATACTAATACTGGGTAGAGCCTCCCTTTGCTCTCAAAACAGCCACAATTCTTCGTGGCATGGATTCCACAATATGTTGGAAACATTCCTTTGAGATTCTGGTCCATGTTGACATGATTGCATCACACAATTCTTGCAGATTTTTCAAATGCACTTTCATGCTGCAAATCTCCCGTTCTCCCACATCCCAAAGGTGTTCTATTGGATTCAGATCCGGTGACTGAGAAGGCCACTGAAGAACATTGAACACATTGTTATGTTCGTGAAACCAGTTTGAGACAACCTTTGCTTTGTGACATGAGGCAATATCATGCTTGAAGTAGCCATCAGAAGACGGGTAAATGGTGGCAATGAAGGGATCCACATGGTCAGCAACAATACTCAAAAAGGCTGTGGCATTCAAGCGATGATTGATTGGTATTAACAGGCCCAAAGTGTGCCAAGAAAACATTTCCCACACCGTTACACCACCTCCACCAGCCTGAACTGTTGACAAAAGGCAGGTTGGGTCCATGGATTCATGCTGTTGGCACCAAATTCTGACCCTACCATCTGTTTGCCTCAGCACTAATCGAGATTCATCAGACCAGGCTATGTTTTTCCAGTCTTCAACTGTCCAGTTTTGGTGAGCTTGTGCCCACTGCAGCCTCAGCAGAGTGGTTATCTGAGTTACTGCCTTTATCTGAGTTACTACCTTTCTGTCAGACCGAACCAGTATGGCCATTCTCTGTTGAACTCTCTCATCAAAAATGTGTTTCTGTCCACAGAACTATAGACTGTTTTTTATTTATTGCACAGTTCTGAGTAAACTCTAGAGACTGTTGTGTGTGAAAATGCACTGCTGCCACACAGTTGGCTGATTACACAATTGCATGAATGCGTGGTGTATAGGTATTCATAATCAAGTGTTCAGTGATTATAAGTGGTTTGTGCACTACTGTGGGCATGTTAATCTCACATTGTTGCTGATGATGTACAATATGGGCAATGTCCTAAACCTCTAGTTTTCCTTCTGCATTTTCTGCAACAGAAGCCTTAGTTGCCACTAGTGAAGATGTGCTTGTTTTATAACCGATAAAATTCACTTAAAATATGGTGAAATTGAAATGCAAGTCAACAGTAAATTCTTACCAACAAGAAAACAAATGTGTGATTTTGAGACTTATGATTTGATTAAGCATACAGCCAATACACTAACGTGTCGGAAGTATCTTTTGGATTGGGGTGTAAAGTGCATTTGTCTTTGTGTTCATGTTTGTTTTGATGGAGCCCAGAATCAATTGTGTATTTTGTGTGAGAGGGAGACTGAAAAAAAAGAGAGAAAGAAAACAACAGAAGAAGAAAAACTAAGGAGATGTGGGTCTAGGCGACTTCCAGGCATTGTGCGAATAACGGAAGAGAGGGGGTGGCCGAGGAAAAGTGAGAACATTACTGAAGGAGGTTCACCAATTAGCGGAAACAGCACAGTCTGTCTGCCTGGCAGCAGCACTACTTTTAATCCAGAGCTCTGTGTTACACCTAGTGTCTCACAGCACCCTCTTACTCCCAGGGTGGGGTAAATCTCTCTACTGTGTGTAATTTTGCAGGTCTATAACTGTTTATGAACCTTATGCACTATGAAGGACTAAAACATTACTAATCAGTTCCTCATGTTTTACATATGTAGTTTAAACCTAGATTAAAAATGAAGAAAATTATTTGACTCTTTTGTGACTGTGCAATATAGTGTAAGTCTAGATGGGGTCTATTTAGTGGTTAAAAATGTTTCATTAATGTGCAGTCAGTTCTCAGTCCAATAGTACAATGAGGTGCACTATTAAATAAATTAAATAAAATTAAATAAAAAATGTGAATGCAGTTATATTTTGGCTGATTAACTGACCACTACAAGGCCCTGATTAAAAAATATTTATTTATATTTATATTGCTTGTATAAAGCACCAAAACATGCACCAATCCAATAATCATAGCAAACAGAAATGCAAGTTACAAACCACAAATGTATAGGAAAAGGTTCATTTTTTAATTTATTTTATACATCATTGAATATCATGGCAAAATACCACTACTGCAGCTGTTAAAACAATAACTGCAGCCATGATAAACTGCTTCTTCCTGTTGAAGCTGTTGTGGACATATAAGGACATATACAAGGGCTATCCGGTGGGGCTGAAGTGGAGAGGGGGGTTTGTTTGTCCTCTTTAGGAAGGTGACAGGAGGCAGAAACATGGGGAAAAAACTTGACAAGAAAAACAATAAAGAGAAATACTGAAAATGAGCTTCCTTTGAAGGGGAGTGGAATGTAGGAGTATTATGTAGAAGTGTGTGTGTGTTTTTATATCTTGGTAGGGACCACATGTCCCCAGAAGGAAAACTGCTTTTTAACAACTGCAGCTTTTATTAAAAAAAAAAAGAAAGAAAGAAAAAAAATGAGCCAAAAGGTGTCCTTTTCATTACTGGAGTAAAAGTTATGGTTAGATTTAAGTGAAGGCATACTATTTATTAGCTATATTATTAATTATGTCAATGGAAGATCAATCACAAGGATAGTAAGTCAAGTGTGCGCGTGTGTGTCATAAGCGTGAATAATACACTATTCATTGGTTCCCCAGTCTCTCAAAATGGTGAAAAAGTGTTGGAAAGTGAAAAAGGCCATGTGGAAACCCATGAATCAACCAAGAGTGACAACAACCCCAAGGAAATGGGAAAAATAGAGAAAGGGGGGTTTAGATGTGGTTACCATCATAAGCTGTAAACTCCGTAATGAACTCACTAATCACTTTAAAAGACTTTTTCTTTTTATTCCTAATAATGAACAATATTCCTAATAAACAATATATATTTGTAATCGCCTTTTAACAATAAATGAAGCTGAAGAGAAATCAGTGCTAACAGCCATACCCTATTCATACTCAACAGTCACACAAAGAGATGGCAGTGTCCGATCAAGCCTGAGACATTACCTCAGGTCTACAGTAAGTGAAGAACCAATGGTCCATGATGGTCCACTACTGACATTTAAATAAGAAAAAAATAAATAGTGTCTCTATCATATCATAAATCTTTTGTATTAAGAATGTATTTACTGTGTCCCAAAAGCAAGTGCACTTGTTTGGTGAGGCAGTTACTGTAAGGTACTGTATCCAGTTCAGCCTCTTCCAGATACACTGATCAGCCATACCATTAAAACCACCAGCCTAATATTGTGTAGGTCCCCCTTGTGCTGCCAAAACAGCTCTGATCTGCCGAGGCATGGACTCCACAAGACCTCTGAAGGTCTGCTGTGGTATCTGGCACCAAGAAATTAGCAGCAGATCCTTTAAGTCCTGTAAGTTGTGAGGTGGGGCCTCCATGGATAGGACTTGTTTGTCCAGTACCTCCCACAGATGCTCAGTTGGATTGAGATTTGGGGAATATGGAGGCCAAGTCAACACTATGAACTCTTTGTCGTGTTCCTCAAACCATTCTTGAACAATTTTTGCAGTGTGGCAGGGCACATTATCCGGCTGAAAGAGGCTACTGCCATTAGGGAATACCGTTGCCATGAAGGGGTGTACTTGAACTGCAACAATATTTAGGTAGGTGGTATGTGTGAAAATAACATCCACATGAATGCCAGGACGTCTCCCAGCAGAAAATTGCCCAGAGCATCACACTGCCTCCGCCGGCTTGCCTTCTTCCCATAGTGCATCGTGGTGCCATCTCTTCCCCAGGTAAGCAAAGCACACACACCTGGCCATCCACATGATGTAAAAGAAAACAGGATTCATCAGACCATCTCTTCCCCAGGTAAACGATGCACACACACCCGGTCTTCCACGTGATGTAAAAGAAAACATGATTCATCAGACCAGGCAACCTTCTTCCATTGCTCCATGGTCCAGTTCTGATGCTCACATGCCCATTGTAGCCACTTTTGGTGGTGGACAGGGGTCAGCATTGACTCTGCAGACTCTGACTGGTCTGCAGCTACGCAGGCCCATATGCAGCAAGCTGCGATGCACTCTGTGTTCTGACACCTTTCTATCACAGCCAGCATTAACTTTTAATTAACAGACAGACTAGCCTTCACCCCTCACGTGCATCAGTGAGCCTTGGTCGCCCATGACCCTGTTGCGGGTTCACCAGTTGTCCTGCTGTTTTGCAGATGCTCTGACCCAGTCGTCTAGCTGTCACAATTTGGCCCTTGTCAAAGTCGCTCAGATCCTTATACTTGCCCATTTTTCTTGATTTCAACACATCAACATCGAGAACTGACTTCACTTGCTGCCTAATATATCCCTCCCCTTGATAGGTGCCATTTTAACGAGATAATCAATAGTATTCGCGTCACCTGTCAGTGGTTTTAATGTTATGGCTGATATATATCTAGATTTTTCCACAGCAAAATAAAAAAGTTAAAAACATTTCACAGTTCATGCATATACCCATTTCTTACTTAGATTTTCTAATTCAAGAGTATTCAACTTGAAACTTTTTTCTCAAAGTTTAAATAACATGAATACAGGGTGTTAAATTTTTGACTGGCAGTGTATATACAAGGTATTGCCTTCATACGAACCTATATACCTACCTTAATTTCTATTTTTGTCTTTCAAATACATTATCAATTGCAACATATTGTATTAGCTAAATGCATTACTTTATAATCTGAGATTTATACTGCATGTGCATAAAGATGTGTAGCCTTGAGACTTCAGTAATCTAGGAATTATTTCAGGAATTATGGTATATCCTGGACATTTCCTCTTGATGTCAACAGGTTATCTTTTCTTCCATGAATCCTTGGAGAGCCTGTTCTAACTGCAATACAGTTGTGTGCTGGTGTGAAATTACATTCTCATCCATGTCTCCAAGCCTTTGACCCTAATTTGAGGAATCATTGAACAAATCCTACTCCAATGAGCAGTATGTTTTACCTACACAAACCACTAGTATCTGTAGCCCATCTGCTGCTATGCAGATCTTTTCAGCACCCTTTCCCCCTTAACCATTATAAGACCGCTTCTGACCAGAACTTATTTGGGTGGTGGTCCATTCTCAGCACTGCAGTGACTTGTGTTAACTGACATCTAGCCCTTCATACGTCCTCAGTTTCTGACCACAGGACTGCTGTTGGAAGGATATTTTTGGTTGTTGGACTATTTTCAAGCCAGCAGAGACACTGAGTTGCTTGTTGAGAATGGGGCACACTCAGTAATTTTATAGGTACAAAATGCATGTCTGTGGCATGTTTACCTGAAAAGGGCCAGGACTGGTGCTGTAGGTACACTCTTTTAAGAAATGATTCTAAGAAGAAGCCACGTGATATCACTGAATTCTCAAAATATTAAATCTAGTTGACCAAGACAAAAAGAATAAGTGAGACAGAGAGAGAGAGAGAGTAACAGTTGTAACCACCCTCTTTCATATATATACGTTATCATATCTATATATATCTATATATATTTAGATATATTTATCTATATCTATATATATATATAACATGTCATATATATAAAATTTATAATTTATATTTATAAAATGCATAATATAATTCATATTTAATAAATATTAAAATATATGCAATTTATAATTTATATATTTATAATAATAAATATATTATTTTTTTATATATATATATTTATAGATCAAACTCAGTGCCAAGTAAGGATTTAGTTCGCCTTTGGTGGCCGGTTATTATTTCTGTTGATGAGGATATGTGCCATCTGTCATTCCAATATGGGATACTGACTGCGCGGTGCAGCACGCGCGCCCTTCACCGAACTGACGTCACGGGTTTAGAATGTCGCCACGGGCCCCGGATCCACGGGAAAGCCTCTCACTGGGATGAAGTCGCTGCTAAAACTGAAAAACTCCTCACCTTTACCTACGCAGCACGTCGAATGCATGGCGAAGTAACGTAGGCCATTTTCTTGTTGTTTCTGCCGAAGTGAGGATGTTTGAGAGAAGTGTTGGGTGTTTATCATGGTGGGTTTAGGCTACAGTTAACTTAGCATGCTCATTGCAAACAGACAGACGTTGTATCTTTAACACGGAATATACCCGTATCAGCTTCTATTATTAGTTGTTAGTGATATGCAGGATGGAAGACTGTGAAGTTTTCGCTCTCTTGGAATTTACACGCCGTTTGTTTTACATGAGCAAAAAAAGAAAGTGTGTAGTAGCAACTCGCAGACCTCCTCGCACTGCATGCTCAACTGATTAAAAAAAGAAAATAAAACTCCAAACAGTCCAGCACAGACATGAATAGATGCATGTTATCCCTTACGGTGACGGGGGGAAAACAAGCTTAAACTCTGCTTCATTTCGCAGATGAGAGTCGAGTCATTCCGGCTGTAGACGTGGTGGAATAGAGCCAGCGTTTTGAGGAGGAGGTACGGACACTGACAATAACAATAACGCTGCAAGGATCCGGTTTTCTACACAATGACCTCAGCACTGATAGAATCCGGCTTCGCTAGTGATTTGAATCGCTTTATGGCGACGATTTACAAGTTGCTCTTATCTCAGGTTAAACAAGCTAGGAGTTGAAAGAGGTTAGTGCACCCTCCCACTAATGGTAAGAGTGTACACTACACTACCGGCGAATGCAACATGTTGTTTTCGGGCGTGTTTGCAGGTAATTCCGCTTCTTTTAGGAAAGCATTATGCAGAAATCTCGGTGTTGGAGTGCGGATGTTGGCCAGCAGTCCTCGGAATTGAGTTTGCGCCTGAACGGCTGTGGATACACACAGACTCGGTGTGGTGGCGGTACACAGCTCGGTTACATCTCCTACTTGGCCGCTTGTTTGGACGCAGGCCCTGTATAGTGAGAGTAAACGTGAACCGAGCAACTGCTTCTTTGTTTAAAGAGTCGCAAAATAGTTTCTAAACCTGTTGGGACCACACATACTGAATGTAGATATCACCTGTTGCATGTATTACTATCAGAAGCTGAAATGTGATACAGTTATGTAGCAAGTTTAGGCCATGTTTGCCCAGTAACCCTCACCAGCATCACAGCTTTGTACATTAGGAAGCTACCAGTATTCCAGGTTTTGCTCACCATTGTGAAGTGGATATCATTGTACTAGTCCAGATGGATCGACAAAAAAAAAAAAAATTGCACAAGGTTTCCGATCTTATTTTGATGTAGAGGTTTGTACACAAAGGGTCACGTCTAAAAATCAGGACAATAGCTATTGTGCCAATGGGGGATCAAGAGGAACTTTGCACCTGTGGGAGATTTGTGTGTACTAGGCTGTTTGCTGGAGCACCCCTGGAATTCCCCTTGCTTGAGAATAGTTCCCTTTTCCTGCTTTTTAACCAAAGGTTTGTTGTAGCAACTGCAGTTTGCCAAGGTGAAGCTGGTAACTGTTTACATACTTATACAAACAAACCTCACCAGGCCTCCATTTGTGATAATGTGCAGTCGCATGATTACTAATTGTTTGATGTTTGATTGGTGACACTATGAGAGTGTTTGGATTGTAGTTATTTACTCATATATTCCAACTATCAATCTATTTATGGCTGACCAATCTTCTTAAACAACTATCATTCTTCAATCACTCTTTATGCACTCTACCGCTTAATCCAAATCTTTAACACACTTACATAAACCAGATATGATTTTTTATGTAATTATATCTTTTATTTTAATAAACATATACACACACAGTTATTCTTATGCTTCTTACAAAAAAAAAAAAAAACCCTTTTGCTGTGCCAGCGGAAGCCCGTTATGTCCGGCGCTACCTGGTTGCCTCCGAGAACTCTGAGTAGTCCTGAGAGACCTGCAGCACAGATGTCACACTCTGGACCTGCTTTCTACAGGCCACCCAAAAAAGGTCCACCTGACCAGAGAGCCAAATATGGTGTGTATGACCAAAATGGAGCACCAGGTGGAAATGGTGTACCCTCAAGGTACATAGCCACTGGACCCTCAGGTGAGAAAGTCTCATACTTTTACAGGGTGTTTGTTGTATGTACACACGAAGATGTGCATGCAGTTTAGGTCTGCAAGATGGACCGAAATGAAAATGTCTGGTGTTAAATGGAATAGATATCAGTGTGGACATCATACATTACAAAGCGTTAACCTTAAAGTAAGAAGAGAATAATACTGTATCCATTAACCTGTAAGTGCCTTGTTGGGTCAGTGATAATTAATTATGATATGTTGGGTCAATAATTATTAATTATGGTAAATAAAAACTTTTTTGAGCTACATTTTGAATCTCAAACCTTGTGCTCTTAACACGGATATGTTGACTGGATTAAAGTACTTAAAATGTGTGTCTGTGTAACTCAAGGCCAGCTAAAAAGCCTTTGGCAATGATGCAACTGAACAATCAGATTAGCTGGTGAGGATGACAATATGGAAATGTATTCTGATTTAATTTGAGAACAGACATGTTCTGTGGAAATTCTAAAGAACTGAGAGGCAAGTTCAAACTGATAATTCTCTTGGAAATGGTGGTGAATAAAACCTGTTTGCTTAAAGGCTTTGTCCCCACCTTTTTATTTTCTCTGCCAAGAGCACAATGGGGAGTGGAAAACAATCAAGAGTATATGGACAAACTCAGCTTTGAATACAGACAGAAAAATATATAGTGTATTTATTCTTGTATTCTTTCATAGGCCAGCAGAGAAGGCTTTGGTTCTGATTTTGTGTTTCGTGACCTATTGGTGGATATGTACTGTCATTTGTGTGTTCTTTTTGCAAATAGCATACATTTTTGTGCATCTCCGAGGATTGTTTGTTAACTTGACTTTAATGTACTACTAGTAGATACTTCTAACGTTACTGGTTTCTATTTTCCTATCTGTGAAATCATATAATTAATTTGACAACAGTTTAAACAAAGATTTGGATAGAGGGACATTTTAATACATGTTTGGATGACAAAATGGAAGACATTGCCCAGTCTGAAAGGAATGTTTGCTTTTTTTTTACAGTGCTTTGTATATGTGTGGTTATTTAGGTGGAAGCGTGCATCACCAGCACCAAGACGGTTATTCGGGGCCGTCATCCTATCACCCTCTTTCTCCACAAGGAGAGCACTATTATCCCCCAGGGCATGGACCCAGCGATGATCATCTCTTCTGGAGCACACACATGACCAGCTATGATCACCATGTGAGTCCAAACCAGAGCTTCACAAACTCTGTGTGTGTGTGTCTGTTTATGGAGAAAGACGCCATTGTCATTATTTTCCTAATGGCAGTGTATCACTTTTGCTGATAACATAGGTGAATGTGGGCATAGTGAGTCTTCTACACATTGGATGGGTTAAATGCAGAGCACAAATTCCGAGTATGGGTCACCGTACTTGGCTAAATGTCACTCCACTTGTCACTTCACTTCACATTTGAAAATATACTTTGCTTGGAACCTGAATTGTAGTAAATTATCCGGTTGACTGGGTACGCTGGCGCGTTTTGGCTGCCGCTCCGCTCTCCAATTGTTTAATTATTTTTAATCTATTTTAGTAAGTGTTTTATGCCGCTCCGCTATTTTTATTTTTATTATTTTGTTTTATGTTTCTTTCTTTGTGATGCGGTGGCAGTTAATTACATACGCTGGATTTTTGGCTCAATTGGTGTTTTTCCTTGTGTTCTTTGGATCTCAGCCTGATTGGGGTTGCTGCTACGGATTACTTTGCGCTACACCTCCCGACACCTTCTTTCTCTAAAGCAGAACTACTATCTGGCTAAAGACGTGTATGATTGTTGTGGCAATGCTGGCATACTGAGGCCTAAGCGCTATGTACATCGGAGCTCAGGATGCAGCTATGTTTCTTCTTCGTCTTCCATCATTTCGGTTCTAAACAGCCAACGGAAGATCACAAGACTATATCATACTGGTGTCGGCCTTGGTAACTTGATAACGCTGCCTTGTCTGGAGTGGAACTCTGGCGCTGCGGGACCATCAAACCCTCTAAACGCTGCATTATTTAATGTGCGAATAATAAGGCTTCGCTTTTGTCGGATATCATTGTGGACAAAGGTCTGGATTTACTGTCTCTCACTGAAACTTGGCACAAACAGGATGACGGCCTGCTTTTTAACCAACTGACTCCAGCAGGTTTTGGACTCTTTGACTTCCCGTGGCCTTCTCGCAGAGATGGGGGTATTATTGTGGTTTATAACCTGCAATGGAAATTGTGCCCTGTGTTTGTACCTCAGTTTACATCTTTTGAATGCCTTGTACTCAGTGTAACTGCTACTCATTCTGCTGCTATTGCTACAATCTATAGACCTCCAAAATCAAATGCAGAATTTCTGTCAGATTTTGCTGATTTGCTGACAATGTTGTGCATTAAATCTGAGAGAATTCTGATTCTTGGTGATTTTAACATACATGTTGATCAGAAAGACTGTGCTCTGGCCAAGGACTTTTCATCTCTGCTGGACTGTTTTAACTTCACACAATTTGTGAATGTTTCTACACATTGTAAAGGTCATACACTTGATTTAGTTATGGCAAATGCTGCTTTTGTGTCAAATCTCTCTACTGTAGATGTTGGTCTCCCTGATCATTCAGCCATCCTTTTTAATTTGGAGGTACCATATTCTTTAAGGCCTGTTGCACGTACTGTATCTTTCCGTAAATGGCAATCAGTTGACTGGCTGCGGCTTTTGTTAATTCGATTAATGCATGCCTGGATGATTTGTCTTCTGTCCCTTCTGAGCATAAATTCATTTTACTTAATAATGCTCTTGCTGCCAATTTGGACATGTTTGCACCTATTAAAACACGCAATGTCTCTTTCGTACATACAGCTTCCTATAATGATGACAATTTGCATTCAAAGAAGGTGGAATGTCACAAACTGGAGCGTAAATGGCGTGGTTCTTGCTTGTCAGTTTTTTGTCAAGCTTGGAAAACCTGTTTGGGCCAATATAAAGCAGAAATTGACACCGCAAGGTCTTCATATTTTTCTCAGATTATTGACAATAATCATAATAACCCTAGGCAGCTTTTTCACATTATTAACAG
>CM075006.1:10083054-10093262 GCA_037576675.1 Pangasius sanitwongsei
TTTACAATTATGTCACTTTGTCCAAATACCTTTGAGCCCCTGAAAATGGAGGTACTTTGCTGAAAATGGCTGTAATTGTAATTGTGGTTGTGTATAAAGGCAAAATCACAAAAACGCTGTCATTGCCGTCATTTTATATATATATACATACATACATATATATATATATATATATAAATTTTCTTTCATTTAATTCATTTAATTTCACATATGTGCATGCAGTTATAGCATCAGATAAGGGCCTGGGAAAATTACTATCCCAAAGATCTATGCCAGTACAGAACCTTCATGCTACATGAAAAGTCTCTTGTTTTCTCTAAAGCTGGGTAGAGTAATCTTGGTTTATCTAAAAATATACTCTTTCCCTGTAGAGTCTGTTTTTCTCCCTCCCTCCCCCCATCCACCCCATAGCTATTTGGTAAACTCTCATATGCCTGGAAGCTTTCTCACACTACCGATAATCTGGCACTCAGTTCATTCTCAGCCCACAAAAATCCATCTGGAACAATGTCAGTTCCTCTTAATCCCAAAGTGGCAATTGTGAATTTACATTTGACTGATGTTCTGTGCAAAACCAAAGGGAAAAAAGCATGTCAAAAGCATACTGTGAGTTGTAAAGGGGTATCTGAAGATTCAGGGTTACGTAAGGGACCAATATGCAAACAATAAAAGCACAGGCTTCATACCTTACATGTCTTGGAAACTGTTGAACAATGATCACAGTACACCCTTTCGCATTTACATGCATCTACCTCTGCCTCTGGTACATAAAGGACTGCAGAAGTGATATGGATCAGCATGTTCAAGATTTATCTAACTGAATTGGAAATCAATAGTTGTGTTATGTGTAGCAAATGAACATAAAAGTACTATATATGTATTGTACATTGTGTTACAATCACTATACATCATTAATCACAGCAGTGTATCTTTGGGAATGTAACCTTGAGCAGTCTGTGCTTAGTTAAGGCTTTTACTGCAACCCTGTGTTTGTCATGGGATCAAGTCTGACTCTTGGGGTCACTGGGAGTATATAATATTCAACAGATTTTCTCCAGCAGCTTTTCTACTACTAGAGCTACAAAACAACAGTAAAATTGTACTAAAGTTTTAAATGAATGTTTATCCCCCCATCACCCTTATTGTCAATGAAAATATTAAGCCCTTCCTTAAGCCTTTAAATTTCAACTGAAAAGCAAAAGCAGCAAAAGCAAAAGTACTAGTTGCAATTCTTCTCTTCCTATTAGCAAAATCTAGCCAACGCACACTCCTCTCTGTTCTCTCTCTCTCTCTCTCTCTCTCTCGTATCACACCCATTATTCAACACAGACATGTTGTGTACAGTGGTGAGGAATTGTAAGGCCTTGTTCATTCCCTGGCAGCACACAAGAGGGATATATTCCAGAACACATCTGAGAGGGAGTGAAATAAATCACAACTGAGGACATAAAGGCCAAAGTGAGCCAACTCACTTTCAGTTATATTTCTGTAACTTGAGTCTCAGGATGACGTGGGAAAGCCCTGGTCCTGCGTTAAGCTGTTTTGCTGCTCAAGTGGTAATTTACCTAAATCTAACTACATACACAAACTGTTTACAGACAAAATGTCTACTTATCTACACAACTTTTCCATGTTATTGAAATAAATGGCGGATCAAGCTACATATGTCAGTCAATATTTGTTCTTTTACAGGTTGTTACCACAAAAGCAGGAATTCAACTTAACATTTTTTATTTTTTTTAGTTTTAACTTTCAACACATCACCACACCTACTCTCTAACCATTTCTAAGAACACTACGCAAGTTCCACTGGTTACACACAGTTCATACTACTGCAAGTTTCCTACTCACATTCTGCTTTCTGTTTCTGTATAAATAGACCAGAACTTTAGAAACCAAAACAATCATATTGTTAATCATATAAGAAGAATTCATAAAATGCTGTTTGGACCATAGGATGAAAATTAAATTAGAATGAACTTTTTCAGGCTTCTTTTAAATATGAAATTTGCCATTGATGCCATGTATGGCATTACACTGTATACAGTAAGATTTTCATAGCTATTGCATTGTGCAATGTGGCTTTGTATCTCTTTTGCCCCTTTGGCATTTGGCACTGAGCCGAGCACAGTACTGGTGCTGCTCCCATTTAAATTTTGTATACTTGTTTGGATACTTGTATACTGAATTTGAGCTGTTAGAAGATGGATTTGGTGATACAGTGGGTAGTGTTACTGCATCACAGCTCCAGGATCCCCCAGTTCAATTTTGAGCTGAGGTTACTGTCTGTTTGAAGATGAATATATAAAAGAAGATAGAAAACAAATCCCTGGCTATCTAGGACCTAAGTTTGAATCTCCTTATATACCTGTGCAAACTTGCCCAAATGTCAAACTTTTACCATTTTAAACTGTCAGAACCCTTTACTAGGTCTAAACCCACTTCATCCTGATTACTAGACCCCTTTTCATGGTTCAGTTTTACTATGGTTACTGAGTAATTCATAGCACGCAGAAAATAATATGCTTTAAGATGAATAACTGAATAATAGCTACTTCTTCAATGGGTTAACCCCAATAAAAACTTTGCAATGTTTTCCTATAACAGAGATGTTAGCAACTATTCTGTTATTAATATTCAACAGGTTTTGATATGAATGATATCAATTAATCTCATAAGATACTAACTATTCAGAGAACTGTGAAGAACCACCTGCTAAATAGTTGTGTAATGCCTCTTCAAAACCTGTGGAATGGATTGGTATGCATAACAAGTCACAAGAAGATGAATTGTGCTGGAACAAATGTCTGCACTTTCCTGTTCTTTACAATCTGCACTGGAATATTTGAAAACTTAAGTGGAGCATTAAACTAATAATAACAAGTGAGATGAATTGTAAATTGGAGACACTCGAGGCACTTGCAGTGATTTGCAGCATCTTCTGCTGCCAGCATGACGTGGTACCAAATATCAAGCAAAGATGTCACCTCAAGATTATAATCTCATAGATTATTAGGTTTTTCATCAGCTATATGGAACAACGTGGGCGGAAATGGGTTTGGCTTCAGGGAGCCACATGCAAATGTGTGCAACACGCCTCAAATATAGGATAGGGTAAGGGATCAATAGTCATGCAAAAGGCACTATGTCCGATTCAAAGAACAGCAAGGCGATAATCTCATCAAGCGCCTCACTGCTCGCGTGCTGTACGTGACGCACAGCGAGCACGAGCCATCCGCAGTAATGAACGTATACACGGTGTATACATGCAGTTAATGGCCAGGAGGTGCGTCGTGTAGTTTTGCCGTACTGACGTAATAAAACTCAGCAATTAGCCTATAAACTGGAATATAAATAAATAAAACATTCACGGAATTAATAATCAAACCTTAATAGTCAAGGCAACAGCTTTGTTGTGGGCAAAGTCAGTTATATAAATGTGTCGGAGATCAACAAACCTGGAGCTCAGAGGAAAGTGGGTCGGCGTCTTGGACGCAAAGAAAATCAGCTTATCTTATCTTATAAATAGTTCTAAAGCAAAACAAACAAAACAAAACAAAAAAAAAAAAAACACGGTCACCTAATAAAGGAAGCCCAACAAACCCATCTTCATTTCATATTTTGACAAAGACTATGGCTTTGATGTCTAAGCTACAGAAGTCAGATGAGCTGGTTTATTATGGTGTTTAATATTTTTGACCTTGCATGTATAATGATAAGGTTTCTTGGATAACAGGCACTCCCACCATGACACACCTCCAACAACAGTCAGGTAAAGGAATTCACAACATTCTCTTGACACGAGGCTTATTCTGGGCGATTTAGCACTTTTGTGTATGCAAATTGACATTTA
Organism: Pangasius sanitwongsei; assembly: GCA_037576675.1. Classification (NCBI taxonomy): domain Eukaryota; kingdom Metazoa; phylum Chordata; class Actinopteri; order Siluriformes; family Pangasiidae; genus Pangasius; species Pangasius sanitwongsei. Next base: position 10,086,908 of record CM075006.1, read on the forward strand.
AATAGCCGCTTACCAGTTTCAGTGAGCAGTTACCAGGGAGAGGAATTTGAAGTTTAAAATGTGCGTCACAGCAGAACTGGCTCCAGCGTCGCGCAGATCTCTGAGCCTCAGCTGAAGGTTTCACCTCTCAGATTACTGTGGTTTCACAGGACAGCGAGCGGAGGCGTCAGGAGAAGGTGCCGAGTTGTGTGTGTGTGTGTGTGTGTGTGTGATCAGAGCACGGAGAGCTCTGGCGCTTTTTAAAGGGATTTAGAGCGACCTCAAGCTCCCAGCCCTCCTCCTCCTCCTTCTCTCAATGGAGCTCCGAGACTCTGGCAAGCCTCCAAAGTTGAGTGATAAACATTCCCACTTCTAAGAATCGTGTCCTATAATTGTGCTCCTGCTGATTCTTTTTTTCGCTTAATCATTTCTTATTATATTGTTGCATGTTTAACGTTATATATTATATCTAAGTGCAATATGAAACAGCTTAGCAGTGAAAGAAAGAAGAGAAAGAAAGAAGCCTCTTGAATTGACTGTGACTGGCAAAGCAGGCAAAGCCACTGAATGCTAGGAGTACAGGCTTATCAAGTAAACACTGGCTGCTGTGGTAGCTCTTAGTGGGTTTTTCCGTATAGACACACATCTTGCACCTTGGAAATCTATGGTACACCTCTACACAAATTTGTAGGAACTTTCCTCCCTATTTGCTTTATTTCATATTGGATGCCAGTCCTTCACATGGCACCATGTATACATACACATACACACACACCTGGGGTCAATTTAGCATAGCCAATCCATCTATGCTTTTAGACAGTGGGAGATAACCAGATAACCCTGACGTGAACACAGGGAGAACATGCAAAACTCTGCACAGACAATAACCCAAGGATCGAACATAGGAACCACGAGCTGTGAAGTGGCTACACTACCTCCCTGCCCCAGCATGCAGCCTCCCTTAAGTTAGTTAACACCAGTAATGTAATGTTACACAGTGACTTTGCCTAAATCTATTTAAAGACATAATTTTGATACTGTACAGTTATATATATTGTATATTAAGCTGCTAAAAACCTGCATTTCTGAATTGGGTTTGCGACTTGCACAGTTGAACTACTCTTCATAATGTAAAGTGACTGTTGAACACAGGCTCATCTTTCACCAAAGCCCTGGGGTGCTTTGAAAAAAAGCATGTTTATGTGCAGTAAACTTACATAACCTGAATAGGCTAAAGCAAATACTGTTAACCTGGAAGTGTCCACTTGGGTATGAGGAATAAACAGAGACAGTCACTTTCGTTGAGTTCCTGAGAGTATGTGTAAGAGTTTATTGGCCAGCTTTTTCCGATGCACGCTAAAATTTTTCACTTTTACTGAGCATTCAGTGGTTATTTCAGTAATTGAATTATTGCAGTAGCATCATTCATTCATAGAAAAATCATAAATGGTGATAATCCTGCATGAGCTTTGTGAACTTATGTACTGAATTTACAAACTGACCCTGTATTCTCATTCACATTGTTGTCCTGGCCAGTCTGTCAGGAACATTGCCAATGGATTTAGTCCAGTGGAAATTTTATGGAGTTGATTTCTAAAGGAGAAACAGATTAGAATGCAGACCAGCATGCCTGGTCTGGAGCATAGTCCAGGTTCTCTTGTGGTGCCAGCCATGCTGAGGGTCCGGGTTCATTTTTAAATAGTAGTTTCTTGGTATAATAGGACAAATTTGGATTCATTCTTGATCTTTAACAAGTTCTGAAGTATTCCTTTCATTTGGTCTAAGAACAGCATAACAGCAGCAAATTTACTGTATTTTTTTTATTTTATTTTTGTGTATATCTTAGTTGATGTGGAGATGATAGAAATACAAGCTTATATGTGTAGCATCAGAAGTACTGAACACACTCTATATATTTCATTGAGGCTGTAGAAGTTCTGAGAAACAATTAATATAAATTCTCTCCCTTTGCCTATTCCGATGTCCACTTTCATGATACACCCTTTTTTCTTCCTTTTCCTCACTGAATTTCTCCCTGATCTTCCACCAGACCCTCTTTTATTGCTCTCTTCTATCAGTTTAATTTAAACCTCAGTGAAAGAACGATGTGGTTTAGACAGTTCTGGAGACATGAAGTGGGACACTATCTCTCAGTGATACGCAAGTGAGTAGTCAATCATTAACAACGAACTGTGGGCAGTTGATAAGGTGCAGGCGAGACCAGTAGCTTCCATTTAGGGATCAGTCCTGAAAAATAACTGACCTCAGATCAGTGTAAAGCATTAGCTTTCAGAAACATGTTTGGTTTGGTCTTGTTTGATCAGAGTTCATTACATGCTTGGTTGTTTGAATACTGAATATGGAATAGCAACAATTATGCAAATCCTTGTTTGATACTTTAAAGGCTGTGCTGTCTCAAGGCAATTCATTATCAACGTGTCATGATGAAATAATGACATTCAAATGTGCAATATGATGTACAGTATGATTTATCATCCACTCCTAATAAAAAAACTGCAAGGCCACAATACAATTCCTATTTTTCACAGAGGGTATTAACTACATATTATGACAAAAACATACATACATTATGTACAAAGAAAGTTTAAGTTGTTCCAATGCTCTGTTTTAAAAAGCTTTATCCATGCCAAGAAGGATTTTTATACTATAGTATATATCATCTGTGACAGCCACCTTCAGTGAGTGATGCCAATGTCTGAATATGGAAACACTCTCTCTCACTGATCTCTGAAAGCTTATTGGTCAGCTGTCACTGTAACATAATTCACAGTACACAAAGGACCAATCAGTCTGTCCAATATTTACCCAGGGTGAATCTTTGGCCCTCCTGTTATTCAGCAACTGGCAACCACTGGAGTCACATAGCAACAGATAAGAATAGCAACTGCATAAACATAGGTAGTAATGTTGGCAGTTAGAAGTAATAGTGTTGGCAGTGATAATTAGGAAATGGTACATAGTCATGTGGAAAATTACACATCTCCTGCATGTAGTTAATTTTAGAATAATACATAAAAACAGTAATATATATAGCTGTATTAATTAAATATGTATTCTTATTGTTATCAGCCTTGCTCATTATTTCATGCAATAAGCATATGGAAACTGTATTTGTGTGAGATATATCAAGAAAGCAGAGAGTGTGCGTCAGTGGAAAAAAATGATCTGGCTGTCAACTGTATCTGACAGAAGAAAATAGCATGTTTATTCCTGCACTTATTAGCGTTGTAAGAAGTGTTTACGCCACCATACATTCCTAAGCCTTAAGGCTGTATTCATACTGAATCTGAGTTCATGCTGAGCTCAGAAACATACAGCTATTACTGGAACACTCCAGCTCAAGTCAACTCAGACCAGTTTTTCAGTTCTTCTACCCCATATTCCCCCTCCTTCCCGCGTCTTGGATTCCCACCCCACTTTCTCCTCCTTTAACCCTATCCTTGCTTATTATTATAACCAGCTCTTTCTCTTGATCACAGGTTCTTAATATATATCAGGTTAGAGGACACATGATATAGTTTTCCTGGTCATCTCAGCGACACTGTTAAAGGACCAGTGCTGGCTTGTCTTTCATTTCAGTTCCTGCACGTCTGTGTTGAATTTTTACCCTGTCAGAGCTTAGCTAACACCAATGATGTGATGTCTCTTCTGAGGTATTGAGTCATACCTCAAGAAGCTGTGGTTACTGTGTGGTAGGTTTATTTGTGCACTCCCTGTCAAAAATGGACAGTCAGTGTGTATAAACGACACAAATATATGTTGTGTGTGTATCAAAACAGAATTCTCTAAATAACAGTGTATTTGTTTGGATTGGATTAAGGTTAAAATAATATGTACAGCATAGACATTACTGTAGACACAACATCAGGGATCGTTGTTAATGATTTCCATCAGATTCATTCATGTGTGCTAACTGGTCTGCTCTAGTTCTCTTCTGTTCTGTTCTGTTCTTGGATTGCAGGGGCTTGTGTATGTTTTGTGCCTGTGCTCTCCATGGGTTGAAAGACTGTGTGTGTGTGTGTGTGTGTGTGTGCGTTACTGGCAAAGTAGTTTGCATTAGTTCCTTTGAGTGAATACCATTGGCACTGACAATCTTTTTTTTTTTCTCTCAACCCGCCCCAACATTTCTAAGCTCCCCCTTCCCCCCAGCCCGTCACCCTTTACATTCTGTTTGTGGATGTGTGTGATCTGCATGGCAAAAGACAAAAATGTTCTGATTTTTCCTGTTAGCTGTTTCTGCCCTTGTTTTCTATATGCGAACAAGGAACCTTATCTCATGAATAAATTGTGGGAATTCAAACAAGTTTGGCCAATGTGGTATGATTTTATACAAATGAAGTTGTACAAAAACGTACATATGCAAACCCAGACCCTAGCCTAACCTTGATCATCATTACTCTTTCAAACAAATTGATTTATGCAAGTTGTTACAGTTTTGCAATCATGTGACACATAGCCGTATAGACTAAAATAATCCAGCTTTCTGACTTTCCATAAGGCTCCTTGAGTGTTCAAATGCCTGATTTGAACCCATAAGACAGAACAAGTGCACTCACAGTCCTCCTCACCAGATATGGCCAAAACGTGCATGGTATGTTTATGTTTATCAGTTGATGGAGCTTATTCAGAGCGGAGCATAGCTAGACAGTATGTCACCACCGTTAAGTCACCGTCAGGGATGGTACCTTCCTTGTAGCTTCCTTTTCCTGTCTGTATTGAAGTCTTTGAGTGCTGAAAAGCCTTGCTGATCCAGGCTGTTAGGATTCATTATGATTACAGGCTCAGTACTTGTAACTTGTTACTTGGAGCTGACCTAAAAATAGCATTGCCTAAGAAAGTTCCATCCATAGCAGTAATTCAATTCAGTGCAGTTTTATTTGCATAGCGCTTTTAACAATGGACACTGTCACAAAGCAGCTTTGCAGAAATATATAAATTCAGGATATAAATTTTAAATTGATGAATTTATCCCTAATGAGAAAGCCAGAGGCAATGGTAGCAAGGAAAAACTCCCTGAGACGATGCGAGGAAGAAACCTTGAGATGAACCAGACTCAAAAGGGAACCCATCCTCGTCTGGGTGACACCGGGGAGTGTGATTATAAATAATTATCTTGTCAAGAAGTGAAAATGTGCGATGATGAAAGTTCATAATAGTTTACACATAAAGTCTATTTTGTTGAAGTTATTAACTGTCCACTGATGGAGACTTGAGTGCAAAACTGTTCGTGGGAATTGCAGTCCTAAAGCTATCAAGGGAATTGTAGTCCTAAGCCATTGTAGCAAAACTGTTCATATCAACTGAAGTCCAAAGCCTTCTTGATGCTTTCTAATAGTAATGATGTGAACATCAATAACACTGAGTACAAGATGATGCTTTCTACAAAGACCTTACAATCAAAGTCTCTTCTGAGCTGTTTATACAGCTGTAAATGTCACTTCTGCCACAAGGGTGCCCCGATCCTGCTTTCAAACAGGATCTAGCTCAAACTGGTGAGAAGCAAAAGCAGCAGAGCAAGATGTTAATGAATGCACTTTTAGTGTTCTGAATATTTTCAGTGAATTAATGTTCCAGTCCACAGAAATCATGTAAACATTATTGTTGTATCAAAATTCATTCATTTATTGATTCATTTTTAGAAGAACACCCACACAATATGTGCACATTTAAGGGTCAAAGGTAAAGCAAATGTTACTACCCAGCCTGAGAGCTTCAAGCTCTATGTAAGGATATTACTCAGTTTTGGTCAATAATTAATACATACATATGCCATATCAAGTTTAATAATTGATTGTAATAGCAATATAAATAGCACAGTGTATAGCAGATACCTAAGCAATATTGCTTCAGCTGACTGACAGTAAATGCACTATAAAAATAGATCCTGTTGTAAATTAAAGATGAAACTGCTGAAAATGTATTTTTATTCAGGTATAATTTGATCATGTAGATCACGTTAATAAATAGATATGCGTGTGACTGCTATCTATCAGTGAACAAAATATGTTTTATGGAATTTGATTCCTTGATTTTGTCTTGATACTCTCTTCCATTCACAATCCTCCATCATCCTGCAAAAGAGGAATAAACATGTTCCATTTAATGTATAAAGGATGATTACTCTACATGGGATCTTCTAATTTGGCTGCTTCTCCTGTCCTAAATAAATACTACTTATTTTGGGAACAACTCAAAAAGTTAAAAATGACTATTAATAATAGTAAATAAACATTGAAACATCTGAAATAATTGGACATGGACTTCACTATTTACATTTCTCAGAAATATATATATATATATATATATATATATATATATATATATATATATATATATATATATATATGTAGTGTCT
>CM075006.1:10093362-10146560 GCA_037576675.1 Pangasius sanitwongsei
TCCTTGGACTTCATATTGGTAGCTCCAGTCAAACAGCTGCCAAATGCCAACTCAATACCTGATATCAACTCCAGACCATTTATCTGCTTCATTTGTCTTGAAGTAACGAGAGAATGGCCCGCACCTGGTCAATTAACTTCTTGTCAGTCAACTGTCTTTCTAATTTCAATATATTTAATAGCCCCGCCTCTCCCATGCTCGAGGCGGTTGGCTTCAACCACATAAGACCTTAACAAAGAGCTGAGGTAACGAACTTTCAGTAAAGCCTGACACACCCCTGTGAGATGTGTATGGGAAAGGATAGAGTCGAAAGTAAAAGACAAAGAAATAGGACAGAAAGAAACCGAAAAAGAGGGAGAGAGAGAATGTACAAACAAGACTCTGACCAGGTATCTCTCGTCGTCTTTCATCCGAGGTGTACGGATCAAGTGATTCTGCTCGCCCCTCCAGTCTCCAAACCGGCGGAAAAAGTAGTTGGAGAGGAAGCGGTTAATGGGGTCTCTGATGATGTTAATGTAGACGGGCTGCTCCATCCTGAACCTGAGGAACATTCCAGAGTCTATAAACAGCCATTGTAACTGGACATCTCTGCGGTCAATATGAATAGTGTCTGGCTCACCTGGTGAAGTTGAGGAAGTGAACATGCCTCGTGTACAGGAAGGGCTGTGGGATTGTGCTGATGTTTTTCATCAGATCCACCTGATGGACAAGCAAACAGAACACATGCTGTTGAGAGCTGCTTTACAGCAGAGGTGACGTACTCACATAATGATTCATTGCTTTCACTCTCGCCATTTTATATTTTTTTTATTTGGCCTGCCATTTATGAGTTTGAATAAACAAGCAGGGTACAAACTGAGCAGCTCTAATTTCAAACTCCAGTTCCAAAACAAATACAGAGCATTATACATGATGAAATACTTAGTCCAGTCAGCTGCCATGACGGATCCATTACTTATTCTCAGATGCTTTAAAGGACGCCATCAGCCCCCTCAACTCAACTCAAGGCCACGTCTAGTGGAAAACTCTTAAGTAACATAATAAGTCCTTTTATATATGTCATTATTGTGGCTTGGTAAACCCAAGTCTAATAATATTAAGAGCATAGGGTTTTCAAAAATTCTGTGACATGCAAACACACGTCCATTGACATGATTATTAATTACAACACCTGAAACACCTAAATGTAACCATTCAGTAACCCATAGGGAATCTTTTAGCTCTTTCAGTTTTTAAATGATTAAAAAAAAAGGGGGGGGGGGTTTCAAAACTATCCCCCTCCAACTAGACCCCCTCCACCCACCCACACTCTCTCTCTCTCTCTTCCCTGTTAAAGAATTACTTCCTCTGGGCTCTGATGTCATGCCCTAAACGTAACTGTGTTTTTCCTTCTCTCTTCAATTCTCTTTCTCCCTCTATCTTTCTCTCTCTCTCACACACACACAACATAGCTTTATAAGTTGTATGTGAAATTATATAGCAAAAGCAAAAGCAAAAAAAAAAAAAAAAAAAAAAAAAAAAAAAAGAGTAGTAGTATAGTAGGTCTTATTATAAGAGTAATAAAAGTATAGGGTTCAATATCTCTCTCTCTCTCTCTCTCTCTCTCTCTCTCTCTCTCACACACACACACACACACACACACACACACAAACACCAAACCACACAAACAATCTCTGTGGCCACAGGTAGTGACATCATCTGCATGATATCATTTCCTGTACACCTGTGGCTACTCTGATACTTTCAGATGTATGCTTGTGTGTGTGTGTGTGTGTGTGTGCACATATGTGTGGACATGTTTTATAGCTTGGTGGTGACAGTTTTGCCTTTGTGTAGACATTTTACTGCACCTCTACACTAAAAAGAAAAAAAAAAGTCTTTAAAAAAAAAAGGCTAAATATTTATTTTTGGTTATTGAGGCTAGCGGTAGATTTAGGTGTATGCATTACAAGTGTGTGTGTGTGTGTGCGCGTGTGCGTGTGTGTGTGTGTGAGTGTGAGTGTGAGAGAGAGAGAGAGACAGACAGAAAGATGTTAAATGCTGGGTGGTAGAATGATCAAATGGCTCAATTTTCTAGAGGAGAAGAGAAAAGAAGTTTTAGAAGACATGGGTGACTAACTCTCAGTGGTTAAGTAATGTTCAGGCCAAAGTTCAGAGGTCAAAGCAAGTCTGGTCTTCAGACTAGGCTTGGGAAAGAATGTATTTACACACACAGCATGGGTCTAAATACAATTCGACACCTACAAAAATGACTGCAATAACTAAAAACAATTTACGGTCATGAAGCACAGAGGTACGTGTTTAATGCTGAGATGAGAGACGATAAGAGGATAAAGATGAGGAGGCCACGTCCCTAAACTGCTGACAGACAATAAGGAAGCAAGTCCTTAAAATTCCGCACATAGCTCTAAACTGTCGGACTTCTTTGGCTGTAAAACTTTCTAATGGACCCTAACATGAGGAACAGCTCAGGGCCACGAAATCGGTCTGTTCTTTCCTACAAACCACACACTAGAGGTTGAAATGGCTGTACAAACCTGATGGAACTATTCACAATAGGTCTGGCCAGGTCCAGATGCCATGTCTTAAATATCTGTTGGGCTCACGTCAAAATACCACGTTCTGGTTTGATAATTGTTCCCACATTGAAGGCTGTATTCAGATTTGAGTTACTCGGGCTTCATCATCAGCTTGAGTGAATTCTTGCACCACTGATGTAACCACAAACGTATTTTGGAGCATGCAAATACACTGAAAATATTGATGGAATGGCATTCGAGGGAAATATTGAATATAAGGACATGATATTATGAATTAATTCGTTGTATGAATCAACCATTTTTTAATTTGGTGAGAGGAAACTGGAGGAATCTTAATTTTAATCTTAGAGACTTAGCTTATCTTGAGGGCCGTATTTTGTATGGCACGGTGTTTGTTTCAGTAAAATTAGGAACACACTTTTCTGGAATTTCCAAAGAATGTAAATTTTAAATACATACATCGCTTGGTCTTTTTCCTGCCCAGATTCGGTGAACCTCTGTAGCCCACTGTAGCCTCAGGTTCCTGTTCGAAGGTGAAAAACAATGTGGTCTTCTGCTGTTGTCTGCCTCGAAATTCGGCATGTTGCGCATTCTGATGCTTTTCTGCTCACCATAGCTATAAAGAGTGGTTATTTGAGTTACTGTATCCTTCCTGTCAGCTCAAACCAGTCTGGCCATTCTCCTCTGACCTCTCTCATCATCAAGGCGTTTCTAGTGGCAGAAGCACTGCTCATTGGATATTTTTTGTCCATATTTTCGAACCATTCTGTGTAAACTCTAGAGACTGTTGTGTAACTTAAGCACTGTTAAAATCTGCTACCTAACTACACCTCTTTGTAATGTACTCATTCAAACCCACCCCTTTTTTTTTAAACAACTGTGCCACTCTATTGTCAAACAATGTGTGCGTGTGGGTGTGTATATATACATATATACATATATATGTGTGTGTGTGTGTGTGTGTGTGTGTGTGTGTGTAGATATATATAATCCATGTGTACTGTATATAGTTCATGTAAAAAGACAATGCGGTTTGTAAGTAAATGAGAGAGCATTGTGGCCTCTTTACTCCAGCACACTGGATGCAATGAAACCGTAACTATGAGGTTAAAGTAAAGAATGTCAGCTTTAATTAGACTGTATGCGAGTCCATATCATGTGAACCATATAGGAATTACAGCCTTTATACACAATCCTCCCATTTTAAAGCACCATCAGTAATTGGAGAGTTAGCTGTTTTCAGCCAGCTGTGTGTCACTGCATTGTGTGCGTGTGTGTGTTTTTTTTCTTTCATACACAACTAACAAAAGGTTTTTGGTTCATGGAGACACAGTACCGAATAACAGTTCAAGATTTTCAAGCATGAAGAGGTACTGCTGAAAACCGAGTCACTCCATCCATCACCGTGGCTCTATCATAACTAAAAGATGATAGTCGTGTTAGCATCATGTTAAAAAGTCAATATGAGAACTGTATTTTGACATTGTGGTAATTTCTGATGACGTCTGGTACCCTCTCATGGACTCTTTATCCTCCTGCCATCACTGCGCCACCACTAAGAGACTCTGCAACAGCTTACTTGATTTTTCTGTTCATCCTTCTCCATCCTGCTGCTACTGGAAAAAGTGAGACAATTGCTTTCAGTGGTTTCTTCAGTTTGATACAGTTCTGTTGTCTTAGCTTGTTGGCATAAACTGTGTAATTATTGTTCTGTATATTTGCACTTCATGGAGTCTTGTGTACCGCGCTACTTTGTTGTCACACCATCGGCTATCATGGGCACAGACTCACCAATATCGGACAGCTGAAGACTGTCCAGTTCCTGTGCCCATGACAGCCTCAGATTCTTGTTCTAGGCTGACGTGGTCTTCTGACGTGGTCTTCTGCTAGCCCATCCACCTCAACGTTCAATGTTTTGTGCATGCTGAGATGCTTTTCTGCTCACCACGTTTGTAAAGAGTGCTTATATGAGTTACTATATTCTTCCTGGCAGCTCGAACCTGCTCGAATCTGGCCAGTTTCCTCTGACCTCTCTCATCAATAAGGCGTTTCCACCCACGGAACTGTCGCTCCCTCAATGTTTTTTGTTTTTCACACCATTCTGTGTAAACTCTAGAGACCACTGTTTCAGGAGAGCAGCAGTTTAGGAAATACTCAAACCAGCCCCTCTGGTACCAACTACCTTGCCACGGTTAAAGCCACAGAGATCACACTTTTTCTTCATTCTGATGTTTGATGTGAACATTAACTGAAGCTCTTGACCTGTATCTGCATGATTTTTTTGCACTGTGCTACTGCAATTTAACTGGCTGATTAGATTAACTGCATGGATGTGCAAGTGTACAGGTGTTCCTAATAAAGTGGATGGTGAGTGTAGATGGGTTCTTTATAAATGCCACTTAATCTCACAGTTGCATTTCAGAGTTGTGCTGAAACAGGAGGCGAAAATAACAAAGTAGGTCCAATTTCAAATTATATACATGTATACATCTGTACATACTGTACATCAAAAGCACAAGAAGATGCAGGCAGCTAAATTCTGTACTCACATTCCAGCCACAGCCGCCGTGATCAGGGTTACGTTCAGTGCATCTCCAATCAATATTAGTTTTCATGTTGCTACCACACACATGCTACCGTACATGCATCCTTTCCACTTAAAACATTAGTCACCCTCAGGGATATGAGTATACTTCCTTCCTTGATGAACATGTCCTTACTCTCTCTTTCTCTCTCTCTCTCTCTCTCTCTCTCTGTCTTTCCACCTGACAGCAGGAAGCGGAGTTTAATTTCATTAGAACATTTCATGTGAGACATTTAGAGACTGGGCACACACAGTTGTTCGCGATCGTGCAGTGGCTTGAGTTCCATCCAAAATGAGTGAAAGGCCGTTTTCTTTTTCTTTTCACCATGAAGAAAAGTGTGTGTTTTTCCTCCTCTGAAAGTACTATTTGGATATGCTTTATTGCTAGAGACATGTTCTATGGTTAGTGTTTCCTAATGTCAACAAGACATTTAACGAAATCCAACAACACCAAACAAATTCCAAAAACAGCACAACATAATTGCAACTCAATATATTATAAAATTGCAAAAAAGATCTGTGTGACAAAATTTAGGCAAACAACAACAGAAATGTTTTCTCACAATGGACAAGTTTCCTCACAGTGGAAATGTTTCCTCTAAATGGAAATGCTTTCTCAGAATTTAAATGTTTCCTCACAGTGGAAATGCTTTCTCAGGATTTAAATGTTTCCTCATAATGTAAATGCTTTCTTAAATTTGGAAACATTTCCTCATGATGGAAACAGAAAAGTTGTCTGCAGCAGAAATATTTCCACACAGTGGAAATGGCTCCTCACAGCAGAAATGTTTTCTGAAACTGGAAATGTTTCCTCATAATGGAAATGCTTCCTCGGAACAGAAGTGTTTCCTCACAATCAAAATGTTTCCTCATAAACACGGAACTGACTGACCGTGACTTGATGCTAAACTGTGTGCATGTGGTGTGTGTGTGTGTGTGTGTGTGTACTGACCTGCTCGTGCTTGGTGAGCCTGGTTTTGTTGTGGATGTCAGAGGAAACCAGGTTAAACTGGTGTTTCTCAGCCAGAATCCTGAGGAGCAGCACCACAGTCCGACTGCCACACTTCCCTACTCGATTATAGATCACCTGACTGGGGAATGGCAGCACCTGCAAAACACACACGCGCACACACACACAAACACAAAAACAACAGGTGTAATAGAAGCAGAAGATTGACACAAATACATATAATATGGTACTGTACAATAGGCTTGTTTTGTGTGTGTGTGTGCGTGTGCGCGTGCACGTATACCACAAGTCAGGAGGGACTGCGCACACTCTCAAAATATCAAATAGGGCTCAAGTCTCTAAGAAACCTCTAAGACACACACACACACACACACACACACACAGGATACCTTGTCCTCATGCAGCTGTGGTGTCCACTCCCTTGCTCTCTTTGCTTCTCTCAGTCTAACCCCGTCTCTCTCCCCTTCCCTCTCAGGGGTGTCGTCAGGGCTAATCAATCAAGGCTCAACACTGAATGTTCAGAGTCTAACCCTGATTTTTTTGTTTTGTTTTTTTTTTTTGCACGGGAGCTGAGCGGAGTTTTAGCTGGAGATCTGATTCTTATCAGAAGTAATTAAGCACAACAGCAGTGTAAAAAAAAAAAATCAGGATTAGAGCTGGTTCGCAAATCTGTAAACTGTAACCGAATAAAGTAAACGGCAGCGCAAAGCCGTCATACAACTCTCCTGCTTACACCAGGTCCCCTTGTAGGAAATAAAGGAAATATAGACGATAGCAGGACTCAAATAATGTCTTTTACATTTGATGCAAAGTCAGAACACTAATTTCATAGCTGAAACTTTGGCCAATGACTTGCTGGATTTTTGTCGAGATCACCATACATTATGACATTACATTAGCTAACAATTTTTAGCCTAGTCAGTTACAATTGTTTTCTCTCTGGCAAGTACAGATCTTTCACTATAACATTCTCACCACACACTACACACACACACACACCAGCACAAATAAACACACACTCAAACACATGCTTATCTAAAGATCCTTGTGAGGACCTTCCACTTCCATAAGACCAGCCAAAGGACCCCACACAACCAAACCTGTCAGATAATCCTATCCTTCTGGGCACAAAAACATAACTCCCCCTAAATCCCCTAGCCCACCCATACACTCACAAACCTCCCTGACACTCCTGGAAGTATTACGGTTACATTACTGTTATTGTTACAGCATGCAGATGTGTCACAAGAGAAAATAATTAGAAAATATAGCCACAATCTGCAGGGTCCAAGCACCCTTTGCAAATAGCAAAATTCTTGCCAAGATACACAGAACAATAAAATGTCTATACATGAACATACGTACAAAGTTTCGTGAAGACAGCTCTCAATGACTATTGTGTGTAATGCTGGAATCTGACTGGCTGACAGCAACCATGTTTTTGAAATAGCACAGGCATCATCAAAAATGCTATTACAGATTGGCACAAAGATGCAGTACACCAAATTTCAGCTCAGTATGTGCAATGTGAACTGAACCCTGCCCCCATCTACGGCCATGCCCCAGACCCTGCAGAGCTCTTCAGAACCTTGTCAAAATCAGCGTTTTATGTTTAATGTGAATACATGCAAGCAATTATGAATTTCAGATTTTTGAGTAAAGTAGGCTCCACCCCGCTAGAATTGATTGGCCTGTGGTGGCCATATTCGTTACAAGTGTTTATTTGGACCCTGCTGAGTAGTTTGACACCGATTTTGTGAAGATATGGCAAAAAGCCTTGGACTAGTTTGCAAATGTAGGTTTCGCATATGATGTAAATTAGCTCAGAATCTAAGTGGGTGGAGCTAAATGGTTCCTGAGGCTTTTTTGTTTAGCAGAACCCAAGAAATAAGAGAAATGGGTATTTTCATTGTATGTCGTACAGTTTACGAGATATGAACCAAAATGTAAAACACGTCGCTGAGGCCGATCGGGCCAATCTCTCTTACCCGAGTAGTGGGAGGGAGTACTATCTATTGACCAAGTTTCTATGACTTATGGTTTGGTCTGCATGATTTTCAAGAAGAAGAAGAACCCAAACAAAAACGACAGGATTCAATTATTTCATGCGTGGAACCCTAATTAAGCTTATTCACTTGAACATACATGACAGAAAACCCTCTTCTACACAATAATCACATAACTGTTGACATGGTGAAGCTTTCTGTATGGAGTTTTCCACCATGGGAGATCACTCAGGACATTTTGAGGTTTCCTGGTAACATGAGAAGCTGCATTTTTTTGTGTTATTAACTTTAAGAGAAAGAGAGAAAAAGAGGCTGTTAAGGGAATGACTGTTTATAGATGTTATGACATAAGTGATATCAGGATTATCTCGTATCACAGACATTGCACAACATTAAATGTAACTATAAACTGAAAAATGTACAATGTGTCATACTTTAATAAATAAAAAATTGCTAGCATTGGTAAAATGATGTGGCATAAGGGGAATAAAACACTTCCGGACATGTGGCTATAGGAAAATAATCCACTTCAAGGTGGTAAGAGTGACTCCACAACACAAACACAACAGTGTAAACATTCATTATGCCTTTAGTAAAACTGACAGGGAATCCTGAGCTAGCGCTTTCTGAGCACTTCCTGTCTGAAGAAGTTTGGAAATGTGAATATTGTTGGGGAGAAAAAAGCATTTACAGAAATGTCATGTTTTTCAAGGTTTTTGCAAACCCTCATATTTTTAGCTAGAGTCTGTTTTGTTTTGAAATCCTAGAAACACCTCTGGCCTCCTCTTTCCTTCCACCACATTTAACCGTCTCAGACAAATTAAGCATCAAACATCTAATTACACTTTTACGTTTTATTGCACTTGTTAGTTTCGACGTAAGCTTAAAGTCAAAGCATGTTTCTATTTGTAGCAGGGAGCTTCTTGATGTGTGAAAATCTTGGTTTGTGTGTGTGCAGTGTGTGAGGCTTGTAACCTGTAAGCATGTCCTGTTGTAAAGAGTGGATCTTGTTAAGTCTGTAAACATCTGCATACTTGTTGGCCAGGGAATGTGTAGGACAGGAGCTGGTTCTCCGGCAGCCGTGACTCATTAACCCTCGTTTTTTTTGTTTTTATTTAATGCAGGATGCGCTGAGGAGGACATTCACAACACAAGCAACACAAGCACTGGCCAATTTCATGCCTCAGGCTTGTGATTAGGGCTTGTGTGTGTGGTCTGGGCCGGAGTGTGTGTGCATGCGCACGCATGTGTGTGTGTGTGTGTGTGTATATGTGTGTGGGGGGTGTGTGTATGTCTGAGTGCCACATGCGTAAATGGCAGTCTACTTCTCAGTACTGCAGTAACAGGAGCTGTGTTGATAACAGCCTTAGGTGGACATTTGTTTACTGGAATTACTTACTTAAAAACACAAGCCGGGTGAACCACTGTCACTCGGGCCGTACCATCAAGTGTCTTTTGTACCTTTACTATGTAAATTTCAGAATAAGTGTACCTTTAAATCTTTACCTTGGGTCATACAGTGATCCTAAATGTCCAGTTATGTATTTAAAATAATTTTAGGCTCTCATGTGGCGCAACAGAAAAGCATTCGGCACATCATCAGAAGATTGATTTGTTCACATCCCGACGATGTCACAGGTATCCATGAGCGTGAGTCCAAGAGAGTAAAAGCGGCCATGCTCTCAGGGTGGGAGGGGCATACTCTCTCTCCTGTCAATCGGAGCAACACTAGCCAATGAGCTCATGTATGTGGACGAGGGTAGCTAGTGCTTCCCTCCGAATGCGTTACACTGCCATGTGATGCTGCATGAGCAGCAGTTCGAAAAGATGCAGAGGCTGGCTTCACGTGTCTCAGAGGAAGCACGTGTTAGCCTTCACCTTCTTCGGCTGGCATCTGTCGTGTGATGGGGAGAGTTGGCTAGCGGGTGGGAACTGAAACTTGTGGGAGAAAATGAGGGTAAAGTCACCTAGCCAGTCTATTCAAATATTTACACGTTAAAAATATGAATTATTTTTTACACACCAGTCTCTTCTTTCTCCATAATAATCAATTCAAAGTCAATTATAATTGATCATTTATTATTCATTTCCATCATTGCCTGTTAAATCCCTAACCTGATCCTAAACATTCAATCGTTGCACCTGTAGTCTTAACAAAACTTGAACATTTACGTGATACACAAAATGTCTACGAATAATTAGATTCAATAAACTGCCAGTGTTGCATTTAAAAAAAAGTACAAAGATACATTATTTAAATCTGAAAACAGGACAAATAAAACATTCTCTACAAAATTGTAGTATCTAACAATTTCAAAGATTCATGACAAAACTTTAACACCAAATCAGCTGCTTCCAATCAGAGTTTGTAAATTTTATTTAAACTGAACATGCGATAGCTCAGAACAGTGCACTGTGTCATAATTTACCACGATTGATATTATACTGTCATATTCTGAAATACGCATTATTTTGGTACTTAAACAACAGAAACCCTGCCAAAAATAGCCGTGAAAGACACGTGAAGAAACGTTGATGCTGAGGGGCTGCTCCTGTCTGAAGCGGTTTAGTCTGACCCTGTCTGATCAGCACTGCCCTGTCATTACTCCAGCGTGAATACAGGCCTGGATGGCATATCAAAGCCCAAGCATGTGTGATTAGATCAAATTAAAGGTAAACGACACCTTTCAGTTCAAACCACCGCCGTATCTGGGCTTGAGTCACGTATTGAGCAAAAAATAAGCCCAAAAAAAAATCAATTTCAGAGAAAGCTTTCAGAATAAAATATGCTCAACAAAAGTCACCAAAATACTTAATTTTGAAGACTACTGATTTTTTGCCAGTGTTTATAGTAAACTGGTGGACATGGCTCTCTACAAAAACGTATTAGAAAACAGTAAGTGGCACAAAACACCTTTCAGTTCTCCTGCATTTTAAAAATAACATGGGAAATCACCGCTGCAACAACGTTTGCAAAACCCAAATACACAACTTCACTCCCCCAAATGCATTAAATAATAAAAACCTCTCTTATGTAAGGAATAAACCAGAACAGTGCATGCTGGCTGATTATTTCCCTATAACAGCATGCCACGGCAATGTGCCAAAACATACATTTCTTATTCATTAACGAACGCCATTCTTTTTATATGTTAGTTAGGATATACTTGTTGATCTCAGAATCTAGAATTTAGAATCAACACCCTCCGACCAATCAGAACTGAGAATCAACACCCTCCAACCAATCAGAACTGAGAATCGACACCCTGTGACCAATCAGGATCTAGAATCAACACACTGTGACCAATCAGGACTGAGAATCAACACCCTGTGACCAATCAGGATCTGGAATCAACACCCTCTGACCAATCAGGATCTAGAATCAACACCCTGTGACCAATCAGGATCTAGAATCAACACCCTCTGACCAATCAGGATCTAGAATCAACACCCTCCGACCAATCAGGATCTAGAATCAACACCCTCCGACCAATCAGGATCTGGAATCAACACCCTCTGACCAATCAGGATCTGGAATCAACACCCTCTGACCAATCAGAGTGCTGTGTTATGAAATGAATCTTTCTTTTCTCTCTCACATCCTCACTTTTCTGCCTTTATTAGACAGTTGTTGTTAACACAGACTCTTCTTTGTCTAGCATTACGGCTTGTGAACCAAAACCCACATTAGTTAAACACGCTTGACTGAATCTCACTCACAGAAAAGTCTGTCTCTCGTCTCTTATTCGCTTTTCTATGCCGATTTTCTCCAAACGTTTGTAGTGTTTACAGAAGTGAGTGGAATTAATTTGACTAAGCACCTTTAAACAGTGAGTAATATCTTTACTGACTTTCCTGACTATTTCACAGAGATCTAAACTCACACACACACACACACACACACACACACACACACAAACACTTACTTTGGAATGCGCACATTTGGTGTCTAGCTTGCCAGTGCTTTGTGGTGCTGGACTCTTGGTGGCACATGAATGTAATATGATTTAATAAGTAATAAAACCAAAACCATGTTTTGGCTGTTTATAATCCCTTCTTTTTTTTTTTTTTTTTGCATAATCTGTCCATCACACTACAATGTGTCTGCCTGGAAAAGCAACACTGAGGTTACTTAAGAAATGTCTGGACTGTGTTTGTCTGTGTGTGTGTGTGTGTGTGTGGTCGTATAATTATTTCTGAATGTCTGCTATGATGATCTCCATTTTCAAAACTGTACAGTCTACTCCAGAATTATTGGCACCCTTGAAGAAAATAGCAAAAAAATTATTTGTTCAATTAAACATTACTCAAAAATGTTTCTTTAAAAGCGGTGTGTGTGTGTGAGAGCGTGTGTGTGTGTGAGCGTGTGTGTGTGTGTGTGTGAGAGGGAGAGAGAGAGAGAGAGAGAGAGAGAGAGAGAGGTATGAACACAAAATAAAACAATCATTCCTCCACCATGCCTTAGAAAATCTGACGGAGGGTAGGGGACTAAACATGCAGGACTGAAACCCAGCGCATCGCCCGTGAAAATACATTAGGAAGGAATCCAAACCCACTCAGTTTGATGGTCGTGATTTCTGTGCTGTGGAGTATGATGAGAGATATACTACATATTAAACTGTAGCGATAATAGTGTAGTGAAGTGTTTAAGTAATTATGTCACTACAGAAGTTTCAGTCTTCAGTAGTTTATGACAATAATGTAGACTTAGAGTTTTCTTGAATATCTTCACAGGACTAGTTAAAATACATAAGCCTGTTTTGTTTATTCAACATTTTATGCCTGGCATTTGGAAATAATGTGCAGCCATTATACAGTATACTCATAAAGTTACCTATTAAAAATAAAAGATGCTACAAAAGTCATGGGGCAATTATTCCAAGTTTACCGTGAACAATGAGCTGCTCGTTTTAGTGCTGATCAGGCAGATCATTTCCTTCTCCTTTTCAGTCACAAGATCATGTCTTTAATCCTCATTCTATCTATGACTCTTTCCCTGGAAAGCGCTACACAGAACTGCCCTGCCTTTACAGGAAATGAGTGAGTGTGTGTGTTGCGGTGTGTGTGCGCGCGTGGGTTGGGGGTGGGATGGGGGATAACACGTCCTCAAAAATGTGAGGAAACGTGAGGAAATGTCCTTAAGTCAATGATTCTGCCCAGTAATTTCATAAGACGTTCTATAAAGCATATACTTCCAAATACAAAAATATATATAGAACTTTTGCTGACGTATAAACATGTAATACAAACCTGTCACTGCTTAGACAGTAACACCCCACTCTAAGCTCCCGGGGTGTTAAAAAAAAAAAAAAGGTCAAATAGAGTCTAATCTTACACCTCAGATGTTTAATCAGATGTTTATAATGAGTAAACTGTTATATATGTCAAGATATGAACAACAGTGAAGGAGTATTGAAAGTGTATACAAAACATTAATATCCTTTATAATGCATTATATGCACAGGGAAGATGATTTAGACATATGGGATGAGAATAGGGGAAAAAACAGATTGATAATAACATTTACCTTTGGGACAGGGGGACCGTGATCATCCTTAAACGTGGATTCTCCTAGAAAGAGCAAGCAAAGCAAGAAATTAGACGTTTATTTTAAAACATGCAACTAATCAAAGCATACAAAAGTCTGGGAGCTTACTGCAGCAAAGTCAATAAAAATACACTTCAGATCAGCTTGAGCCATAGGAACGATCCAACTCGAACGTTCTCTGACAATAAACGCAGGAAGTGCAGTAGACTGATAATGCTTAAATTGCTCTAAGCGTGTCTGCGAGCGTGTGTACATCACAACGCGCT
The DNA here is from genome assembly GCA_037576675.1 of Pangasius sanitwongsei. Taxonomy (NCBI): domain Eukaryota; kingdom Metazoa; phylum Chordata; class Actinopteri; order Siluriformes; family Pangasiidae; genus Pangasius; species Pangasius sanitwongsei. Next base: position 10,107,277 of record CM075006.1, read on the forward strand.
AAATCTCTGTCTTCACACACAAAACTCTTTTCCCCCTTCAGCACCAAAGGATTACGCTAACAGCTAACAGCTAAGAGTAACGAGACAGGGCACTTTTTCTTCTCCTGAACCCGTAAGTCATCCAGCAGCATGGAGTTGTTATACTTCTCAGCACATCTAGAACTTTCTGAGAGCGAGACAGAGTCATGGACAAAGACACAGGTTACAGGAGTGGACAGGGTCGGTTCCTGGGTAAGACTGAGTCTTCTTTTGTGTCACGTTATACAGTCGGGGTTTAAAGTGAATAAATCACTCAATTAATCAGCAATTCCTGTTTTTTTTGGCCATGACAGGCTTTTTAAACAGGAGCAGGATGCATGATTTCCTCTAAGCCTCGTTATTGTGGATAAACCCCCGTATTTCTGTTCGCACATTAAAATTCAAAAAGCGTGTAATGTTCATGTTTGTAGAAATGTCTTTTTTGGATTTTTGCAGAATGGCTCATGTGTCTTGCATCGCTGTGGGCCCACACAGGCATGTAAACACACAAGTTCAACATCTCACTTCAGTTAGACTGCTCTCGCTACAGTGGCATGTGAAGTGACATCACCACAGCAAACATCAATATGGCAAAATAAAAGCATGGGCTGACTAAAGGCAGATACCATACGAGCTCATGCGCCGAGTTTTAATAAATTTGTCACATTCACACACACTAATATGTTTAACTGTACACACACACAAATCACACACTAAATTAATGGCGCATAATCGAACATAATCGAGTCTACGCTAAGCATTTCACATCAGACGTGCTTGTACTTGCTTATACCAGGTCTTGGCTGAATTCTCGAATCTGATTGGTCAGACGGTGTGGATTATTTTATAACCTCAGACAGTAGATCCGATTATAGCATGAATGATATTAATGCGCTTGTTATTGTTTCTATAGCAACCGCTCATACACAAGGGTTTGCACATAATGGCGGCTAAGACTAATAAATAATTGTTTTTTTTTTAACAAAAGGTAGAACGTATAATCGTTGATGTGGTGAAGTTTGGAGAGTTGGTGAGTCTCGAGAGACAGCGCTTTGTAACGGTCACGTTGTTTTGTAACATTTTCAGGACAGAGCAGTTTACGCTTTTTGGTTTCTCAGTGAAATGACAAGTTGCATTTTTTTTAATCTCATCAACTTCAACAGAGAGAAAAAGAGAGGCTGGTGAGAGAATGACTGTTTATCGTTGCTAAGTGATAACAGGAACTAACTTGTCATGTGGGTGGGGCACAACATTAAATCTAACTATAAAGCATTAAAAAGTGCAAGGTGTCGGTCATATTTCACTCCCTGTACCACTTAAGACCTGTTGTAAATAGCTTCGTTTATTTATCATTAAAAAGGCAGAGTAACTCTTAAACGTGATTTATAGAGTGTTTTCAGCAAAGCCTTAAGACTAACTCCCCCTTCATACCCTTCTCCACCTCTCAGATCACAGCCACACCCCTGAGGATGGCTTAGGGCTGTGATTGGGCAGTAACTGCATTTCAGTGTGGCATGACTGCAACCCAGTGATGAAAGCAAGCTAACAAGGAGTTACATGCAGTGATGAGAAGTCAGCGTTTAAGCCTTAGAAAGCAAAACCTAAGGCTTTTCATTGAATAAATAAGGCAATGGAAGAGCAATGCAACGAAGATTTTGCTTTTCAATGTCGCACAAATGAAAAGGTAAACAAAACAAAAAGGAAACGTTCTTTCAAATAAGGAGCTATCACACATAAACCCACAATCTTCTTGTTCTTTGATTCTTCTTGCAATTGTTATACATGTGAAGGAAGACAAGTGCAGTCGTCTGCACAGCCCATCAGCTATAGTGTGTGTGTGTTTTTTTTTTTTTTAGAGGATTGCAAAACACCCGGTAATAACAGCTGTATGAATATTTCCCTAAATAACATATATCATTTCCCACCATAGAGGAAAAACTCAGCCAGGGAGCTCCACATCTAATTCGTCTTTTCAATTACAGAAATGGAACTGAAAGGGTTTTGTCACTGAGGATATGTATCATATGTTCGGGATATGTTTAATAACATGGACTGTCTACCGTTTCTGCAAGAACAACTTTTCTGGTTTCAGAGATGAAATTTAATAACCACTTGCTCACGAGAATTTTCATCAGTCATTTCTTTGCACAAAGTAGACTCCAGAGGAACCAACGTTAAACCAATCACTTCTTTCTGTGCTAAACAGTACAGCGTAGCTGGTAAATGCCGACGCGATGATGCAGTCGTTTTTGCTTTTCATTACTTCTACAACTGTTCCATTCGTGTCTCAAGTTGATGAAAATGGAACTAGAACGAGGAGCACGGGTTCCAGTGGCTCCTGTTTGGGCCACTTCTTGTTCTCGAGTGTGTGCTGAACAAACGCCTGTGACATTTATACCCCTGAGTCTGCCCCTTCTCTACAATCCGTTATTTCTCAGGATTGGGAAAAAGCCTGTGCAGAATGTACACACCCACTGAAGCTTGTGTCAGCATGAATACAATTCATCCTCCTTAGGAACATGCCAGGATTTTCTCTCTCTCTTTTGCTCTGCGTCACAGGGATTGAATCTCTACCAATCTTACTATAGACTTCAGTCTGAACGGGGATTGCAGCCAAAGAGAACACACCATCCCTTTGTTCGCTGACCTTTTGCTTTATCTTAATCACCCACTTTAACCAGACCATTAACCAGTTTGTGGATGATCTCCTGGCATGGGAAAGGGGATCGCTTGTATTAGTACTGGGATGCCATTTTCCATCAAATGGTGATGAACCTGAGCAAAATACAGTGTAGAGCAAAAAATACAGTGGGGTCCTGAAACTCTAGACTGAAAATCTAGAATTTTTCTTCTTTTTCATTTAAAATGGGAAATAAACAGAAAGTTTCAGAATTTTTAAATATTGAAAACAAAGAAAATAAATGTTCAATATCTTGCATATTTAATACTCAAAGATTCTGCACTATTTCTAGGTCCCTATTTGAATGTAAGCAAATTAGCGATGCTGACCATGTTAGCTGCTTTTTCAAAAGGTCAGATTTTCCTTGAGTCTTATCCCTTCCATTAAATGTTCAAATGACATGCCAATGGATATGACATGAATGATCAGGTTTTACAAACCCGTGGAGTCCGTGTCAGCTCAAATGCACTGTCATTATAGCAAAAGGGGGACATATGAAACTAAAGAATTCTGAAATCATGTAAATATTTCCAACTCAGGTTACAGCTGATCTAATTATTAAAAGTTCTTAAAAAAAAAAAAAAAGTAAAATGTAAAAGAAGCATTTTCACTAGTGGCCTCAGACTTATGGACCCCACTGTAGATGTGGATTTCAAAGACATTATCAGAGGATGAGGACTATGGCAACACAGAATTGTCTCCTCACCAGGAACTTGAGTATTTTCTTATTTTCATTTGACTAAATAACTCGGCTGGGGCTTGGACTTGCCCTTGCTAGCTATGAATTTATGATTTATCCATCCCTGAGAGTCAGTCGACTTTTACACCCTGTACTCGTTGTGTTCTCATGAATACACACCGACAGCATATAGGGTTTTCTTCAATAAACCGTTTAAAGGGCCAAATAAAATCGCTGACCCATAATTCTAGGGGACAACAGAGGTCCTGTTTTGATCTCCACACCCCCCAGAGAGTCAGTTAACGCCTTGTGTAGCTTCAGCTCTCTCAGCATCGCAGATGCTGGTTTCCAGGTCGAGAAATAATTAGCAGGCCAAAGCACATTTCAAAATATAAACACTAAAATACAACATGTAATCGCTTGCTTTAATGGATGGATAATAGAAGCAAGCCAAGTGAAGCGATTGTTTTGGCATGTAAGAGCATTTATTCGTTTGTTTGGGTTTTGGCGAGTAAACCATGCTATCTCTATGCAGGTCTTTAATAACACACAATTAAAGCCCAAAGGCACAGGAACCACAGCCACGCAAAGCACCATACAGCATGGCAGAAATGACTGCAAATGTATTAGACTAAAGCAAAAAAAAAAAAAAAAAAAAAAAGGAAAGTAGACAAATTCTGCTGAAATGTGAAAAATGTCTAAAGCTAGTCAAACTTCACTTCTGCTGCAGTAAGAATGCTGCCATTTGTGTAGGAATTTCCCTAAACATATACTTTCAGCATTGCAATATTTAATTCACATGATGTAATTAGTAACTTGGTTAAGTATGGCTTTGAGATGAGAAGAGACTAAAATACTCGAAGATGGGTCAGAAAGCCAAACATCGCTGTTTAGGCTGCTAGGTGCTGGTAAGTGCAAAAACGACAGTTATTTTTGACTGACCTGTCATTTTCCGCCTCAACCGTGTGTGTGTGTGTGTGTGTGCGCGTGTGTGCGTGTGGGGAATATTCTTAGGAGCTGTGTCATGTAGAGAACACTGACCAGTGACTGGAGCGCAGTTCAAGCTCAGACGTTCCATTACAACAGCATTCTGGAGGTAAATGAGGAATATCAGCAGCAGATCAAGCTCAGGATTCTTGAATCAGACTCATCAAGCTGGATCATTTTTCCTGAAGTTCAAAAATATCATAAATTACTTGGATAAAATGCTGAGAAAAGGACAGGTGCCTACACGAGTCATATTCTGGAGTCATATTTCTGCCAGAGCAACACTTTTTCATACTCCCTAAAGAAAGAACTGTGGTTTTTAATGACAGGAGAAGAGGCGGTGCTGCTGACATCATTTCCTATCTATAGACTTCAAATCAAGTTCACGTGATTTGACATCGCATCCTGAGACGCAGTGGGACTTTCTCCAGTTCTCCATCCTGTATGTAGGTGACCAGCTGGAACTTGAACACCAGGTTGGAGCCAGTCATTTTAATACGCTGGCTAGCTTGTTAAGGGGAAAAAAACCGACTGTGCAACAGTTTCTTCCCCCAAATGATCAGACTCCTCAACACTCAGGGACTGGACTGACAACACACACACACACACACACACACACACTCAACTGGGATAACTAGCTGTATATGGCTGAAATGACACTAAGCCACTTGACTTGACTTGACACTAGCTCAAAACAGACATTAAAACCATTTTCTTTATTTTTGTTTTCACAGATGAATGGAAATAAATCAATCCTTCATCTTGGGTAACTGCTTTATCCTGGTCAGGGTCGTGGTGGACTCAGAGTCTATCCCGGGAACACTGTGTGCAAGGTGAGAGAATTCACCCTGGATAAGTGCAGACAGTTCAGCATAGCCAGTGCCTACGTGCATGCTTTCAGACAGTCGGAGGAAACTGGAGAGCCCAGAAGAAACCCATGCAAACACGGGGAGAACATGCGAAACTCCGCACTGACAGTAACCCGAGCTCAGGGCGGACTCCAGGACCATGGAGCTGTGAGGTGGCAATGCTAGACGCTGTGCCACTGTGCCGCCCCAAATGGAATCATTTAAAACAGTTCCCAGGAAACAGATGACATACGCTGGCGCCTAAGAGCTGACTCCATGTTTGCACTTCCTGCCATCTTATCCACATGCAGACACACAATATGGTTGCAAGGGTGCTTTAATAAACAATTTTTTAAAAATCTTTGTCTTCTTTCTACTGGAATCTGACAGTTTAAGGACGAGTTTAAGGATGATTCTAGCTTTTAGATCTAGCTTTCCCCACGTATACATTTTTTTTTTAATTCAAGAACATTGTCCACCCATGCAAAGTGTTTTGTTTACACACCATTTTCGCCAAGAACATTCGAACAGATCTTTCTCTTACAAGGTCCCAAATGTCTACTATCTAAAAACTGATTGATTAACACAAACCCAGCACCCAGCAGAGACAGTGTGTTTGTTTAACACACAAGTGATTGCCAGATCCTTTTTACATTTACAATACAGAGCCAGCAAATGAAAATATTAGATTCAGCATTCAGCCCTCACACACCTGCACCATCACCTATACATAGAACAGCAGATGGGTGTAAACTGGGTGTGTACTGTATACGTTTTCATTTTTCCAATGTACGTGTGCTTATATGGGTATTTCAGGAAGCATGTGGTCCAACATCTCCAAACGCTTTGATTTAGCGTGTAGCAGCTGCCCAACATTAAACTCCCTGGGTCTAAATCATCAGTGTAATGATGTGTAAAGTGGGGGTTGATGTCTCCACCCAGATCTGTTATTCTATGGGTTTGCCACTATAACTGTGTGCCAAATGTGGTAGCGACAGTTTTTCTTTCTTTCTATTTTTTTCTTTTTCTTTTTTTTTTTTTTTTTAAAGAAGTAATGGAAATATGTTTTTAAAGAAGCTTTACCATTAAAAAGGTCTGGGCTCAGAGCAAGTTCAGATCCGGATAAACTGACATAAGTGGAGTTTCTGTCTACCTCTTTTATGCAAATTATGAATTACTGCAAAAATAAAGAAAGAGAAATTCCAGATCAACATAGAGAAGCTGTAACAAACAATACTTTTTCAAACAGTGTGTGTGTTTTGAAATCTCCACATCTATGGCCTTAAGCCGCCTTTACAGTAAGAGCTCAAAATTTCCCTAGCTTGCTACCAACTAACGCTACACAAACACCGCTGATAAATAGGAGATACCACAGGGGGGGAATACTACTAGTCAGTTTTGAGGGGATGGCATAGCCTACTATTCAATATTTTAATTTGTAAATAATTGGAATTTTTCTCTGTGTTTCGAATCTTCAACTGTCCAGTTTCAGTGAGCCTCAGATTCCTGTTCTTGAGATGCTTTTCTGCTCACCGTGGTTATAAAGAGTGGTGATTTGAGTTACTGCAGCCTGTCTGTTCAAACCAGTCTGGCCATTCTCCTCAACAGACCACAGAACTGACACCACGTGTGGAATACTACTGGATGTGTTTTTTCTTCACACTATTCTGTGCTGAAAATCCCATGAGAGCAGAAGTTTCAAAACAGCTCATCTGGCACCAACAACCATGCCAAGCCACTGACATCACATTTTTTCCACATTCTGATGTTAGACATGAGAGCTCTTAACCTGCATCTGCATGGCTTTATACACTGCGCTGCTGCCACATGATAACTGGACAACTCTCATACAGTGTGCATCATTCTGATGTGATGATTTTGGGAAACAGCTAGATGGGTCACTGCTGGATCATGGCTTTTTGTGTGTGTATATTTAAACACTGGTTAAATGTAAGATCTAGACATGTTCCAAAAAAAGGTGATGACTCACAGTTTTCAGACTTGCAGTACACTCCCGCATCATTAGATCAGCACACTCCTAGCAAGAGCACGGAAAACAAGTGATAAACAATACAAACTGGAGTATCTCAGACTCACTTTAGTTCTTAATCTGGATTATATGCTATCTTTATATATTTAATCATGGCAATAAATGAAATCAAAGGAACTTCCATGCTCGATGACATGCTAGATAAAATGAAAATTGAGTACAAGAAAGTAAGAAAAACAGAGAGAGAAAATGATAGATTGAGAACCACGACATGACAGAACGAATCGGAAACACATCAGAGACTAAGAAAAAAGCCAGAACAGACGCAGCAAATCTGTCTGCGTCACACTTCTTTGCACTGTTCTGGGATCAGCTGTGTGTGTGTGTTTCTGTGGTGAGGCCAGGCCAGGGAATTCTTACTGTTACCACACACACAATGACACACTGAACAAGCCTCCCCCAACACACACACACACACACACACTTTTCCAATTCCAAAGTTCATTACTCTTGGTTTTACGAGATCTTTTGCTCTTTGATTACAGGAAGAAATTAATCAAGTTTAACAAGTTTGACTTTTGATATTTAGGGCTGGGAATATTCCATCGGGCTAAAATCTGAGGAAATGCACTTTATATCAGAAACCATGCTAATGCACAGCCTTATTAAACATTGCCTACCAAATAATACTAGGCCATATTCAGAGTCAGTTCTACATCAGTATTTACGCTGGGAAAGTTACGCGTATTCAGAGATGGTTTAAGCACCTTCTTAAATTTTCTATGCTCCCCTTTCAGATTATGCAAATTACGCAAATGTTTAGTTCATGCCTCCATGGTTGCTGGATTTTTCTTGAGTTAAGATTTTGTGTGTGATGCAGAAACGACTGTGTTGTGACTGATCTTCCACGATTAAAAAAACTGAGCAGGTTAAAATAGTTTACAGCACGACCAGTTTGCTCACTCGCACCATGTGTATCCTTCTTACGTTCTGCTTTCCTCATCACCAACTCCCACATTACCACAGAAAGAGAAAGATGAGCTTATAATGAGAAAGAGTGCTCTAATACCCTTTAAAGAGCACACACCTGTGCATATCACAAACGTATCACAAACGTACATACTACCTGGAAAAAAATGGCCAACATTAAGTGTAATATATGGTTACCATGTTTTCCTCAGACTCCATGATAACTCTGTTCTCATCATCAGTTAGCTATTGCATACACACGCGCTCAGAGGTCATACTTCTGCTATATTGACAAACCACATGGCAGCAGGAAAAGGTATAAAACAAGTGTCAGAGAAGAAGAATGAAGAGGTGGAAGCCCTTTGAGGATTCTCCCCTAGGCACATGTGGAAAGACTACACACACACACACACACACATACACATACACATACACATGATCATATTGGATTCATTACTAAACTCTAAACAATATTAAAAATATTATTTTTCTCTCTCTCTCTCTATCTGTGTTATATTTGTCTAAGCAACAAGCCTCAAACAGTAACGCAGAAGGTTTCATTAATACTGTGGGATTTTCTTTTCTGGAAGGTTCCTGACAATAAAGATGAGCTTGTGCTAAGTCTTTCCCAACTCTCCGACACATTCGGAGTCCCGATATCACATCATGTGACAAAACAAATTTTAAAATTCACACATTTTAATGGGAACCCAAACCAAAACCGATATGTCGACTGTCACAGACAGAATCACACAGGCATGTATCCATGTATACACACTTATACACAGTATAACTTGTGCACATGCACACATTATTAGCAGGGTTAGAAAGTATTTATCTGGAAGTGTGTTTCAGCAGAAGTGTTCTCTGATTCGATTTGCCCAGCACTGTACCTAGTAACTTAACAGCTTTTACGATCATTAGAAAGAACAGTGTAGGTAATTTACAAATTAATATACAGTGTGCTTCATAAAAATGAGGAGAAATGACAGTATAAACATTATACCCAACATCATTCAAACAATACAATAAACTATTTATCTTCTGTAACCAAAAAAAAGTTCTCATTAGAACTACGTTTTAGAAATAATTTGATTGTAACCATGTCCTGTTTTCCTGGAGTACAGATACAAGTTTGCACACTTGTAAAGAACTTTCAAAACAAATGATAAGAAAATGTCTAAAGCAGCTGAAAATTCGCCAGGAACTGGACCCATGAGCTCTCTGTCCCTCCCTCAGTCAGCAAGGAAGATGAGGAAAGAGGGAAAAATAGGCCAAACATCACATTTAGTTGATTCTTGTTGTTCTCGAGTTTCAAATTTAACCCTTAAACAAGCAGTTTAGAAGCGTTGCAAGAAAGAAAAAAAATCTCACAAAATCCAGCACCTGAACGTCACCAGGGCGTCATTAGAACCACTACTGGCTTCATGTGTTGTAGACAGATGAGATCAAAATCAAACTATTTGGTCATGTAGACCAGTGTTGATCAGCTAGACCATACAAGCCGATGTACAATATGGAGGTGGATCAGTGACGCTTTGGTGCTGTTTCGTGGAATGTGGCTTCAAGTTTTCTGCCAAGTAGTCAAGTCAAGTCACTTTATTATATACAGCACATTTAACAGACAAGCAGAGTCAGCCAAAGGGCTGTACATCATCTCGGCTAAGTCTAAGCAAAAAAATAAAACGAGATAAACAATTTCAAATAAAAAAATCCTAAAGCAGCAAATCAAAGAAGAAATAAAAACATTCACAGACAAAACCACAGATAAAAGACAGGACAAAACCAGAAGACCTGATACCATAGATCTTAAAGAGCTATAGTAAAAGAGCTGGGAAAATAAATATGTTTTTAGGTTGGATTTAAAAATATCTATACTGGGGGATGCCTTTATGAGAAATGGCAAGCTGTTCCACAATGTTGAAGCTGCGACAGAAAAGGCCCGGTCACCTGCGAACGGTTAAAAGTAGCTGATTAGACGATCTCAAAGCCTAATACTAGCTGAAAGAGCTAGCTGAAATCCTGGTTGCCTCTGCCAGGAGGTTCAGACTTGGACATAGACAGAGCTTTCACCAAGACAGTGAGCAAAACGTACTTGCAAATTAGCAGAGAAATGGTTAAAGAGACACAAAACTATTGTTTGCAATGACCAACAACAATATAACAGTGGACCAGGATCCCTTTACAAGCGTCTCCAACCTTTTCATAAAAAATTGCACCACTTTTTGCATTTAAGTCTTATTTAAAACTTTTTTAAATAACGTAACTCAAGATAAGACCCTCCCCATGTAGTTTGAGCTTAAAATATTGCGTTTTTTTTAAATATATTTTGTGCTCATTTTCTTGAAATTTAATGTTCTTGCCAATAATTCTGCATGAACCAACCGTTTCCTACCCTCTTTTCAGCCCCAAACATCATCATCATATCTCCCTAGAACAACATTACTAAAGTGACATTAAGCATAAGAAGAAAATGTTATATACCGAAACAATTCTCACCAATAGGATAAGAAAAGATTAATAACTTCAGTGCCTTAAACAGATATACACAAACTGACCTTTTCATTTATCAAGACTGGCTTTTAATCAAACATCAAACGTGCGTTTAAATCCATGTTTTCATCAACTACCATTATGCAAAAAATCCTGAAGATGCCATAACATAATTAGAGAGCAAAGACTACAATATCCAGTGCGCATGGCTGTTGTTGGCCTGTGCATGCAAAAGAAAAGAAAAAGAAAAGAAAAGGAAAGAAAAGAAAGCCAAACAAACAGCAAAGGAAATATATAGAGCTGAGAAAAACACAATTCACCTTTTTTAAAGTGAAAGGCTAGGGGAAGGGGGTTGGAAAGCAAACGGGAGGGAGAGGTTTGATGAGCTTGGCAACTTAGAAAAAAAAAAAAAAAAAGGTCCGGCCATCTCCACCCATACCACACCCAGTTCTCCCTCAGTGTTTACTTCGGACCTGTGGGAAACCTCTCACTGTATATCCACCATACCTTTCAGTTTGACATATCAAAGCTCCAGGCAACAGCTCTAGACTAGCCAAAGATTGGCTCAATAGCTTAACATGAGGGGGAAAAAAACGCAGACAGATAAACACAATTATGCTAACGAGTCGCAGTGCTTACGCAAGGTGTCTCTGAAACATGCTCTCTTTTGGTGTTGAGTTTGCATGGTACATGGATGGAATAAAACACACAGGACTTTGTAATTATATGGTGTGTGACGGTCCGACGTGCAGCCTTGGCACGTGTTTGCATGTCTTAAACAGAAAAACTCCAAACGGAAGTGCCAGCTGGGAGCTAAGGCTCAGAGTAAGGTTGGCCAGAACTGACCCGTGCTCTGTTTCAGTGCCGCACGCCTCCTGTCCCGAGAGCTCGAGGGAGGTACCGAGTTCACTCCGAACGGGCCGATGGTAAAATAACGACTAGTATCAAGTACTTTCTGCACCCAAGGCCAGCATGGAATTTACCCACATACACACATGACTTCTCTCCATCATCCACCCCACACACACACCACTCCCTATGCTCCAAACGAGAAGGCTTGCAGCATGTGTTCTGCACATGTGCGTATTTGCTGATTACAGTGTGATACTGGGTAACTCACACTGAGTGAATAAAACAAGCCCCGCTAGCCGGTGGAATATTCCACTGAAGAGTTTGCTGGGACATTAAAGACACATGCTCACTAAAGCTTTGTTTCAGATCAGATTAGACTTTTTCCACAATTATCTGATGACTTTGTAGCTAGCTCTGAGGGAAAAACCAACTAATAATCACGTATACAATACATCACAATATTACACTACTTACTATGCACTACTAACATGTTCAGTGTGACAGTCGTGTTATATTTAAATATTTAATGTAACCTAATAAGGAAAACAGCATTTATAACTTTGCTAACTAGCATTAATTAGCTCACTCAGAGCTGGCCCTAAAACCGTCGATCCAAGCTGAGAAGCAAAAGCAATAAAGCTGGACTGCAAATTATACACACTAACTGAAACCAACCACCAACTTTATTTAAACACTCATAACAGATGACAGATTTGTGATACAATTTGTTACGCCACTTCAGATCTGTTAGACTGGTACAATCAGTGTACACCGACTGGCTGAGGAGCTGTGCGTATAAATGAAACTCTGGAATAAAAAAAAACAACCTTGACAAAGGTCATGAGTCCCAAACTGCACACTAAAATTGTATGTTAAAACTGTACACTGCCCGAGAGACTTTCAGTCACTTTAAACAGACAGTATAGAAAGACGAAAACAGATACTATAATGCGTAACAGTGCTACTGTACTCCAACAAGAGTCGTCCCTACCTAAGCGTTCAACCTGTATCTTCACACACACACACACACACACACACACACACACACACACCCACACACACCCCACCACCACCACCACCACCACCATTTTCTCGCCAATTTGGTCACCCACCACTTCCCAATCCACCATCAGCTCTCCCCTATCAAACAACAGCTACCACCTGGCTATCGTGCTTCCTCTGAGACAGGTGAAGCCTGCCAAGTGCATCTTTTCGAACCGTAGCTCACGCTCACGCAGCACGCTTGGAGGAAAGCGCTATCTCCCGCCCAGAGAGCACAGTCAAGCTTGCTTCCTCTCTATCATTTCATGAGTACAATATTTTTTTAAATACAATGTAGGGATAATATTGTAATCCATGATTTAAAAAAAAAAACAAATCAGTACATGCCTAGTGCCAACACTTTAGTCACTGGTGTTAATGTGCAAACCGGTTTGCTTTGATTCTAATGAGGATAAATGTGTCCAATGGCTTCAGGCACCAGTCCAGACCAGTCCGGACCTGACCCAGTTCAATGATTTGTTCCCATAATACGCTATCCCTTCCTCACACACTAAAAGTGTTCGACAGCCACACTGGAAAAACAATCTCATGCTGCTGAAGAACACAGAATGCCTGGCACAAGTGTACAACTCGAACATTTCCCTCTCAAATGTGTTGGAGTTACAGATCAATATCACACTAACTGTGCCTCGTGACCTTATCACCATACAGACGAAGGAGTATTTGATACGTACGTACACAATTCTTGACCAGCTTTTCACTTTAGACACACATACATCCAGGCCTTTTTAAACTGAACTGAGTCTTGTATCAAAGAACTGACTAATTTAGTAAACCAGGTAGCTAACACAGACTGCTAGTTTGCATTCAATTAGCTAGCTATATTTAATAAAAGTCATGTATTCAATAAAAGGTCACTTTTGATCAGAACATGTTAGAGTAAGCATGTGCTGGAAATTCAATCTGTCAGATATTCTTACTTTGAACACTAACTGTATGAACGTAGCTTATGTTAGACAAGAAACCTGGACTAAACTAGCTAGTTATGCTAACTACTTAATTCAAGCCTAAAGACTGCAGTGGCTCATTCTGAGGTACTCCGTTCAACTCAGTTTAAAGGAATCTTATGATTCATAAATATCTGCCAGCCACGCTTTGCTACAGTAACGTTAGCTACATGAAAGAGGTCACTGCCTAGCTTATTTCCCACAGTCTTCATTTTTCTTAGTTGGGGAAAAAATGATGACGCATTGTGCGGATCATTTATACGTACATTAAACTAAAACCAATGACTAAAATGACCATTGACCAAAGCCAGAAATGTAGTCCATCGGTGTAATTCATGGAAACACATGACATACTGTCGTACAGATGAGTACTGCCAGGTTCTCGGATCAAACAGGTTATACTCAGCTCCAGATGTCTGAGTGCAGTAAGGGCAAGGGTTTCTCATGTGGCCAATATGCATTTCTCTCATTTTAGGAAAAAAAAACATGCAAGTCCAGTCGGACTCCGCTTCTGAAGCAAACTGAAAAAAAAACCCACGCCTGACGTGTGTAAACACACTGCGCACAAGGCCGTAAATAATCGCGAACCAGCTCCACTGGCAGATACACATGCCCATGCCACCATGGCTCACAGATGTGGTGGTGTATTTTGTATCATGAACAGCTCTTTTGTTCACTTTTCATCCACCCCAGGATGTTTTTTTATACATATTAGCTAACTGTTACCTCAAGTTAGTTGCTGTTAGTACGTGGCCATCTGGGAAAACCCACATGGGAGAAATGTTGACAGTTTCCACTATATACACTGTAGTTCTGGAAACTATGGACTTAACTGAACTGGAAGTTGTAGCATTTTAAAGTCTGGCTACCTCCAGAAGTGATGAGGAAGGAAACTGAAATTATTCAGAGATTCAGAGCATTTACTAAAGTCCCCAAGAAATGGCTTCTTAGCTGTGGTTTGATTCAGTATGGTGATGAATTTCTTCTTGAAATAGGAAGTCAGAGTGATGTTGTGCTGAACTGCATGACCCAACTGCGAACAGTGTTCGAGATACACAACTCTACGATGATGCAGTCCAGCACTGAAGAGCCCTAAACTGGTAAAACACCTCTGAAATGCATCAGTCACGGAACAGTGACCACATACAAATTCCACTCCCTTTAAAATGAATAAAATCCAACCACTGCTTCTAACCATGATCACCGCTAACAAGCTGCGACTGTAAAGCAAGACCTGCGTCTGGGGGTGGGGCATGTGGTTCTACTGATTCACAAAGTTAGGACTAGTTATAAACCAGCAAAACTTTTTTGATCATTTTCCCAGAAATGATAAAGGAGAAGAGTCCATAGCATCAAGGGACAGGGACAAAAAGCTCTGAAACAGTGTGCGTAATTAGTTCATGCGCATTTAATTCAATATGCAATAAATAAAATAGATTTTTTTTATACTGTAAGTATGTCCCTTATTTTTTTCCTGAGCCAAATCCTTTGTTACAGTCTTAATCCCTCTGTCAGGCCTGGGAAATAAATGTCTGTACAAAGAAGTAGAATGCAGCAGAATGATAGCATTAACACTATTTAACACTAATTTGATAATCGTAGGTTATGAGAGTTTCTGCCAGGATAAAGGCAATGCAGAAAAAAAACAGGACTGTTTTAGTGATTACAATCTTTCATTATGGCCTCCTCAATATTCAACCCCAGCAGCTATTCAGGACCTTATTCATATCCTTAACTGATTTATTAAAGACAGACAGAGAGAGAGAGAGAGAGAGAGAGAGAGAGAAGTCAAGTGAGATACTGTCTGACCCTGTAAATCAATCTACACACACACACACACACACACACACACACACACACGCCAGCACACTCCAGCACTGTTCACTCATGTAAATTCAGCTGCTAGCTTTAGCGTCCCAACGTCACTGAAACGCTGTATTTCCTCCTCCCTCCGAACATAGACACGGGAGTGTGTTTAGTGCAGACTCGGGAGCCAGAAGTGTTTGCTCGCTGTGCTCGATGTGTTCTGCATTCATGACTGTGTGTTTGAGGTGGGAAACGTCCAGACTCAGTCTGGCCTCCTTAACCTGACCCTTAATCCCTCATAAAGCTGCTGTGCTCAAACTTATTTCATATTAATGCTGGGGAAAGGGTTTGTAGCGAGTGGAGCCTATATGCTTACTACACTGGCTGTATAAAGATATATATATGTTACATATTGATTGAATGTTCTCTATGCAGTTGGAAACCTAATGCAGCACTCTACAGAATTACCTCCAGAGATCTAGGCAACAATTAGGCCTAAACTTAACATTACACACAATTTTTCTTTTTTTTTTCCCCCTCACAAAACAATTAAGGAGAAAGCATTTACCTTTCCTGAAACATAAAGCTATTGTCAAGAAATATATGTTGTGTCTATATTTCATTCATTCATTCATTCATTCATTCATTCATTCATTCAAACTGCTCTTTGGTCTCCAAGAACTCTACTGTTGCATTTGACCTATCCCTTTTTTCCCTGGGATAAAAAGATTGCATACATCATTTATCACCATGTGAAAAGCTTTCAACACAAAACACATAAAAAAAAACATCAAGCACAAATATATAACAAACACACTATATGGCCAAAAGTATGTGGACACCTGGCCATACCAGCTCATAGGTGCATGCTGAACATCCCATTCAAGATTTATTCCCCCATTTGCTGTTATAATAAGCTCCACTCTTCTGGGAAGGCTTTCCACTAGATTTTGGAGCGTGGCTTGTGCTCTTTCAGCCGCAAGAGCATTAGTGAGATCAGCAACTGATGCACAGTGCACAGTCAGTGTTCCTGTTCAGCCCAAAGGTGTCCAGTGGGGTTGAGGTCAGGGCTCTGTGCAGGACACTCGACTTCTTATATTCCAACCGTGACAAGCCATGTCTTCATGGAGCTCACTCTGTGCACAGGCACACTGTCATACTGGAACAGAGTTGGGCCTCTTAGTTCCAGTGAAGGGAAATTGTAATGCTACAGAGTACGAAGACATTCTATACAATTGTGTGCTTCCAGCTTTGTGGTAACAATTTGGGGAAGAACCACATATGGGTGTGAAGGTCAGGTGTCCATGACATTTTGCCCATATAGTGTACATAAGGGCTTAAAAATACCATTAAGCACATAAAAGTCCATAAAAAGTTTCAAAAGCCTGAAATACCTGGAACTTCAAGGTGTTCTTGGACCTACAACTGGCTTAGATTTAGTCTCATTTGACCACAAGGCAGTTCTTGTGGTCAAACAGAATCCAAACTTGTTGATTGAAGACATCTGTATGAAAAAGCAAGACTACATACAAGTGAAAAAAACTGCCATGAGGCAGAATAGCCTATTCTAATGAATGGTGCCAATAATTGTGAACTTGACTGTACAGAATAAGACTTTGTTTGGAACATGTCATGTTACAGCAAGCCATGGATGGATCTAATACTGTTTTCAACACGCCTTTGTCAAGCTTCCCTCATGACTCTAAAGTGTGCCAAAGTGAGTTTTGTCCTGTTATGAAAGCAAATTGCATCATATTGCAGTGTTTTCTGGGAAAGTTCTGCTCTTTAGATCTTCACTGATACGGATGGCATCTAATAAATCAGCTTATACGTTTCTTCTGTGCTGACAGAATGAACAGCCCTCAAAATGGACACTGGCCAGATGTGCTCCCAAAAGGGAAGTACTGACAATGCTAAAAAAGGGGTAGCTAACCTAGTACAATAGCATATGGTGCGCTAGTCCGCTAGTTAAAGTGTATTAATTCTTTCAGAATAGGTTTTATTTCAAAATCTATAAATAAATATTTATGTTTGATCTGTTTAGTTGTATGTAAATTGAATTGTAATGCTACAGCATCCAAAGACATTTTAGACAAGTGTGTGCTTCCAATTTTGTAGCAACACTTTGAGGAAGAACCACATATGAGCCTGATGGTCAGGTGTCCACATATTTTTGGCCATGATCCCTAACTCATATGACCATTATCCACTTTTAATTAAGGTTCTAACGTAGCACACTGAGTTTACGCCTCACGATTTGGCTAAGAGCTGTGGTGTTCTCTTCCCGCATCGCTAATAAAAGATAATTGAGTGTGGCTAGCGTCTGTACTTTCTTTCAATATGTTTAACCACTAACTGGCAGATACTTGAAGCAGATGTGTTTTAGGACAGCTCTGGGGTAGCCTTTATTGTGCTTGCTTTTCTCTAGTGTTCCACATACCTGCGTCTACTGTCAGCGCCTCGGGCAATGTGTGTAGTGCAGCAGGCGGCCGGATTCAGAACAAGCAGCTTGCACTGTAGTAACTAGGAGTAGGGTAACAAAAATACTACAAAATAAATGAATAGCCTGGACAGAAAGTCTGCTTGTCCTGGGACTCAGGCTGCTGATCTTACACCCATACTTGGACTTCTTAAGGGGAAATTACATGGGCATGTTGACTAGGAGGGTACAGCAAGTTGTGTTGGTTTGACGGTCTCTGGATGTTCTCCCTGTGTCCTCCGGGAGTTCTTCTGGGTTCTCTGGTTTCCTCCCACCTCCGAAACACATGCTGGTCGGTTTACTGGCTTACATTAAATTGCTCATAGTGAATGAATGTGTGAATGAATGAGAATGAATGTGCACCATAGTCAGAGTTTGACAAGTGTGCTAAACATGACGTGTGATCTTTGCAGACTAGAGTGCTGAATGCTTTCGTAGTTTTGATCTGAATGGCCAGAAATGTTTCCCAACATGTCCACTCTGTGGGATTCTCTCTGACCTTCTTGAACACGCTGCCTGGAACGGTTTTAGGAACTGAACTGAACTGACCCACACATTGCATCTAGGATCTGCAGACACGTTCTGACACATCACACCCACACATAGTGTTCCCTAACTCCCTCATTTGAGCTGGGTGGTGAGGGGTATAAATAGTGGAAGTGGCGTTTTAACGTGGGCCAGGAGCCCACAGAGCTGCTCCACCCAAGACCTTTAAATACACTCAACCCACGCTGCCTCTCTCTCTCTCATACACACACACACTCCGCTTTCTCCATCTATTCTTAAAGCTGGAGATGAAATCTTCTGCAAAGCGTGCCACCTGTCCCACTGCCTGCTGTCTCCTCTTCTTCCTCCACTCCTCTTCAATTACACCTGGTTCGTGTTCCATCTTTACATCGCCAGGCTCTCACCTCCTCCATCTTCTGCGATAACTGCACATTAGTGCACACCTCAGTCACAGTGTTGGCATTTGGCCACTTTCTTAAAGAAGGCGCACAGTTCGAGAATTAGCTACTGGTTTGCTATAAAAAGCCAAAGAAACGCAGACTGACATTCAAAAAGAGACAACTAACAATATCCCAGGATGATATACTAAAGTCGCTCAAGTTGATTTACTGTTAAATTAAATGTTAATTCACAATACTGTACGAAAAATATCCTGTACTGTAAACTCAGCACTTAGTCCACACAGCGTCTTGCATCTTTTACACATCTAGCTGGAGAGAAGCTTCAGCTGCAATCTGATTGGTTACTCACAGGTGCCTGTACTGTAGGTGCGCTTTCATACGCCAGTTTTTCGAAAAGAAAGAAACCTTTTAAATAGATAAGAATGCTTACTGATGAAAAGGCACCAGTCATACACATCATATATACATCATACTACCGCATCATATACACTATACTGTGCAAAAGTCTTAGGCACATGCAAAGAAATGCTGTAGAGCAAAGACGCCTTCAAAAATAATGAAATTAAATGTTTCTACATTAAAAAAAAAAATACTATAAAGAGCAGTAAACAGTAAAAATTGAAAGAAAATCAATATTTGGTGTGATGACCTACAGTGTGTGCAGGTTTATAAGGAAATGAGCTGGAAGTGTTACTGAGCGTATTGCAGAAGCAGCCGCAGTTCTTCTGGAGACTTTGACTGTCGACTCACTTCTTATTTCTGCAGCGAAACCCAGAAGCCTTCATTCTGTTTTTTTTGTGTGAAAAGTGTCTCTTATGTAATCTGCTGCTTTCTTCACTGCCATACAAACATTTTTTTTCTGGAACATTTAATTTGTGATGGAAAACTTATGGTTGGAATCTAAAATGTTTTTGTACTGAATCAATAATGTAGGAGTCAGAAAATAAACATCTATAACAAAGTTTGTACCAAAAAAAAAAAAAAAAAAAAGGGTGCCTAAGACTTTTGCACAGTGCTGTACATCATATAACCACTTACTCCAAACCACATTAAAAAGTGGGGCTGCAATATGTACTGCATTTGAGTCATTCATTCATTTATTGATTCATCTTCAGTAACGTTATCCCGGTCAGTGGATCCGGAGCATGTCCTGGGAACACTGGATGCAAGCCAGGAATACACCCGGGATGAAACATCGGTCCATCGGCGGGCACCTGACACACATTCACACACACACACATCCAACTAGAGTCAATTTATAGTCACTAATCCACCTACTGGCATGTTTTTGGGAGGTGGGAGGAAACCGGAGAACCCGGAGGAAACCCACACAGACACGGGCAGAACAAGAGAAACTCCACACAGACAGTGAGAGATCAGCATTGAACCGGAGAGCCTGGAGATTAGGATATTTCAAATATTAAAATTCAGCCAATTTACCATCTAATAACAGTATTTCATCACTACAACAGTCAACTGTTTACGCCGTTATACTTTTCCACCAGTATTCCCAGGAATTCTGCCTCCCGCATTACTGAATCTTGAAAATTGCGCTCAAATTGTGATTGAAATATAAACACAATTAATTGTTCAACCCTAATAGGCAAATTACTACCTCAATACCATAGCTCAATCAATTATTTTATAAATCTGTTTTTACTCCCAGATTAGAAGTGAGCCAATAGTGCAATTGGTTGCACAATTGCACTATTTGTCCATATAGTACACAATAATAGAAGGGGTTTATTTATAATCGCACTATCCGTTGCACTTTTGAGCCTGGTTCCTCTCAAGGTTTCTTCCTCATATCTCAGGGAGTTTTTCCTCACCACCGTCGCCACTGGCTTGCTCATTAGGGATAAATTCAAATATTTACAATATATTTTTTTGTGAATCCATTTATTTCTGTAAAGCTGCTTTGTGACAATGTCCATTGTTAAAAGTGCTATACAAATAAAACTGAATTGAACTGAATTGAATTGAGAAGTGAGCCAAAAGCAAGTTATACAAAACTTGGATATCAAAGGATATCATGTTGAAAGTGGATGGAAACTGCACACTTAATCCTCCATCAAAACCCCAAGCTGGATGTATTTTAAGGAACATTCAGATAGCGTAGCAGGAAGGAACACACTTCACTTTGTCATTATTAAGGAACAAAACAGGATCTCACTGTCCAGAAATGTGGTACTTTCCACTTCAGCAGATAATCGTTCTTCCCATGGGCAACACTGACGCAGTCAGCTAACGGTGTGCTAGTGCACTAGATTCTTATTAATCTGGATTACATAATGAGAGCATGAAAGGAACCAGTGAAACATAAGCACAAAAGGCTACACTGCAATAAACACAGAATTAAAGATTGATACTGATGATAATTTCAATTCATTTCCTGGATGAACGACGAGTCTGACATGTTTCCGCATGTTGGAACAGTTACCCGTCCAAGACATTCAGTGTGTGTGTCTGTGTTTGGTGGACCAAAGATTCAGGTGAATTTGTAAAAATAAACAGAACCAGTATTTTCCCCTCTGAGCTGAAATGTGCTCCTTTCAGAAGAGGAATCCATACAGAGACTGCCAAAGTCATTCTTACATAAATGCTTCAGTTGCAAGCATTTATAATTTACTGATTAATATTTTCCCTTTGCTATCATAGTTCTCATTTCTGGCTCTTTTTTCCGTCTGTTAGCAGTGACTACGGTGGATAACGTTTCTTGCTCGCACCATCTCAAAAGCATAACATAAGAACATTGTTTGAGATAAATCGGTCAGGAAAATAAAACTGGAACACATGCAACTTCATAGAATTGGGAATTACAGACAGTATTTGCACAGGAATAGTATTACCAGCTGTGCAGTCGGGAACTGCTTGATGGCAGTGTCAATCACGAAAACTCAGCTGGAAGATGGATTTTTAGGTGATTGTGCAGTAACACACAGAAAACAGTAAAAAGAACATTCAAAACAGTACATTCTCAATATAATCCATGGTCTAGTGTTCACATGGCAGACATTTTCACCGGTGATGCTGTGCATGATGAAAGCTCCGTGATATTCGTGACAGATGAGAAGTTGATGGCTATCGATGACAGTTTTTAAAGTACAGTTTTAGAACAGCATAAAATTAATTATTTCTTTTCCGTCCTTCCCTTCTAGTCACTGTTTTTTTGACATACTTTTGCAATGACACATTTGCAAACACATGGCCAGGTCATCATAATCGGCTCCATATGTGGCCACTTCTTTTTTTTTTTTTCTTTTTTTTTTAAAGGAAATATTATCTTGCATTGAGCTACCATTAAATTAGACTCTCACTTTAACCAGAACTCAGCATGCTCCCTGAATGATCTCTGACCTTTTCCCAAAACGTCTCGCTGATCTTCACCTTTAGACAAATGATGAAATTCTTTCAAAAATATTTCCACTCTGGACCTGGGGGATAGTCTTCAGGAGAGAATATCCCTGGTCCTAAATCCCTGTTTTTCTTGGATCCCTCTTTAATTCTCTTTTTACTGTTTTTATTCTCTCAGTTCTCTTTGGATTGGAGTGCATGACTGATGTCCCAGTCGAACATCTGGATAAAGCACATCTGTACTGGGATGTAAACATTGGGTTCATGGACACAGGCATCCTGTAGGATCAAGCACAATAGCTGATTGTTGTAAATAATATAATGCTTGTTCTCAGCTTCTCTGACATTTCTAGATGTCGTCGAATAAAAGTGGGTAATCGGTTATGAAATTTCATGGGGTTTCATTACGTCAAACTAGAGGCGTGTTTTAGATCGTTCACGCCCAAAAGAATCCTGCACGCTCATATTTATTTTTTATTTGTAGCTGCCTGTGATATTTTCTAATACACTTAGCTTGGTTTATTAGCTCTTATGAAATGTCATTTAAAGCACAGCAGGAAAAAACAGTCGTTAATATGATTAAAAGAATGAGTTAAGTCCAAGTGACACCAGACGAGGTGGAACACTGTGCCGTGTCCAATACACTCCTGCGTTAATAAACATGGACTTTCTTTGTTCCTCAAGCTTCATATCTCACTCCCGCTCCTCCTGGCATGTGAGTAAGACCCCAGTCCCGATATACCTGCACATCAATCTACAACATACTAACGAAAAGGTTTATAATTGAATGAACGCATGAACAACCTGCTGGAGTTGGTGAGGCTGAAGTAGATCTGCTTTCCTGACCAAATTGTCATTAGTTTTTGTTGTTTTTGGTCCGTCCCCCCCCCCCCAACAGATCATGGATGGACACGTTCCAGTTTAGGGGGTCTGCCTGTGTGAAAAGGTCTCTTAACACAAATCCACATCTAATAACAAAAGCCCACGTAGAAGAAATAAGGTCTGTAACTTATGTAGTTAATTCTTATGTATTAGGGGGGAAAAAATCATCAACCAGCTTGAGAAGTAAAATCAAGGAGCCCAAGAAGTTAAATCAGGCGAGTCAGAGCAGGAAATGGCGCAGAGCAGGAGCTCTTCAGTCCCCACGAGCTCATATTACTACATAACTCAATGCCTAATCTAAAAGTATAAACACACACAGGTCAAATCAATGGAATTCATTACCACTGAACTTTTCGTATAGTGTCCTGAAATGTTATACGTGTGCTTTTTGGAAGCGCTGATGACTTGCTGTGTGTGGACTGTGTTAATGCAGACAGCCTCTGGTCGGCTTTGCACTGTCGGTTTTTGTTTTTTTCCATCTGTGCCACCATGCTAGTTGCTAGAGCGCACACAGTGTTGCTTAATTGTGACTTTATTAAAGGCCAATAAACACGAATTTTAAAACCATGCTGTCAAAACCATTTACAGGGGAACTCTCGTGCCATAGGACTTGTTATTCGGTAATAAACATTTGGCGGTAAAAGCCTGGCAGGTCTTTGATATAGATAAAAGATGATAAATAAATAAATAAATAAATAAAAGGTTAACTTGTAAACACACACCTGTCAGCAAGCCACGCTGAAAAGTTCAGTGGAAACATGGTGTAGTGTAAACAGAGAAAGGTGACTTTATTGAGCTGCTCTGTATGGAAAAAAAATTACAGCCTTGGAAACTGTTAGTACTAATAAATAAATAAATAAATAAATAAATAAGGTTTTTCGGGGGGGGGGGGTTCCCACACACAAAGCCTGTATCTCTGGATAGTCATACTTCACTTCACCCAAACAACTTTACCAGAGTTGATTTGAAATTCAGGTTTTCGATTAGAACTGAAGAATGTTCAGGAAGTCGGTTTTTCTTTTTCTTTAAAGTTATTTCCTCTCGCTACCTAATCTGCAGAAACACTAAGTAAAATACTGAACTGACATTTCCTGAACTTTAAAGAGAGGACATGCTTCAGTAGAGAGAGAGAAGAGGGGTTTAAAGGATAAAAATACACACACACACACACACACACACACACACGACAGGTTTAGCTAAAGCTCGCCAGGACTGGGCCTCTGGGGTCTGATTCTCAAACACACAACAGAACAAGCAGATGCTCTACAGTGAACTTTTACTCATGCCAAAAAGTCATAATCACAAACTAAGGCATGGCCAGTTTTCCCCTACGGTACTCCTACGTTTTTAACATCTCCTATTGTCTTTTGATTTTGAGAGGCTGGATCTTTGTAGTTGCGGTGATTTATCCAGTATATTTATAGTATTATGATATCATAGTTATATGATATGAAAGGAATAACACACTCCAGAGCGTGCCGTTATATGAAAATAATGCACGCCGGAGGGGTGTGAGGCGGTATGAGTTATTCGTGAACCCGGAGTGTATTATTTTCGTATAACTGCACAGTCTGGAGTGTGTTATTCCGCTTATACTGATTTACCAATGATTATAATGTTTATTAATGAACGGCATGTAACCCATTTTAACGGTTTATAGTTTATAGACAAGTTAGTTCTTGTCCTCACTTACGTTACAGCTGCAATAAACAGTCGTTCTGTCAAAAGCCTCTGTTTCTCCTCTCTCAAAAAAACGCAGCTTGTCATTTTACTGAGAAACTGGAAAACAAACACCTCTGTCCTGAAGACTTTCCGTGCTGATGAACTTTGCAAAGCACCGTGACTGTTACAAAGCTCAGACACCCGAGACGTCCATAAATCTTAAATAAACATCTCCTAACAAAAAAACTTCACCTCATCAACGATTATATGTTTTACTTTGTTAAACAACACATCGTTTAAATCCGTATATTAGTCGTATATTGGGCGTTTTCCGTACAAGCCCCTGGGAATGAAATGATCTAGAAACGGTAATGTATTAGATTGAGCGCATTAATGTTCACCTGCAGCGTCTGACCAATCAGATGTGAGAACTCAACAGCGCTTTGGTGTAAGTTCCAATAAAGCTCAATCTATTTAAAAGATAAGATTTCTTTATTGCTCTATTTATTCATGCTGAAAACTGCCTTAAGTTATGACAGAAATGTAAGATATTTTTCAGCATTTAGTAAAAAGCACTTACGTAAGAGCGCGTATTGCCCCAGCTGGATTAAACAATTGGCACCAAGACCAAAACACTTAGGCATGCACTTACTTCCAGGGGTTTCAGGAAGATATTGCATCAGACAGACGTGGCCTATTTGACAATCTGCATAGATCAGTGATCATGTGCAGTTTGGGAAGAAAAGCCATTTGCTGCAGATAGCTGCCGGTCCGCGATCGCAGGTGTTCCGTGCCAAATACCTTTTACATTCATACTGCTATAACTTCAGAGACCTGTCCGTGATTGCAGGAGTTTCATGTTTGAAAAATACTATTAAGTTATGAAATGCTTGTTTCACTTAAATAAGCTCAAAGTCTTACTGACTTTACATTAACTCTATCATGTGTCCTGTCGAAAAATCTGCAGTGAAACCTTCGTTCTTTTTAACCTCAGTATTGTTTCCACTGCTGTTGCCCCATTCTAAAAAACAAACTCATCTATCCACTATCCAACTATCCACGCTTTCATCCTCAACTTTACACAGAAAGAGCAAAGGTGACAGTTTGAAGAACCAGTTGATTCAGGATTTACAGGACCTTCTCATTTACAGTCTCCCACACCATCACCTTTCTGAAGAGTGGAATGTCACACTACAGAGAAAGAGAGGCAGATGAATCACCATAACAGCGCAACGGATAACAAGTACTGCACGTCACAAAGGATACACCGCTGATCCTGGGAATGCCGCGCTGCGAGTGCCCGCGCAAAAAGCAAAGTATTCTGCGCATGTTCAGTGACCTGTGATTTTTTCTGGAAGGGGGGCGTCTTCGTCACACCTCCAGAAACGCCCATTCTACGTCGTGGTACTGAAACCCCTGAAATGTAGCGAATGCCCACTAGCTTACACAGCCTAGCCTATATAAAACATGAAAGTGCTGTGCCATGCTCACACACAAACACACATACACACTCATGCAAGCCAAAATGCAGTGGTTACACACCAAAGGGCAAAGCCGCCCTATCAGAGGAGAGTATATTGAAGGTTGCTATTTTTAAAGTGAATATTTCTGCTCTTTCATAAGCAGTAAAGGAGGGTTACAAAAAACAGGCCTGTGGTTTGTGTACTTGTAACGAAAGCAGCTGCTACATGAGGTAAAGTCAACTCCGTGAACAAGGCGCTTTAACGAGTCATTAGTGTCCCTGAAAACATAAAGAAACAAGCCAAGAACATGCAGTTTTCCAGCGGCATGTTGTTTTCGTGGCTAAGTCACACCTAAACAGCACGGTGTCGCAGGAATTCATGGAGTCATGATTTGGTCTGGGCGTAGTGAGCATTTTATATTTTACACCTACAGGTTCTATTGCAGAGGAGCTGCTTTCCCTGAAAAACAAAATGGTTTCTGTGACAGTCACGGGTTTGTGGTTACCACAGCAAAGGTAACAAATTCAGCTGTTGAAAGAAGGTTTCAGAGAGGCAGCTTTTCATCCTGTGTTATACTTCCAGGATCCAGTGTTCTACACTTTAGGAGAGATACTGAGTACACAGGGCGGGACGGTGGCACAGCAGGTCACAGCTCCAGGCTGTGTAGAGTTTCACACGTTCTCCCTGTGTCCGTGTCGACAGTTGGCTTCCTCTTCACTTTTCAGTTTCCTCCCACCTCTCAAAAACAAAAACAGAGATGTAGTCCCTGGTCCCATCCAGGGCATATTCCCACCTCATGCTTAGTGTTCCTGTGATAGACTCCAGTTCCACTGCAACCCTGACCAGGATATAATAGTTACAAAGTAAGGAATAACACACTCTAGATAATGCTGTAATAAAAGAATAATGCACGCCGGAGGGGGGGTGGTGGTGGGGGTTGTGTGATGCAGCACAACGCGTAGCGGAGTGTATTATTTTTGTATAACAGCACGGTCTGGAGTGTGTTATTCCGCTTATACCACAGCAATTTGTTTAATTTATTTATGAATGACTTGTCACAGTCTCATTTTAACAGTTTATAGTTATTGTGGAACATCCGAGAGACAAGTTAGTTCCTGTTCTCACTTACATTATAGCTGCAATAAACAGTCATTCCCTAACCAGCCCCTCTCTCTCTCTCTCTCTCTCTCTCTCTCTCTCTCAAAAAAAAAAAGAAACAGCTTGTCATTTTGCGTAGAAACTGACGTTCTGAAGACTTTACCTGTGCTGAGAACTTGCTCCTTCCACACATGTAAAATAACCACCTCCTAAAAACAGCAGCACCACATCAGTAATTATACATTTTACTTTGCTATGCAACAACATTTTTTTTAATCCGTTTATTTTCAGACTTAGGTTATGAGGGGCGTCCGCTGTACAAGGCCCTGTGTGTGAGCTGTTTCTACAGAAACAATAATTAATAAACAGTAATAAACCTGTCCTCCATGTTACAGCTGGAACTACTGTCCAATCCCTGCTGTTATATGAAAATAATGCACACCTGCTGACCAATCAGATTCGAGAATTGAACTGCGCTGTGGTATAAGTAAGGAATAACGCACAATAGCAAATGCTGCTATACAGAAATAATACACGCTGGCGTGCTGTGGTGTGTACTGATGGAAAGCGGAAGCAGTCCGTTATTCTATTATCCACAACAGTGTATTAATGAATTAAAAAAAGGTTTTTTAACGGTTTATATTTAATATTGTGGAAAATCCGTAAGTTCTTGCTGTCACTTACGTTATAGCAACAATAAGCAGTCATTCCCTCACCAGCCTCTCCTTTTCTTTCTCTTGCCGATGAGCCAAAAAAAAAAAAAAACACAGCTTATCATTTTTCAGAAAAAAAGGAAAGCGTAAACTGCTCTGTCCTGAAGCTTTTGGCTTTAAAGGTGTTCGATGATGAGCAGCTTGAAGTACATCCACATTTCAGTGTTCTGAAGTCTGACCATTTTTCATAAAATCATCTGTCTCAGATGTCACTTGTCTGCAAATCAGCTGTCTACTTCCAAATTCTTCCCAAACATTCCAGGTTAAATTTCTTAGATAAACTCTGCATTTCACAAAGGGAACTTTTATATTCTGTTTATGACTTTTTCCATTCGCCACTTTAATCCACCCTTAATTTTATTTTTATTTACAGTCGCTCACTGCTGTTTTAGAAGCGCTAATAGTATTCAAAAGCCTAGGTGTGTTTTATCCGAGAACTCGTGACGGACTGCAATAAACCAGTGTGGTTAAAGTGATGATGCAGGATGCTACTCTTTCAAATGCTTCATCATTTGAAAAAGAAAGAGTAAGCAATTATCATTTTATGACCATTTCGTCTTGGCACATGACTAGGAGAAGACAGCGTGTGTTGTGGGAAATGAGAATGAGGAGGTTTCGGCTTTAACGCTGGCTCGGCATGCCGCTGGCACCGCTCATGGTACCACCCATGGTTTAAAGCGTTGCCAGCCTCCATCTTCACTTACTTCCTCTGACATGCATTCAGTTCAGTTGCCATTTTTTTTCAAGCCCTGTTTATACAAAGCGTTATGTATGAGCATTTAGCGAACTGTAACTGAATTTGATCTCAGATTTCCACTCCTGCTCCGAGAGAGTGAGAGGGTGCTGAGAGGGCTGTAGACTCAAACACGTTTTTAATAGTCTGCGAGACGTTTGTCTTCGTGTCGGAGGCACAGCAGATGTGAAATACCACATAATTCCATCACCCAAATGAAAACTTTACCAACACACTTCTGCCAAAAATGTGCAGCAGTCCTCACTGCCTTCTCATGAGCAGAAGAGAGAACAACGCTTCAGAAGAAAAGCTGGTGGGACACATCGATGTCTATATCTGTATCTACTGCAGCTAGGTTTTGGCCTTGCAAGGCACTTGGCCTGGGAAATATTTTCATCTAAATGAAACGTATCTGCATTCTGTCCGAAGGAAATTGGAAAACTGGTCTTGTTATCCCAGGTAATTTATTTCCTAGTTTTCCTTTAGAATTAATCCGCTAATAATGCTGGAATTTTATTATTCACCGGGCGTAGTCACTGAATTTATTTGGTCATTTTCAGCTTTTGGGCTCAGAAACACAGTGTGTATGGTTCAGGCAGCATGGGCGCAACATTTCCAGTACTGAAAACACACCGTCATGCACTTGCCATGCCCAGAGCGCGCACAGCAGAATGGCCTGATCAAGGCACTGGCCAAAAATTCAGTGAATGAAGCTTTATACAAAATGGAGAAATAACCATGCATTTGTGTGGCAGCCTGGGAGAACCATTCACACAGTGAATTCTTCTACTATACAGTTTTGAAAACAACAGACCTTCATTTAAAAAAAAAAAAAGTTTCTCTTTTGTATGTATCTCAACCTGAAGTAAATCCTAGCATTTTTTTTTTTAAATCTAGCTAAAGGAAAAGGGAGAACATTACATGTAAAGATTTCATTCCGACCCCGTTATCTGATTACACACTTGGATTATATTCCTTTTGCTCCAGCACATACAGCAGATATAAAAAGTTTACACACCCCTGTTAGAATTGCTGGCTTTTGTGAAACTGAAAAATGAAACCATTATAAATCATGTCAGAAATTTTTCCACCTTTAATGTGACATAGCAGCCAACAAAATTCAAGTGAAAAGCAAAGAAAAATGGGAAAAGGAAATGGGGAAAAACTTACAATACCCTGGTTGCAGAAGTGTGCACACCCCTTAATTAATACTTTGTTAAAGCCCCTTTTGCTTTGTAATACAGCATTCATGCGCATTTTTTCCAGATCTACAAATTGTGAGGGATCTCCATTACAAAACTTTAATCATCATCATCATCTTCTTCTTCTTCTTTTTCTTCTTCTGAAGCCTTTCCTTTGTTGACAGTATCTTGCTAGAACACGACATTTTTCTATGCCAGCTGAACAGAAGCAGCACCATAGCATGATGCTGCCACCACCACGCTTCACCATGGGTATGGTGTTCTTTGGATAACGAGCTGTCGTGTTTTTGTTTATAGAACACCATGAAGGCCATCTTAATGTTTTGGAAAAAAAAATT
Organism: Pangasius sanitwongsei; assembly: GCA_037576675.1. NCBI lineage: Eukaryota > Metazoa > Chordata > Actinopteri > Siluriformes > Pangasiidae > Pangasius > Pangasius sanitwongsei. The sequence goes on from CM075006.1 coordinate 10,137,440, forward strand.
GTACCCCTCTCCTGATTGAAACCTTTCCACCATGAGATCCTGTACATGCTTTGTAAGTTTTTTGCAGTCCATGGATTCAGCAGTCGGATGAAACCAAGAAACTGTCGAGGAAATTTGACAGAAACAGCTGATCGTTATATGGGGTTAATCAGAGTGACTTTACTGATGAGAGGTGTATACACTTGTTTTTCTTTTTTTTTTCCCCCAAAACATTTCTGCTTGTTTTTCACTAGAATTTTGTTGGTTGTTGTATCACAATAAAGGTGGAAAAAGGTCTGACATGATTTATCTGGCTTTCTTTTTTTCCCCCAAAACCGGCACTTTTTTGTCACAAAACCCTGCAACATTAACAGGTGTGTGTAGACTTTTTTATATCCGTTGTAATTGATCAAAGCCTGATATTCACTGTGTAAGGAAATCATACTTAGCTCTCAATGTTTTAGACGCCTATAGTCATGTGTTCTCTAGGGCTCTGGCTGTTGTTTGTACAGTTTAGTGTCTCGCTCTCTCTCACACACACAAATCACAAATTAAACCAGGATGCTTGGTTTCAGTCTTGTTTATTGTGCCTATATATGCTTTGATGTGGCTTGGTGAAGAAAATTAAGAAGAAAAAATCCTTTAATAAGCAGTAATTTAAAAAAAAAAAAAAACACACACATGAAGACTATTTGTCTGAGAAATGTATGCAGTAGAGAAAAGCAAAACAGACACAAGGACATGCTAATAAAAGCACCTGTCATTATGGAGATAAATGATCACAGTATTGCATTTTAAAAACATTACTGCGCATTCACCTCTGCCTGGGAAGATTCACTTGTTGTATGATCTTGATATATTGTCGAGCTGATTTTTGGCACACGTACAGTAATAGTCAAGTGGCTCCACAGCAGGAAACGTCTACCTTCTGCTCAGAATTGCTCAAATAATTTCAGGTTCATTTCTAATGTCATGTGAGGTCTGTGCTAAACGCAATATACCAGTTTCACTGTCTTCAGTCTGGCCATAACATGTGACAGAAATGTTTAACAGCCCAAAACATCACTGTCTGCTAAGAAGTCACTCAATTTCCTACAAAGTCCTGCACTTATAAGACCCCATTCAGCATTGAGGGCTTTTTTTAAGCCTCATAAAGAAATCTACAGAAATCTGGCAACCGAGCGCTTACCAGCAGCAACCACTATTTACGACGGACGTCTTGAAAATGAACTCTCTGCACGTGAATTTCCTGCCGGCCTGAAGTCCAACCTCCCACCTGTGAGCGAAAGAAAGTCTTCTTGAGGTCTTGTGAATTTCTCTGTAAAGCTGTTAGTGAGTGTCGAAGGAGGGAAGTGAACTCAGTTCCTCCTTTCTTTCTGATTCTTCACGAAGGGAAATGCAAGGAGCCTAGAGAGAGGCCAAAAATCATAGTTCCTAGCTCTGCAGGACTGTAACTGTGTCAAAGCGTCGGTTATGTGTGCGATTATATGAGCTGTGTGTGGTTATAAAACACGGTCCACACTGTGTTGTCTTTGTGGCTTTGACCCATACAGAGAGAAAATAAAAGAAGTAAAGCTGCTTGTGTGTGAGAGAGAGAAGCATACGCAGTACTGTCATGGAGTTATGATGTGAAGAGACATGCTGTTATAAATAATCAATAATCATAAATAATCAGTGACGAGACCGTGTGATGCAGACGGCTGTTACCATACCAACATTTATTACTATTCTAATCACAGCATTTCTTTTACACCACAGCAGTTTACCAACACAAAATTTTTTTTTGTTAATTAATGAATGAAAGGGCATACTTTTTTAACCATTTATAGTTACATTTAATGTTGTGGAACTAATGTTATAGCAGCCAAAAATATAGTCTTCCATCCTGAAGACTTTCCTGTGTCTGAAATCTCACAGGAAAGTTCACCACATCAGCACGCACGTTTTTAAAATCTGTTTACGTGGAGTGTCCCTCTGTAAGTTGTTACTATAGAAAGGATAACTTATTTAATATATGCCTGTGGTTTGTCTTACTGTCAAAGCCGTTGTTACAGAAAATTAATTCACATTTCGACACATATCAGAATCGTAAAAAAAAAAAAAATCAACAGCGCTGTTGTACAAAGTAGTTTTAACCACTTAAATCTGCTTTACATGCATCATATATTTATGAATAATAATATAATCTCAATCAGATAATCTAAAGTTAATATACAGGGGTGCAACGATGCATAGTGACACTATGCATGTGATGTGCATCGTGGAAATGGGCGATTCTCATCATGGAAATGAGCATTCTATTAATTATACGTTGAATGCAACTGCACCGTTCGAACACCAGAGGTCTCTATCTGCGCAACCCATAGAGTGAAATATACAGACAGCACGCTGGTCACATGATCAAATTCTTTTGTTGGAGGCGGTGGCATTTTAGCTGACTTTGGAGCTCTATTTCTGGTTAAAATTACGCCTCAAGCACTGCTACTTAGTTATGTTTACTTATGTTTCAGTCAATCGTTTTTCCCAGGTCTGAGACTTTTTTCTTTTTTGAGACTTTTTGTTTATTTAATCAACATATTTATTAATTTTTAAGCATTGATGAACCTGTAGTACATTTTGTACAATATTAAACCTCTGTAGCATTTTTGATTTTGGTTTTATACAGACAAAAAGGCACATTGTTTTACATTGTTCATGATTCAGAAATAAAAAAGATGTCTTCAGTTTTCAGTCTGTCATAATTTTTCTTCATTCAGATTTTGTTTGAGACTCGAATCGAATCATCACAGAAGGGTATCATTACACCCCTATTAACAGATATGTCTTATGGACGACAGCACAAATTCATGAGCAAAACACTCATTTCTGAAGCTCTCTTTAGGAACATATGGTCAGACTCTTTGCTGTAACACTTCATGATGGACTTATTGCTCTACCTTGGGGTGGTGTGTATGGAAAACAGAACGGCTGCCAACTGCTCTCGCTTATGGCCATTCTTCTGTATTCCATCTACATCATGGAATACACAGCAGCCTGGTTCTACATTAAGAAACAAAAAGCTCTCTTTTAAGAATGAGAAAATGTGTATATGTCTGTGTATGTGTGTGTGTGTGTGTGTGTACACCTAAACATAATATTAATCTTAACCTCAGTAACCAAAAGGAAACCATTTTTGCTTTTTAAATAAAAGCTGTGTGCGCACACACACACATGCACACACACACACACACACACACACACACACAGATGTCCTGATTCAGGATTCATGTCTCTTTCTCTAAAATCAAAACATTCCACAGATGCCACTGCATCCTGTCTGCTTATGGGAGTGGAACTGACATTCAATACAGAGAGAGAGAGAGAGAGAGAGAGAGAGTGAGAGATGTTCATACCCAAATTGTATGCAGTTAACTAACAATAATTAATCCTGCAGGCTACAATATTAGGGAGAAGAAAGTCATAAAAGTCTTTAACAGTACAAAACACACACAAACACACACATACAAACACACTCGCACTCCCCAGTGAGTGAAAAATGAAAGTGAAACCTCAAATACATCCGAGAGTAATTTCTGAACACTGCTACAGATCTCAGTGCCATGAACAAATTAACACATTGTACAGCCAAATACAACAAAAGCTTTTAATGTACACAACAGCACTTCATCCTAATTTAATAACATTCTCAGAGACCGAGAGAGAGAGAGAGAACGAATCAGAGACAAGAATGAAACAATATATTTATGTTCATTTTCAATCTCTTCTACAGTGTGTGTAGAGTGGACTGCTGTGCAAATGTTTCAAACAGGCTGCTAATTAAGAAATTAAAATAATTTATATGAATAATATAAAAAGGCATGTTTATGTTACAGGATGTATTACCGGACTCAGGCTTATTCAAATCTCCAGGTGAAGAAAGTAGCAGACAGCAACAAGGGGTGCCAATAATTCCTGAGTTGACACTACTACTACTGCCACTACTGAGGCCCTGCTTACACATGGAGATAAACAAGGGGAGGACAGTGTGGAAAAAGCCTAAGCATTCAAGCTGTCCAGCACAGCAAAGAGTGGTTTGAGACACAGCCGACTAATGGAGAGCAGATTCTGAGATTCAGGAGATAAGATAAGCTACTGTACTAATGTGATACTACACATGGCTTAAAGCAGTCAGTTACACTTATGAATTAAAGTGTGTGTGGGCCAGATAATTGAAAACCGAGATGACCTGAGGGATTACAGGTGGAGAAGTAGGTTCCAGATGTTTATCACATCATATAAGCCGTGTGATATGATCTGTATTTTGGCCCACCCTTTCTCTTTTTCCTGAAACACCTTCCCACCCATAATACGCTTGTGACGCTACCTTTGTGGGGTATATATTGATTTGTGTGTCACATACAGTTGCCACAAAGTTGGAAGCACACAACTGTCTAGAATATCTTCGTATGCTGTAGCGTTACAATTTCCCTTCACTGGAACTAAGAGGCTCAAACCTGTTCCAGCATGACGACGCCCCTGTGCACAACGTAAGGTCCATGAAGACACGGTGTGTGAAGGTTGGAGAGGAAGAACTTGAGTGTCCTGCACAGAGCCCTGACCTCAACCCCACTGAACACCTTTGGGATGAACTGGAACGCTGACTGCGCATCAGACCGCCTCTCCCAACATCAGAGCCTGACCTCATTAATGCTCTTGCAGACGAATGAGCACAAATTCCCACAGCCACGCTCCAACATCTAGTGGAAAGCTTCCCAGAAGACTCCATACTAATGACCAAGGTTTTGGAATTGGACATACTGTATGGATGTGATGATGAGGTGTCCACAAACCATAGAGTGTGTTTTCAGATATGAACAAGGCTCCAAAAAAAAAAAAAAAAAAAAAAAACAGGAAGAGGAAGAGGAAGAAGGTGGGGTGAAATGATGAAGGCTTTAAGCTCTTAAAGGAAAACACCACCCTCAAACACATACTGAAATAGGAACTGGGGTACAGTCCAGGGTGTATTCCTGTCTCATGCCAAATGGTCCTGGGACAGGCACCGATAATGCGTGTTTAATGAAGGATAATGCGGTTAATGAAGGTGAACATATGAAAGGGCCCAGGTGACCTTGATTTAGGAACAAGATTGCAAGGTTGATTATTGGGCCATAATGGCAGGAACTTAAGCGGCAAAGACGTCTCAACCAGCTGTGTTTCAACAGGAACAGTGACTAAAGTGATATCTGCATTTAGACCTGTGGGAAAGACCCCAATAAATATGGATGGTAATTGTGGTTAAAAGCAGAAATTCAAAGATTGTCTTGCCTGTGCGTTAGTGTGAAGAAAGAAGAGCAGCTGTTCTTTAGGTGACGGACAATGTCAATCAGCAAGAAGACTCCATCCACATCTACATCGAGAGGGATATTTTGCAGTTCAAAAAATCAGTTCATAAACCCCTCATTACAAAGATGAATGGACATTTGAGAGTTCAGTGGTACAAAAAGACAACCGGCACGATGTGGAGAAAATTGATCTGGTCACATGAGTCACGGTTTAGCGTAATCTCGACACGTGGATGAGTGCATGTGTGGCATGTACCAAGAGAATGGTACAACCCTGAACGCATGACCCCTAGAGTGAGGGGGTCTGGCGGCTCTGTTACGCTGTAGGGGGTATTTATTTTGCTGTCAGGGTTTGGATCACTGTAAATCAATACAAAGTTCTTCTGACTAATCACTGAAACATTTCTATCCCGACAGGACTGGTCTCTTCCAAGATGATCCCAACCCTGTCCACAGGGCACAAGGGCTCACTGAATGGTTTGGAAGATTTTGGACTGATGTTAGACAACATTCTCCACCACCTTCAAAACATCAACTGAGGCAATATCTTTTGGAATGATTGTGTTTGTTCCTCTAGTACAAGTCCAGACTTGTAAAATCTATGCCAAAGTGCTGTTCTGGCACCTCGTGGTGGCCGTCTGTAAATGGGGTTAAATCCTGTAATAATGTCATGACCATGACACTTATTGCACAGACATCATCCTGCAAGTAAATTTTGTCTCACAGCTCACTAAATGCCCAAGGCAAAAGACTGACTATAACATAACAAACAGGGGGGAAACAAATCACAAAAAAGGGTTTCATCAATTTCACTTTTTCTATTTTCAAAACAATACCAGTATCAGCATTTGAGGCCAGTGTTAGTCCTGATACCAATAACCAGTATCAGAGGAGTACACGTCCTTTTTCTGTGCATCAACTCCATGCCAACCCTATGCCATACTGACGATGGTCTAACCCACAACTCTGCCCCTGGAGTACCCCCCGTCCTGCTCACTTTAGTGTTTTCCCTGCTCTAACATACTAACACTCAGGAAGAGCTATGAAATAGCTGACTGGGTGAATCAGGTGTTTTAGCAGCAAGGAAACACTTAAATATGCAGGACAGGTGGTACTCTATGACCAGGGTTGGAAACCTGTTGTCTAACTGACCTTTGGGTGCCCAGGGCCACTCTAGATTGAAGCATGACCACCCCTCTGGCCTGTCCAGTTAGACATGATAGATTGTAGGCTAGACTATAGCTGTGATAGGCTAGTTTGCATAATAATGAAATGCCAACTAATTTGTAACTCTATGCATAGGCGTTAGCTAAAAGGTGGTCACAGGTCACCATTGCCACCCCAATGCCACTGAAGCATGACCACCCCTCTGGCCTCCCCAGTAAGGATAGTGATAGTCAAGCCTATAACCCATGTTAGGCTAGTCTGAATAATAATAATAATAATGAAACACCCACTATAACTCTGGGGAAATTTCATCATTGTCCAATAGTGAGGACTGTCAACGAGTGTGAGATCGTGCAGGAACAAGCGAGATTAGCTATCTAACACAGAAGTGAACTATTCCCTCAGCCCCTGACCACAACGGACCAACAGATGAGCGACCATCAGTCAACTGCTCACTGAGCAAACACTGCATTTCTTCACTTTGTTATGAGCTAAATATATAATGCTTGCATACTTCATTAGATTTAACCTAATGTCATTGTTAACTTTTGTTGTCATAGCTAAGCAACAGATGTTTAGTTGTATGCCTTTATGTTGATGAGGATCCTACTTAGCCCCATTATATCATTTTCTATGGATGTGGATTAGTATTTTACCCCACCCTAGACTGCCACCCCAGTACCGTCATTTGGACTGACCTGGCCACCCCACTGGAACCACGCCCCTGACTCTATGTTATTAAATTGCTATTTTTTATGTGAGTCAAAAAAAGAAGTGTGTAATGAATTGCTCTGAACACCTCACGCAGGACGGCGTACACAGTGCGCATGCGCACGGCATGAGCAGCTGTTTGCTCCACTCCTCACCTGTCCATAATCTCCCACACGTGAGCGGTAAGAATAATAGTAAGACTCCAGAGTTGTGGAGGCGAGGAGCGAGAAAATAATAATCTAATAATTGAAGAGTTTCATGTTTACGCAGCAGGACACAAACAGCGCACTGGGTATGAGCACAGGTTTGCTATGTTAGTAACAGCACACAAAGCCCTGCAGACACGCTTTATCTGTGTCAGGACACTCCAAACTTGCTGTAACTTGTAAAAGCGCAAGAAATGTGCTCAAGCCCAAGCACACGGCGGAAACGCTGGAACACCGAAATAACCAAGCGAGAGCAGGCTTCTTACCGAGATAGTGGCGCATGTCGAGCAGGAGCCTCGGAGGTCCGCCGTTGAGCTGGTAACAGAGCGAGCCGAGGCTGAAGAGCAGCAGTGCGGCCATGCAGAAGCCATAATCACGCAGTGACCAGCGCAGCCACAGGGCCCACAGCCCATCTCCCCTTCTCCCGTTCCGCTCTCTGCCGTGATTGGCAGGCTGATGGTGGTTTAGTCTGGGGCTGCCGCTGTGGTTCTTCATCGTCTCCTTGCATGGAAGCGCTGAGAGTGGTCGTCACCCATCCGCAGCTTTAGCCACAAACTTTGTGTAGCGCATTTATAAACACAGAACCTGAAAACGAGCTGAAAACGAGCCTGTCCGCGCTCACAGCTACTTACTGGCTCTCTTCTTGCTCAACTGTTTTTCTGTGCTGAAGTGAAGCGGGGAATCCATCCTCTGTTCCCGGGTTAGAGCCGGTGTCAGGTTACTGAGCCAGGAGGAAAAGTTCAGGCGGAGGATGTGCTGTGACCGGCTGCGCCACAGCGCCACCGTGTGGCCGTGGACTTAACCACATTTACCCTTTACCCTTTACCCAGACAGGCTTCTAACTTTTAATTAAAGGGGCATTAGAAACTGTTTTTTACAAGACTGAGGTCTATCGGTTTTTGAGCCCCAGCCATAATCATAAAGGAGGTTCAACTCGAGTTAGCATTAGCAAGGACTGTCATAACACCACTTTCAAGCGCACTATAAAACACTAAAAACACTATAAAACACTATAAACACTCAAAATCCAGCTCATAATGATTTGTGGAAATAAGTGCAGTCGCTGTCCTTTTTGTCTCATGAGCCGTTATAAGCGCTAAGCTGTGGTATTAGCATGTTAGCAAGGTGAGGAGTGAAGAGCTCTAATTGTACTATCATGATAAAGCGACCCTGGGTTTGAGAAAGCGCTATATAAATAAAAAAATATTATTATTATTATTATTATTATTATTATTATTATTATTATTATTATTGTGTTAGAATCAGCTTACTTCTGAGTTGTTTGTGTTTAAATTTAAACCCATCCTTATGAGCTAATAGCGATGATAAATCAATTAATCAATAAATCAGCCACTTTACTAACAGTAGGTTTGTAATGTTAACCGCAATGTAACTACATTAAAAGTGTAGAACCACTGCTCTGTGTTTAAAGAGAAAACAATACACACACACAATATACACAATATACACAATATAAACCAGTGCTCACACACACAATATACACAATATACACAATATAAACCAGTGCTCACACACACAATATACACAATATAAACCAGTGCTCACACACACATTATACACAATATACACAATATAAACCAGTGCTCACACACACAGTATACACAATATACACAATATAAACCAGTGCTCACACACACAGTATACACAATATAAACCAGTGCTCACACACACATTATACACAATATACACAATATAAACCAGTGCTCACACACACAG
>CM075006.1:10146660-10238093 GCA_037576675.1 Pangasius sanitwongsei
ATATATATATATATATATATATATATATATATATATATATATATATATATATATATATATATATATATATAAATGTAGTGTCTCTCAAATCCCAGTAACGTTTGACTGGTAATGTATCATCTTCTCATAAAAAGGGCATCCCGCTCATGTATAATTAACCCCTGGTCATGACCTAATGATAGCTTTCAATGTTTCATTTGTCCATGCTGATAGTGCACTTAACTAGCTTTTAGCCACTGACACAAAGTGTAAATAATATGCTTATATGCCCTGCCTATCACTAAATGTGTAACCATAAACTAGCTTAGGGTTTAATGTTCAACCTTATATTGATTATTCTGTCACTCTCTTTACCTCACATATCAAATTGTTTATAAGTTTATTACTGATAATTAAATCCATTGAGCCAGCTACTTGTCTCCAACTCCCTGACTGACCAATACAGAACTTTGTTGAAACAAAGAACAAAGAACTTTACTGTAACGTTTACCTCTCTGCTTTCTCGACAGTCCCCACATATAAAACCTATGCAGCCGTTAATGACCTGGATCCCAAGGAGCACGACCTGCAGGACACCCAGACCTAGTAAGATGGAGAAGAGAACAATGTGCCAGAGGACTGCATTTTCCGGGAAAGCACAGACAGACCACTGAGATTTATCCACCAAGTAGCTGGTATTACTGCAGACAGAGAGAGAGAAAAAGTAGATCATATAAGTTTGCATTCAGATAATTAAAATTTCAATCAGGATTTTTCAGAGCTAAAGCATTCAATGTACTCAATTTATACACACCAATAAAATATGTCTATGAAAATATTTTTTTTTATTTGGCATCAATAGCACATTCACACATAGATATAAGTACTTAACCAAGAATATAATTAAAATTGAATTTATTATTAGTCTAGGGCTCAATTACTCTTGGGGCAGGTTCTCAAAAGGATATTCCCAGGTCCCCGATTCCAGGCGGCATTTTGGTCCAATAGCCAGTGCTGCAGATGCCACGCTGGTGCTGTATATTGCCCCAATTAGACCAAATGCAGAGGAAAACACAGAGCTCAGCATCTACAGACATGCAGATAGTCAGATGTAGACACACATTTGGCTTAATAATATTCTTAATACAAGGGTTGTTCTCAAATGGCCTATGTATTAGTGTAGTTAAATAGTGCTATGCCTAAAACTAAACCTCAGTAACTGTAATTAAATATTTGGGCTGCATTAGTTCTCAAAATTATAGCTTTGCACAAGCTTGCAAAAGTAAAAGGTCACACTGAGTTGATTACTGATTTACAAGTTGATTGATTTGTGGAACATTGTAGGCTACTTACTATTCAAATATCAGTTCACTTTGTTTCAGCTTTCAGAGTTACAATTTCCCTTTTGTCCAGATCTACAAGAGTTGAACTTTTCCCCCCAATTCAGTAGTTTTACTCACACGGCAACGATTTCCACAGCAGCCCTTCCCACAGCAACCCTTTCCACCAGCTCTGATAACCGAACAGCTTGGACACAGCATCTGATGGACAATGAAATATCATTAAATAAAAATATAAAATGACTTGTAAAATGAGAGTTATTATATCTGTTGTAAAATAAGTGCAGTGCTTATGGTTCATGAATAAATGTAGCTAGGTTTATATTGGGTGTTACTGATCAATTGTATATCGGCTGTTTACATTAGATCTTATGGCTTCATGATGTTGACATAAAAACTTAAATTATAACCTTACATAATACGCAATGATTATAATTTAAAAAGTTGTTACTCATGCAAGAGAATAATCATCTAACACTACAAGAGAAATCAGAAATCTAAAAAAAATGCATTATTTCTCCGAAACATTGAGAATGAGAGATAATTAAAGAGAGTAAAAACTCTAAATACACTTACAATACATGCAGTAAATGAACAGTGGTTTATATATGCACTTAATTTTGGTTCATAGCTAAGTTAAAATAACTTTTTCTGATACAACCATGGGACAGAAAGAATCTGCTCTTTACTTACAAACAAGCCTCCACCGAAGAGTCCTCCCATCAGCCAGACCTGTAGGGAGATCTGATCATTTTCCAAAACATTGCCACTGGGGAAGAACAACAGAAGGTTGGCTATCATACACAGAAATGCAGAGGGCAACAGCATCAAACCCACTAAGCGTGCACACTTTCCTGTACAACACATCTTTTTAAATATTTGACTTTTTTCTTTAACCTTGACTGTTAGTTCACCCAATTATGACCCTAAAGACAGAACCGAGACAGATAGTGTATAAACTCCAGATAACAGCCGTGCCTCTGTGCCCAATGTTGAACAAAGTCAAATGTAGAGGAGCTGTGTATCAAGGAGCCAATGAAGATTAGTGCCCCAGCTAATGAAGGACATACGGTGGTGATCTAAAACCGCTGCGTGACCTTTGATATCTGTTCATATTTACTGATCTACTATCAGCGTCGTTTATGGTTTGTTAACACAAGTGAGTATGTGTGTGTAATAAAAGGCATTCAGTTGCCGTTGATTGTAAATGATATACAGTAGGCTATATGATTTACTGATCACTCCAGGTTTGTGGGAACATGAGTTTCTCTACTGATTACTTCTTATATTTTCCTGTAAAAGCTGCACCTAGACCAATTCCAATTAAAGTATTTTCTCCCATATGGAAACCAAGTACAATTTTCCATCATCTGCAAACAATGAAAATAATAAACTGTCTATGGGACTATACTTATGTATTGTATATAGTAATATATTGGTGTTAGTTACAGATAGTATAGATTAAATAGTAATGGTAAATAAAGAAGTATAAATAAAGTAAATATTTAATTTCTACATAATTTTATATGGGCTTCTACATAGATTCTTATTGCATAGAGTAAGGGAGAAAATGTTATTTTCCTTGAAGAAAACACTTAAAATAAAGCCTTTGATAAGAATATTAAAGGGATAAAATATGTCTCTCGACAATGCTTAATTATTTTATATTAAATAAATCTTATAACTTATAATACTTATGGGCTTTAATATTATAATAAAATTCAGTTACCAAATAACTGTGAAAAATTACATTCTGTTGTCACTGCATTATTAATTTTTAACTCTTTTCAACATTTTAAAAATGTTAAATAACCTTTGACCCCTTTTTCACGTGATGGAAATTTCCTATGATATGCCTGGCTCAGAGATTAGCGTAATAATGTAGCTAATTATTTTGCCGATGCCAAATAATTAGCCAAATTCTTGCCTAGTTTATTGGTGTCCTGCACATTTTTGGTTTCATGTTTTAACGAAAAGAATAAATATTTATTACTTGAGGACAAAGAGCAAGCCTACAGATAGAAGATAAGCCACAGTCCAAGTTTTAAATATAGTTTTATTATTAGGAATTATTTATTTACTTAAACTTTGAACTCGTCCCCCCCCCCTCGACTTTTTCCTAATAATTTACAGCCAGAGGAGTGTATTTTTTTTTTTTTTTAAATGGCTGCTGCCGTTCAAGACAAGATTGTAATTCACCATGTGGAGGTAAGAGGATTTCTTTTGTAAAATATTCACATTAATGTGTGTTTAATCTGCGCATTCTAATGTAAAACAATACACGATCATTTGCCTGACTGAACCTGGCAATATACGTAATGGCGTATTTTCATTTTTCATACATAGTCCAAGGCTAATTTGCAAAGTATGATCATGGCGGTGCCTAGTTAACACCCTACGGAGTAGGCCTACTTGGCCCTATGCAGTTGCTGATCAAGTTGGGACCAGTGCCTTGACCAAGGTTAGCATAGATGAATAAATATGTCCCCACAGTGTAACTTAAGTTTTCATAAAGAAAGCTTATATTAAATATTGGTGTAAAAAGAAAAGTGAAAAGTTGGCCCTGCCCCATAAGCCCTGCGGTCATCCTCCAAGTCCACACACTGACTATGATTCACGGGTTTCCTAGGACTCGGGTTAGTAAAAGCAAGCGTTTGAGACACCCCTCAAGACTCTGTTACGTTCAGAGATTAATGAAGTTCATTATTATTTAATCAGTTATTTCACTAAATTAGAAATCATCACACTGATGACCTATCTAGAGAATTAGTAGCAGTGGTAGCTCAGTGGTTAAGACATTAGACATTCTGACTGGAAGGTTGTATACTGCTCAGTTGTGTAAATGAGATTGTTGCTCTGGATAAGGGCATCTGTCAAATGCTGTAAATGAAATCAGCTGAGTACATGCAGTGGCTTCATTAAAAAAAAAATAAAAATCATGTTTATGCTATAGACATTAATTAGGTAATTATCATAAGTTAGGTAATTGATCATACTCGGTTTACTGGGTTTGTTTTACATTGTAGTTGCATCAAGTAAAATTTGTAACCTTGCTACTACTTAATGACATGCTAAATTAATAACAAAAGACACTGTAGGATTTTATTTGAAGATACACTATATGGTTAAAAATTGTGGACACCTGATTCATATATGGGCCTTGCCCAAACTGTTACCATAAAGTTGGAATTTACAATTACAATTTCCCTTCACTGGCCCTAAGGGGCGGAACTCGAGTGTCCTGCACAGAACCCTGACCTCGACCCCACTGAACACCTTTGGGGTGAACTGGAACGCTGACTGTGCCCCAAGCTTCCTCACCCAACATTAGTACCTGACACTTATGCACTTGTGGCTGAATGAGCACAAATCCCAAAGTCTAATCGAAAGCCTTCCCAGAAGAGTTGGTTGTAATTACAACAAAGGGGGATTAAATCTGGAATGAGATGTTCAAAAAAGCCTGTATGAGTGTGATGGTCAGTTGTCCACAAACTTTTGGCCATAAAGTTGAGAAATAGAAATGAGAAATTCCCCTTTGGCATTCCAGCCACACGAAATTGATGACCACGAGCCCACAAGTGCACCATTTAGGATGAGGCAGTATAAATGGACATGCATTACCACTGATTATCGGCATGCACTTATTTCCAAGGGTTTCAGGACAGCATAACAGCTACTGCATCATCAGGCAGGCATGGCCTATTTGAGAATCTGCATAGGTCAACAATCTTGTGCAGTTTGGGAAGAAAAGCCATTTGCTGCAGGTAGTTGTCTGTCGGTGATCGCAGGGGGTTTCATGCCAAATACTCTTTCCATTGGTTCTGCTTTACCTTCAGATACCTGTCCGTGATTGCAGGGGTTCTGTGCCAAATACCCTTTTACATTAATACTGCTATAACTTCAGATACCTGTCCATGATCGCAGGGGTTTCATGTTTGAAAAATACTGTTCAGTTATGAAATGCTTGTTTCACTTAAATATGCTCAGTCTTACTAACTTTACATCAGTTCTATCACGTGTCCTATCATGCAAGACTAAAAATCTGCAGTGAAACCTTAGTTCTTTTTAACCTCAGTATTGTTTCTGCTGCTGTTGCCCCATTATAAAAAAACAAACTCATAATTATCCAAACTTTCATACTCAACTTTATTTACACAGAAAGAGCAAAGTTGACAGTTTGAAGAACCAGTTGATTCAGGATTTACAGGACCTTCTCATTTACAATCTCCCACACCATCACCTTTCTGAAGAGTGGAATGTCACACTACAGAGAAAGAGAGACAGATGAATCACCACAATGGCATAATAAATAATATGTTTGAGAATTAAAGATGTGTGACAAAAGAACATGAATACTGTACCTGATCATGTACCTGTCTGAAAGTGATTGGCTTTCCTTGAGAAAGGAAGTCTGCATATTTACAGGCAAAAAGCCACAGTCATTGCCATTCTCCTGTTTGGGAATTGCCTAGACACACCCAATTTCAAGCACAACATTTAGGCTTAAAATGACAGTTAATTCAGAGAAAATCTATATAATTAATTACATGGTGTCATTTGGCCAGTGGTCTATCTGGAAGCCTCCAAGATGCAGCCTGCACAAAAAACAAAGTATTCTGCGCATGTTTGGTGACCTGTAATTTTTTTTGGAACGCCACACCTCCAGAAATGCCCATTCTACGTCACAGTACTGAAACCCCTGAAATTTAGTGAATGCCACTGATTATCACTGTTAACTCTGGGATTTTTCCTCTTTGCAATATCTCATTTGGGCACCGAGAGTTAAATTAGCCTGTATAATGTGAACTATTCAGTTGTCCCAGTAGCCCCAGCTTCGGTGCGAAATTTAGTTTATTTATTATATAATTATGTACACATTATGCAACGATTATAATAATTAATGGTGGTGTTACAGCATATGAAACTACAGTGTTGCTTGTCTGAACTGTCACAGAATTTTCCACATAGTTTTTTAAAAAAAAAATTTCCCACTAAAAACAGTTACTCTATTACAGTATTGGTGTAATTTTTTTTCCGTCCATCAGATATTCATGATATTTGCCGTCCTTGTGTGTTGTGTAGTGAAGGATGTCCCTCCTCGTTGTTTCTTATCTAAAGTATCACTTCTCAGCCTTTTGGCTATGATCAAGTGTAGTTTCTTTCTTGGTCTTATATTTATGATGGGAGGAGGTGACACCCAGGCCTGAGTGGTGTGGCTTAGGCATACCGTTTGAGATGCAGCAGCGGCGGTCAAGAGGTGTTTCAGATGGAACTGTGTCATTCTTCAGATCCTGTGCAAGGTTGCTGCCTATAGGATCTTCTGTTTGCAGGACTTTGTCTCGACTTATTTCCTGGATGTGATCCTCGCTTCTTTCTTGGACTGTTCTGCTGTTTTCGACCAGTGGTCCTGACAACCAGAGGAGGAATTGCTCCCCGGACTCCACTTTGTGCCCCTTTTCACTATGCATGAGCTCCCTGTGACAGTGCACCTCTACAACCCCTTTGTGGCAGATGGGAACATCACCCTGCAAAGCTTCTCCATCAGTCCCCACTGGGGTTTCCTCCACTACCCTGGCGAGCCTCTCTACTGCCAGCAATGTGGAGTGCTAGGCCACATCGAGGAGGCCTGCAACGGGAGGAGGTGCCGTCTATGTGGAGCAAAGGACCACGCTGTGGCGGAGTAAGGGGCACCGAAGACCTGCAGCCTCTGTGGGAGTGAGGAACACCTCTACTGCCATTGCGCCTCATGGAGAGGCACCTATGCTCAAGTGAGGCAGAGCCAACTAGAGCAGCCAGACTGGCGAGTAAGGCAGCAGCAGAACGGCCGGAGAAGTCAGTGCTGGAAGACCAGACAGCAGTGAGGGAGGATGTCGGTGTCCCACAGGCAGAGAAGGGCACCCCACCCCAGAGGCAGGCAGAAGCCAGGCAATGGAGGGCCTTCCATCTGTGGAGGTAGTGCCTACCCCCACGGTGTCTGCATTGACACAGGAGGAGCCGGCTCTGGAACTGAGCCCGGGACAAAGCCCCTGGACTCCCATGAGCAGGGCAAAAGCCCTGGATGGTCTGGAGGTGGCACCGCCCCAGCCCAACCTGTATGGGCAGCCAAGGAGTTCTTGGACGGC
The DNA here is from genome assembly GCA_037576675.1 of Pangasius sanitwongsei. Taxonomy (NCBI): domain Eukaryota; kingdom Metazoa; phylum Chordata; class Actinopteri; order Siluriformes; family Pangasiidae; genus Pangasius; species Pangasius sanitwongsei. The sequence continues at coordinate 10,154,102 of CM075006.1, forward strand.
TTGGAAAATGGGGACTCGAGTCAGGAGCAACAGTCTGGAATGGTGGCGGAGCCCTACAGGAGTTGCCAGAAAAGGGCCGCGGACCCAGTGGCTGAGGAGAGGGGGCCGAACAGGACTCGAGTGGAGGAGAGGCAGGAGTTCGATCTCTTCAGAGAACTAAGTGGGTGGAGGGGGAGAAGCAGCAAGCATACAGGGTTTGAGTTTTGTGTTTTGTTGTTGTTTTCATCAAAGCTTTTGATGTCTTTTGCTTCTTTGAATGTGAGAGGTATTAAGCAGCCTCTGAAGAGGACTGCTGTGTTTTTGAGTTTACATTCTAGTCCTTTTGATTTGTTATTTTTAAAGGAATGTCATTTGAGTTCAGAGGCTGAGGGGAATGAGTTTTCAAGGTGGTGGGACTTGGGGCCTGCCATTTGGGGGGTTGGGGAAAGGAGGGGAGATGGGATAGAGACAGAGTGGGACAGAGTGGAAGAGGCTCGTGGAGGTTGAACAGAACAAATCCTGCAGGGCCCCTTCTTTGTTAAGATGTTCCGACATCTCTATGTAGCATGCTGTACGACACACAGACGGAGTGGTGGGAGGATTTAAAAAAGAAGGTCGCCATCTTATGTCCCCACCAGCGACATGAGATGGTGAGAAGGAAGAAGGAAAGGGCCAGGCAGTGGTCTAGGGAATTACATATGGCCTGGCAAGATGGAGATCAGGGGCAACTCAGGGACGCTAGTGACTTGGCCCACTACAAGGCTGAGGCCTGCAGCTACTTTGTCCAGGCCGGCAGGCAAGCGCTTGATCAGGATGAGCGCCTGACACGCTATTTTTTCAGTAGTGTCAGAAATCACCAGCGGGGGTCCTATATTGAGGGCCTGAGAGACGGTGCCCAGGTGTTGTCATCGACTGAAGGGATGCTGGGCATTGCCAGAGCTTTCTACAGCGACCTCTTCCAATGAAGGGAGTTGAGGATGGACCTCGCAGTGTGGTTTCTAGATGCTATTGCAGGCCGGTTGCCGGAGGATAGTGCGTCTGAACTGGAGGGACAGGCTTCCCTGGAGGAGGTAGAAAGAGCTATGCTCTCCCTAAAGACCGGAGTTGCTCCCGGTGGGGACGGTTTTGCCCGATACCTCCATCTGCGAGAGTGGGGCCCATCACCCTGTTGCACAAGAGGGGGGACAGGACCTACTTGGCAAACTGGAGGCCAGTCACTTTGTTGACTGCTGATTATAGGATCTTTGCAAAGCTGATGGCTCTGTGCCTCAGAAGGATGATGGCCTCAGTTGTTCACCCTGACCAGATCTGTGAGGTATCATACGGGCGTATGTGCGGTATGAACTTGGGGTTGGTCAGAGATGCTTTGGGATGGGTTTTCTTTTCCTTTCTTTTTCTTTTCCTTTTCAGTTTCCTTTCTTTTCCTTTTGCTGTCTTGAAAAGCACATTTTGGAATGTAAATAAAGAATTGTATGTAGTTTGTTTTTGCACACAACTGGACGATTGTAAACGGGGGGTGGGGGTTGTTTGGTGTAAATTGGTGTAAACCAGTTGGTGTAAGACATTTGATGCATGTGTTATAATGAAAAGGATTGTTTGTATAGTTTCAGGTGGCTGTTTTTGTTTCTGTTTTCATTCTGGTTTTGTTTTGTTTAGTCTTTGATTGTGAAATTGGATTTTTGGAGATTTGGATGTATTCTGGTTTTAATTTAAAAAAATTCTACCTGGGGACCATATATTAAATAGATTTTTGGAACAGGGAGATGGAATAGGGGCTTGCTCCGTCCACTCTATGCATCGACCCGGTATTGCAGTACTTCCGGGAATGGTGCACCCCTGCATACAGTGAAAGGAAGATTTTAAGAAATGTGGATTTTAAAGGCGGTGTTTTGTTGTAGAAAAGCAGTTTTAGTGTTGATGAACTGTGATCAGATCAGCCATTTTCTCTGGTTTATGTTCGTACTGTGTAGCATGTACTTTAAGTAAAACTGCCATTTTTTCATTAACATGAATTTTATAGCATTTGCTTTTTAAACTTACTGCTAGTAGGAACAGCTATGAAAACCACTTAAACAAGAATATCAAAAACAAACATGTATGACATTAAGGATGCAGAGTGAGCTCTCCTTGTGTTTTATTTCTGAAAGTGGTTGGTTTTTATTTATTTCATGTCGATATTTAATGTATTGATGAGAGAACCTAGTGAAGGATCAGACTCTCTGTCCTGTGTAGAAACACTTCCCTTCTCCTGGATCAACTGTTGTGAACTGAATGATAAAGTCAGACTAAAAGAAGAAAGAAACTAGTTCTGGGATAGTGTAGCTCTCATTACATAATCAAGAGCAGTGCATCATGGGAAATTTCATGCTGTCATTTTCTTGTAAAATAAGCGACCACGTCATTAAGAAATGCACTTTTCATTAGCAGCAGTGTGTATGAGATGTGAGTAATGAGTGAGTAAGTATCGCTCACCATGATGATAAAGAGTGTGCATTGGTGGCGTCGCTCCGCAGTCTGTCTTCAGCTCATACTTAACTGGCAGGGGAGATACCATGATCAAGAAGGTGGTTCACCTAGGGTGAGGCTCAGCCATTGTACTCCGGTTGTGCTGACCCCTGCGAATTCCCCAAATGTGGGAATCTCGACTGCATAATTTCTGGTAGTGGGGGACTGCGTTTGTGCTCTCCCCTGATTTTACTGTATAAAAACTGAGTGTGAAAGTTATCAATCTCTCTGGAAGTGTTTAGTGTGTCGTGGTTTTCTTTTGGTGATGTCATATGAAAGATTTTAGCAGCAGGTCTGATAAATTTCAACTTGTTAGCATCATCATTGTTTTAAACATTAATTTACTCTCGGTTCATATTACACTTTTTCATACACTAACAGTATTCAGAATTTTTCTACAGTACTGCTGAATTCTCATATCATAATAAACGAGTCCGGAAAGTGTTATAACTTATAATCCTTAAAATGAAGTTTTCTGCAAGAAGATGTTGATTTAACATTTATGGGAAAAAGTCTTTGATGTAACAATGAGTTTTTTTTGTTCAATTAACCTTTAGAGAGAAAACACCATGTCACTGAATTTTTTTCCTTACTACAGCCTGCCCTTTCATAGTTGATTTCACAGATAACACATAACATTAGGAATTACTTTCCTCTTTTCACACATTAAAATCAGGGGAGCACATGAATGCAGTCCCCCAATATCAGAAATTATGTCGAGATTCCCACATTTGAGCCTCACTCTAGGTGAACCACCTTCTTGATCATGGTACATGGTGCTTACTGCCAGGTAAGTATGAGTTGAAGATAGACTGTGGAGTGCCGCCACCACCACACACAGTCTTTACCATCATGGTGAGTGAAGGACAATTGACTCTGGCCATTTAAATTTCCATTTAAAAGCGTTTGAAGCCACACTCCCATGGAGACACGTCAGAGTCCAGCATGACTACTTTTTCACTTTAGTGAAGCATAAACTCCACAGAAATCCACTTAATTGTCACAAAAAGATACTTTTTATATGCTATGTATATATTTAAAATAATAAAACATATCATGATTCTGCAGCCTTTAGCCTATGGACGCTGTGGTACTCCTTTTGTTTCAACATGAGGAAGGAAAATAAACATAAATATACCGGTTATTCACTGTCCCACTGTGTCAAGTCACGTCTTCTGGTGAACGGTTTTGTAATTACAGCTGTCAGATAAATTATAGACTACAGATTACAGACAACCAGTCAGGTGTATTAGTGCCCTCTTCATGACAGTTTGGCAAAAATGTGTAAGCAAAACGCAGCTATGCCCCTGCTATGGTGGAGTATGGAGCAGATTTCCTCATCTTGCTCTTGTATCTTATTATATATAATCCTGTACTGCAGTGTGTGTTCCAAACTGAGGGACATTTATACAGGAAACCAATAATTGCAGTTAGTAAATGGGAGAGTTTACTTAGCTGGCTGAGAAGGGGGCATGGTAGTCAGCAGCATATTCTGGTAGCTCTCTAACAGGGTTTATTCCATTAATAAACAGCTAAATGTAAATTCACCTGGTCATAACTGATGATTGAATACTGTTGTTGCAAAAACATTTAAATTGAAGTGCACTGTTGCTCTTTCTCCTACCAGTAGAAAGTACAGAAACACATTTGAGACGCTGTTTGTGTTGGTTATCTGATGTCTTGATGCAACGTGTCTGGTGTGAAATCGGGGTAACATTTCGTACCTCATTACACACACATTGACTTGTGAATACCACAGTCTACAAACTGCTTCTAATTAATAATACTTACCTTACACTTAAAGCAACAGTCTTGAGAAGGAACTGCCACAATAGGCCCAATGATATAATATACCCCAAGTCTGAAGAAATGCTAAATTGACAGCCTATTGATGGTGCAATTTCAACAAAAGATTATTCTGAGATTTATTAGTAGTCAAGGTCAACAGAAATGTTCAACCTGGTGATGGATATTCATCTACAAACATAAATATTCAAATGCAGAAAACGCTTACATTCATTCATATTTATATGTTAAAATTAATTAAATGGGACTTTTTTTTTCCTTGTTTTTGATTGTTTGCTGCCTGCCCTGACCATTGCCTGTGTTTTGGATTACTCTTTTGCCTCTGCCTTGGATTATACTGTTTGCTGGTGCTCGACCCTGCCTGTTTTGGCCACTTTTGTAAATAAAGCCTTGCGTTTGGATCCCCAACTCCGTTGTCACGACTCTACACGTTACACTTTTATTGCACTTGTATTTAATCTAACCTGTCTGCTGCTTCAATTTCTTTGGGTTTTATTGATTCACTGTCCTTGAATAGGGTGCACAGTATTTTTTAGGACTCTGCTGTGGTGTTTGGCTGGACAGTGCCCATCTATGAGGCTTGCATCTGAAGCACCAGGCAGAAAGATTTCTTTCTGCAGGTGTTTATTTTACACTATGGAGGCTGTATACCTAGCAGAATGTTTTGTATATGCTGTTTTAATACGTGTTTGTACAGTTACTGTATTAGAAGTAGCAGGTGCTGCAATTTTTATGACAGTCCTGTCTTTTGAATATTATTCCTCTTAAGCAACTGTAATTCTGTTTGTTCTAGTCATGCTATTCATGCCTCTAAATCAAAGTTTTTAAAGAAATGTGGATTTTAAAAACTTACTTTCAGTGTATATCACGTCTTTACCATCCAGCTTTGTCATTAGTACACAAGTCAGATAAAAATGTTTCCACAATGTCTTAAGGTTTAATTACTCAAGTAGGCTCGATAGCAGGCTTAATGTAGGTCTTGCTTGTTTCCTGCCTGACTAAACTGCTATAGTTTAATTAACATTATTTTAGCTTTGCTTACTTATGTTAAACATTTAGGACAAATTTGATTTAGAGGCATGAATAGCATGACTAGAACAAACAGAATTACAGTTGCTTGTCGTGTATGACGTTAAGCAGAGCAATGCAGAGCGAGCTCTCCTTGTGTTTTTTTCTAACTGGATTGGCTGAGTGTCTACAAGTATTTTACATGTGTTTTTTTTAAAATAGATTTCCATGGAGCTGGAAAGATCATCCACGCAAACAACTGGAAGGATTCTACAGATTACTATACTAATGCTTGTGTTCTAACTGTTGGAATGCTTGATGTTGTCATTATTGAACATGTTTAGGTTAGTGTAGCTATTTTATTTAAGTTAAATTCAAATTATTTTTTAAACGTTCTATGTAGTGTTACTTACTTGACTGTTAAAGTGTTCTGTACTTTGTGAAAATGGAATGCATAACCTTGTGGACATGGGTCTATTTAAAATGCTGTCTGATGTTTCTTTTTATTTTATTAACATCAGTGTTGATGGTTATTAACATTGTGAATGTAAATGTCCAAGAATTATTACTAAGAATAATCCAAATCCTGTTTCGATTTCAAGATTAGACAATAAGGAACTGGTTCCTTTTCTCCCCAGCTAAGAATCAGGCCCTCAGCCGCTAACACCTGGGCTGCTAAACTGCTAAACCTGTTGTCTGCCTACCAGCATTCACCAAATTCATTCAGACGTTTGGCAGTGCACAGGTGGACCTTCTGCCAAATCCTCTCATGGTCAGCTGTGGTTTTCCCTGGTGCAGCTGGGCAGTCCTGTGGCTCAGGATGCACTGGCCCACAACTGCCTACTGTAAGCATTGCTACCGCTAATGTTGATAATACCTTGCGAGTGCTGCTGTTCGGATTCTAGAGTGACTTTCATTTCACGTCACATCTACTACTTTCATTAACTGAAACAGCTGACCTTGCAGCGTTCCACGAGGATGAATCTGATTCTTACTTGTTATTCCCAGTACGCTCACAGCAGTACTTCCTAAGGTGGGTCGATTCCTCATGACACTGTGTCATGTTATCGAGGTAATATTTATGATGACAGTAAGAAGGGGTCAGATAAAATGATAGGACCTGATAATGACCTCAGATTCAGGATTAGGATATAATACATATCCCAGCACAGATGTGCTAATTCCTATATATCCGACAGACCATGCTAGTTATCATTTGGCACACAGTTGTGTTTCATTTCATTCAGTTTTGTTGAAATACAACTCAGTGGCTGCATGGTTTGCATTAACAGCAACAAACAAACTGGAGTATTATTCTATATTTCTGGATAATACTAACCAACCAAACAAAAAAAAAAAACCCTTCAGAATTAATCATAAAAACAATTGAACTGCAAGCAGCACAGTTTGGATTTTCCTTTAAGGGTCACATTCATTTTCTGAAACTATTTCATAGTAGTTGTATAGGAGATGCAGGTAACAAGGTATAAATATTAAAACATTAAATAAAGCACAAATATGCCATTAATGTTGCTAAATAACTGCTTTATAGACCTTACATGGACACTTTAACAGATATGAATTAATGTCTAAATGTTTATTATCTTTTATAAGTTGAAGGCTGAAGTTGAAGGTAATGAGAGCTTGGTCATCCTCTGCAGGTCTGTAGGTACACAGAGGGGTTGAAATGGCAGCTGTGGGTCTGACAAAAAGATACTGCTGTAGAATGCTGTAGACAGCCTGCTATTTGGTGTGTGTGGGTTCCTGTCACGCAGTAGACTGGCAGGTGTGTTATGATGGGCTAGAAGCTGTGCGGTTTTCTTCACAGCATGAAGTGGTTTGACACTTTGCAGGATGCAGTATTTGTCCTGCATACTCAGACACCCACTAAGACTTGCTATGGAGAAAGTTAGAGACCCTGCAGATCTGGGTATATGAGAAGGCAATAAAAATAAAAATTTAGATATGCTGTATATAATTATTTTATGTGCTACAGCTAGGGATGAAGTATAACAAACTTTAACCCAAGGTTGATTTACAGGTAAATTAATAAAAAATAACCCAGTGTTTTTGTAATAGTTACACTGCGCACAACACACTTAATTCAAGAATACAACCAACCCAGAGCATGTATTAGAAAAATACAGTCAAATGTTGCAGACAGATTACAATCCTGAACAACTTCAGTACTAGATATTATAGTGGTTGCTCTACTGCAATACACACTGATGAACCTCATTTTAAAGTGAGAATAATCAGTATATAGTGAGATTGTTGACTGTTCGGATACCAGTCACATTAGACTGTCCATTTGTTTAGATAGAATTGCCCGTGAATATTACTATACACGTACTATCTCACCAGACTACTACTGGAATAACTAAATATTAAGACGATCCACCAACATTATGAACTCGCATTTACACGTCTCTCACTATTTAATGCTGGTTATCTTGGTTTTTGCAGGGACTGATTTTTCTTTTACAGAAGAGAATGCATTGAGCATAAAGTGGTAGTCTGCTCATAGTAATCAATGCAACATGTACAGTGAATAATCAAACATCTGATCAAAAGGTTGACACTTAAGAAGAGTCAAAAGAGTAAATTGCTCATAGTACTGCAAAATGATGGTGAAAGAGCTACTGTGTACACTCACTCTTCACTTTGAAAGGAACACTTGTACACCTGCTAATTTATGCAGTTATCCAGTCAGCCAATCACATGGCAGCAGCACAATGCCTAAAATCATGCAGATACAGGTCAAGAGCTTCAGTTAATGTTCACATCAGACATCAGAATGTGGAAAAAGTGTGATCTTTGTGCCATGGTTGTTGGTGCCGGATGGGTTGGTTTGAGTATTTCAGAAACTGCTGATCTCCTGGGAATTTCACACACAACCATCTCTAGAGTGTACAGAGTTTTAATGTACTGAGAGTACCTGTCTAAACATGTGCCTTCTAGTGGCTCAAGTATGCTATTGCAATCTGTGCTGTTTTCACATGCCAGCTATTTGATTATACCTTAATGTGGTGCCAAGTACACAAACTGGTTCTAAAGACCACACTGAAATGCTTGTAGATAAGAATATGACTTCTTGATTGCACTATGTTCTAGTGTCTCATATCCACCAACTACACACTTCCTTAGTCATTTATCTTTCTGCATTAGGATTGGGTTAGTTTCAGGAACTATTTCAAAGCTTATGTTGAAGTGATTCCTGGTATGGACTGCGGGTTAAACCTCACCTGCCCAACAATGTGTTATCCTTAAAAAGCTATTGCTTGTCTTGAAGTGACACTTGCAGTGCTTCATCCTTGAATCACTGTCCATCTGAAAGCACGCTGAAAAAAAACACATTGACTGGGTGATTGTATATGGACTATGTACTTTATTTCACTAAAGTGAATTGTGAAACTGTTATGACACTGAAGTTGATAGCCAACAATCTTATTGTTATTATTTTCTTATCTTGGTCACTGCTATTGCATATTGCATTATCATTTGCCTTTTTACTATTTTTACTTTTTACTTGCCCTTTTTTACTACCTTTTGTTTCACTATTTCTCTGTTTTCACTTTATTCTTCACTACATTTAGAATGTAGGAAAGGTGCTATATAAATAAAGTGCATTATTATTATTATTATTATTATTATTATTATTATTATTACTATTATTATTATTATTATTATTATAGTGAGACACTGGGAACTTGCCTGCATATAACCAGTGCACAGATGGAGCATGCATCTTCATAAGAGTGTATCTGATCCTTGGAGCACATGCAGGAATGGTGGATTTGTTTCCAGATCCATAATTTCAGGTTGTGGGGTCTGCTGTGTCACAGTGACCCTTTTCTTTTCTTTGGAATGTCAGGTCTGGGGTGATGGGCAGTGTGCATGGAAAGCCAGCCAATAACTTCAATAAAAGGCAGAACAATGATCTGTTCGGCCAAAATGAAGATATCAACACCACCAGCTGCATAGTCTCTCGGATAAGATGCAGAGTCACCCATAACAGTGACAGCTATGGAAAAGCAAACAGATCATCAAGGCACCTCTTTTGGAAATCTCCAATCTTCAGGCACAGGCTTTCTGAGAGACAGCGCATCTCCTATCTGACTTTAATGGCCCAGTAAGTAGGCAGCTCTCAGAGACAGAAGGTGTGCATCTGCTGGTTTCCAGAGCTTGCTTGCCCACCTCAATATTGTTTGTGATTTTGTGCCTTCTTTGTTGTTGATGTAAAATTCCAGTCTAATATTGTCTGTCCATACTGGAATGTGTGATGCTTGTGCTGTGACATTTCCAAGAATCCCTAAGGGGGTCACAAGAGCTTTCATTTCAAGGACATTGATATGCTAATATTGATACTTGTTCTTCAGTCTTTTACTTTCAAATATTTCCTTATGGCCCTAGCTTTGCTAGGAATCATCTGACGGCACTACTTCACTTTTCCACAGGAACCATTCTTAAGGTCGTATCCTGAAGGAGGAAATGTGCACCAACGTGCCAGAGTGCATGTACATGCTTCTGACACAAGTCTGACAAGTGCTGATCATTCATCCAACACTGGCACATTGAGATGCAGCATTCTTAATTTTATTACAGGGGTTACTACTACCAGCAACTTCTCCAGATGTAGAAAATATTTATATGCTTATATGTGGCCACTTATAGTTCCCTGACTGCCTTCATAATCGAGGCTGCTCTGTCTTTAGGCTAAAAGGCTTGCATAGTATGCGGGTCAAATTCCATGCTGAGGAAATGGTCAAATGGTTCTTCTTGTAATTGATTTTCCTTGCACATAGTAAATCAGGAGCTATGTCTGTTGTCACTTGCTGCTGAGACTGTCCATAAATTAGCCAGTCTCTAAACAGGGACATTGCAGGGACTCTAAGGCAGTGGTCATCAAAGTGGGGTCTGTGATTTTTTTTTTTCTTTTACTTTGTCAGTGTTGGAAATTACAACCCAATCATCATCCATCCATCCATTTTCTGTACTGTTTATTCTATACAGGGTCACGGGGGAACCTGGAGCCTATCCCAGGGAACTCGGGGCACAAGGCAGGGGACACCCTGGACGGGGTGCCAAACCATCGCAGGGCACAATCACACACAGAGAATTTGGAAATACCATGTTTTTTGACTGGGGGAGGAAACCGGAGTACCTGGGGGAAACCCCTGAAACACGGGAGAACATGCATGCTCCTCACATGCAGGGCGGAGTTGGGATTCGAAACCCCCCAACCCCGGAGGTGCGAGGCAAACATGCTAACCACTAATGCCCCCCACCCTCAAAGGTTTTTTTTTTATTTATATGATTTTTAATATTTATTATTGAGTTCCTATAGTTATTAAAGAGTTTGAATTGCCCAGGTGAGTTGGATGGGTTTAATCCAAACCTCAGTGACTCAAAAACAAATAGGCCTTTAAATACTGTCAATTTGGATGTAACGTGTTCTGTCAGAACAAATTTCAGAAATAAAAATCTCTATATTGTACACATTTAAACAGCCTAATGAGCCTAGACTAGGCTGCCTAGTATTTAACTAGTTGGCACGTGTTCAGGGGGTTCTGTGAGCCATGTTTTACAGTTAAGGGGTCCCTGTAAAATGGAAAAGACAGAGAGCTCCTGCGCTAGGGTGACTGCACACACTGCCTAGGTCTTAAAGTTAACCCAAAGTGAGCTAGCTCTCACGCCCCCGTGCGGTTTGGCTGCCTTAGTTTCTCACCCATTCTTGCACACTATCTAGTGTTCTTGTAATAATTGTATAATTTCAATTACAACAAACCTTTACCTTACTCGCTTAACAAAGCGGTTTACAAAACCTTCAGGATAATTCGCCTCTGCTCCTCTACACCTATCTATTCCCCGTAAACACATTTACAGTCAGTGATAACTCAGACCCTCACGTGACAGAAACACTTCAAATATGCGCGAGGCGGCTTCGCGGTGGCAGTCCAGATGTGCGCGCGCACCAGACAGGCACGTGAAGGCGACAAAAGCACGGGTGATTTTTTTATTTTATTTTTATAAATAATAACAGCTTTATAAAGATGTCGTCGGCTGTGTGCCCTTATCATAAGTTATCTTAAGCTTAATCGGCTGAGTGGTCGAGGCAGTGCGTCTATTCGGTTTTAATATGAAAGATTTGATCAGTCTGAGGTTACAGGCTGTCATAATACGGGAAGTGCTGTTTGGGATAGTTTATTGGGATAGTGCATGCATGCTAGCCTTCCCGGTAACTGCTCAGTGAAAGCTTTCCTTTTGTTTTCTTTTGACTAGAATGCGACAGCATGACGGAAACCAGGACAACAGTCTCTCCCAGCAGTAATAAAGTGACACCTAATACAATACCACAGTTTAGAAAGGTCTAAATCCCGGTGCTGTTTATTGACACACCGGCTGAAGCGCCTACATATTCTCGGTGTCAAAATAAGAGTATCCGTGTTGTAGAGAAGGTAGTCTGTGCGCTGACAAATGTAGAAGTAGCCATGAACAAGACCTGCATTCTTCTGCTCACTTTAACAGCTGTCGGTAAATTTCCACAGTCCTTATTAGTCTTGGAAATTGCTGTTGCGATTCAATAATAACAATCTTTCAGTGCTACGTTCAGTGCGTACGGAGAGCAAGTATCAGCTCTCTGTCATTTTCCCTACCGGTACCTGTATTTTGCCTAGACTACCGGTCAGTGACTGACTGAATATGGACTAAATAAAACAAGCAGTGAAAGCGCTTGTCCTGTTCCGTTTTCGGTCGTAAATACGGAGCACAAGCGCACAGAGACAAGATGTGACCGTGCTGCAGTGTCACTCTGGCTTGTCTTACAGCGAGCTCACTGACATCTATAGAGCAGCAAGGTAACATTTCATCTCAGTTTTTAACCTCTGAGAGTCTGATCTGAAGCTACCACCTGGCATTCAGACAGTCAGCTGTATTAGTTCGACTTGTAACAACCAATGTTTTTCAAAAATAAAATAATTTTAAAAAATAATGTGGAAAATGATGTAGAAATGATTAAAAAATAGTTTAAGCTATTGTCTCAGAACAGGTGTATTATGTAGCTGAAACAAAAAAAAAAAAAAAACAAACAAAAAAAACACTTAGGAAACCTGCTTCCTCTACAGAATTTCCCAAAAGTCTCCATGCATAGGACGTATTGAAATCATTCTCATGTCTGGATCGGGAAGCTGTCGCAAGGTTTCAATGGAAATGCAATTACATGCCTAACAGCAGATGTGTTAACACGAGTTCATCATGAGTGGGAGAGACGACTCCGTGTTTGTTTAAATGGCAATCATGTAGAGGACGTTTTGTAAATAAAGTTACATTTTGCTAAAAAGTGTTAATTTCCCCTGAGTATGGAGACTTTTGGGAAACGCTGTAGTTGAACCGCCTTATGTTTTAGGGGCGGAGCTTTGTGTGCATGGGTGGAAATGGGGAGGGGCTCAATGAGTAAAAAAAAAAAAAAAAAAATCTTACTCAGCTCCACACATTTAACCATTAGAGACCTTTACTTACCCACAAATGTGACCTAATGCACGTTTAAATTCAAGTAAACTCATTCCTTTGTTTATTGGCTGCGCCTTGCTGTTGAAATGAAGGGGTGATTAAGTAACTCCAGGTAGTTAATTCTACAATTGGGACTTTTTTCTTGTGCATTAAAATGCTGTCCCCAAACTACAGGAGATTAGACCAATTTGTAACACTTAGTGAATGTAGATGCGCTTTCTGTATCAGGTTTTTCCGGAGACCCTGATGTTTGTGGCTGACAGGTTTTTCAGGGAGTTTTCAGGTAACAGCTTGGCTTGATATTCACACATGTGCCATGAATATTAAACATTATTGTTGATGTAAGAAGTTAAATTTCCTAGTAAACCAACACTGGATTTGTCTTGAAAGTAATCGCTTGGAGAGGAGACTCAGTAGAGGCAGTATCTGTAAAATTGCCATGCTTCATTCAAAATTTGTCCCACATGTGATTAAATTTGGTGGATAAACTATATCAGAGGATGTTTTCTTGCTTTTAGACAGGATGACTTAATCTGATCTGCATGTTTAAGTAATTAGGTCATCCTTGCTAATTAATAAAAGCTACTGCCAACAGGCTTTGACAGATTACTCGAAGTAACACATCAACCTGATAGCAAATGATATTAACGCATTTGCCACTTCATGTAGCCACTGGATGACGGTGACAGTGATGAACTCGTCACTGGATAACACTGCATAACACAACCACAGATCAGCCTTGACCACATAAGACCACATCTCAGGCGATATATGGAGCAGACCGCTGGACCGTGTTGGCCTGAAATTGAAATGGTGTGTTGGCCTTATTTCGGCTGTTTTTGGCCTAGATCCTAAATGCAATAATGCCATCAACATCATAACTCTCCTTTTTGGAAGGACTTGTCTCAGCAGTGTCTGACGAAAGGCCTAAACTGATTGAATATTTAAAGAGGTTATGAGCGGGGTCAGTGGAACAAAGGTCATGTGACGATTTTTGGTTAATTTGTTAAAAGGTTCTTTCCATGTGCACACAGAACACAAAGGAACACAAACAAAGCAGACTTCATGTAGTTACTTGTACATGTAGGCACTAGAATTTAGCTATATGCTCATAACCCACGGCATTTCCCAGGCCTTACTAGTGAGAATTGTGAAGAGTTAGACTTTTGCAGCTGGTGTCCTTATTTTCAGTTTCATGTATGATTTGTACGAAATGGCCTCCTCTTGTTCTATACTGAGTTTTTTTTTTTAACAATGACTTTTGTATGGCTATAACGCACTTTCCCAAAGAAATGAAAGAATGAATGAATGATATACCGAAATACTGTATTTCAGTCTAGCTTTGTAAGCACATGAGCATAAATCTGTTGGTATTTTACTATGGGAATAATTTCATTCTCTCTGTTTCACTTCCCTGTTCCACAGTAGTGATGGCTATGCAGCAGAAGAAAAAACACCAGCCAGTTGGGCATGTGGAAGCTCCAGATGGAGGTTGGGGCTGGGTGGTGGTGGTTGCACTCTTCATGGCTTCAGCCCTGGTTTTTGGGCTCATCCGCAGCCTGGGGGTTTTCTTTGTGGAGTTTGTGCAGTACTTTGCGGAGAGTGCTCAGGCTGTTTCCTGGATAACCTCTATAGGAGTGGCCATGCAGCAGTTACTGAGTGAGTGAAACTACATGTGCAATTGCAAACATGGGCCTCTTTTATCATGCTGGATACAAACGGATTTATCCGTAAATCATTTGTACAAGCTTTTACACAGGAAATGTGGTCTTCATGAATATCCTGTAAAGTTGGAAAATGTTCATATCCTACTCATGCTCCTAACTAATGTAAATGTGGACTTCAAATAATCATATAATTAGCATGGATTAACGCACGTTTATATATGAAATACTATACTATCGAGTTTAAATTGCTTATTTTTATGATTTTTACAGCATTTAGCAGACACCCATATCCAGAGCGACTTATAGAAGTGCTTTAGAGTCTCTATCAAAAACAAATGCTAGTTCACTAGGTCACAGACTAAGAATACCATCCAGAAACTTTGTGAAAACCAGTAATTTTATATTATTGGCATTAATTAAAAAAAAAAGAAAAATAAAGAAAGCAAGCCAACACAAACCCATACATTAAGAGAAATAAAACTAATCATATAGACAAAAGAAATGCTGCTGTTTAAATAGAGGATGAGTCGGTATGTCTGCGCGTAGCCGTAAGTCAGAAACAAATACCTCAGCTGATGGAGAATTTAGTGCTATTATTATTATTATTATTATTATTATTATTATTATTATTATTATTATTGTTTTTTTATTAAATATTTTTATTTGCATAGAAATGAGTCAAAATAATTTCCAGAATAACTTTGCCTTTCAGCCTTTACTTTCATTGTTTATTTGGTGCTTCCAGCTGTCTGTGCACTTGAACTTTTAGGAAATTTTGTGGGCGTCACTAAATGCAAATGAGCTGTGTCGGGAATGCGTGTTGAACATTGTGGGTGAAGAACATATGCACATGAATACAAAGAAAATCAGTGTTTCTGAAACTTTAGTAAATCTGGCAGAAGATTTTTAGTTCAGTTTGGCTTACACAAACCTTTAAACAGAACTTTATTAAAAGATTGAAAAATGAGGCCATGTGTTTGGTTTAATAGGACCTGTATAGCTATAGAGTTATAGCTGTTATTTTAATATCCACAGTATAGTCAGTGGTCTTTGCTACATAAGCTTAATTATACATGTGTATGTGTAGGTCCTGTAGGCACGGCTGCTTGTAATGCATATGGAGCTCGTCCTGTTGTTATGATGGGAGGCTTTCTTTCTGGACTGGGACTCATTCTGGCTTCTCAGGCTACAACACTCACACACCTCTACCTGACCATGGGTCTCATTTCAGGTAACCACTATTTTACCTACTGCACAATTTTTTTGTGTGTGTTTCTTTGCACAGGTAAGTACCTACCTCATGCTCTTTTAACCCTCTCTCATTAGGGTCAGGCTGGGCTCTAGTCTTCACCCCTACAGTGGCGTCTGTGATGCAGTATTTCAGCACACGGCGTTCTCTAGCCATGGGCCTTGGCTTCACGGGTGTGGGTTTATCCTCCTTCGCTTTCTCTCCACTTTTCCAGTACCTGGTACAGTTGTATGGGTGGCGTGGGGCGCTCCTGATTCTCGGAGGTCTCAGCCTCAACATTGTGGCCAGCGGTGCCCTTATTCGACCGCTCAGACCCACTAAAGTTGTGGAAAGGGTACTTATTTATATTCCTATTTGGAGATTATCTTTCTATAAATGTTCATCACTAAAATTATGGCCAGGTGGTAGAGACTTTTTGTTGAAAGTTAAGGTGATTCTTTTGGAAAACTGGGCCCAGTTTAGGGGCCAGGATCGATTATTGGCACGTCTCATTCTTCAGTGCACACTTGGAAATATGATCTAAATAGAGGCTCATTAATTAATCTTGTACAAGTATAATCTGTCCATATATAATCTCTATATACAGTAAAACATACCCCTTTACCTTAGATAACTTTATCCATCCAGGCTAGGCAGAGCGTCTGGCCTATATCAGCAGAATAGAGTTGCCTACTCACCTTCATTACAGTGTTTTATAGATGGTTTAAAGAATAAAAATGAGAAAAGCTGTGCCCTTATGCTATCGCTATCGCTATCGCTGTGCCCTATATGCTATTGAAATCTATCATTCCCTCTCTCTCTTCTCTTTCCCAGAGTAGAAGCAACAGTGTGTCTGACAGCTGTATGTCTTTCTTTTCCCGATCCTGTGAGTATTTTGAGCTGTCGCTGCTCTTGCACCGAGGCTTCCTCACCTACAGCTTGGCCGTCACATGCTTCAATGCTGGGTACTTTATTCCATATGTCCACCTTGTAGCCCACAGCCGCCTTGTGGGCTTCAGCGAATTCCAGGCTGCATTTGTCATTTCGAGCACGGGTGTGACAGACATTGTGGGTCGTGTGGTGTCCGGCTGGGCCTCGGATTTGCGGCGTATGCGCTCACTCCACCTACTGACCATATGGACGGCTTTAGTGGGTCTGTTCCTCCTGCTGCTGCCCCTCTGCTCACTGCAAGGGAACTATGCGGGTCTGCTGGCAGTCAGCCTGGCATATGGCTTCTGTGCCGGTGCAATGACCCCTCTGGTGTTTTCTGTGGTGCCAGAGATTGTGGGCATGGAACGCATGGTCGGTGCACTCGGACTCCTGCAGCTTATTGAGAGCGTTGGAGGCCTACTTGGAGCTCCATTGTCAGGTAAGCAGCCATTGTTTTGACGCCTAGAATGCTCACTGTATCAGCGAGTTATTGAAGAAACTTTGTGCTGCTTTAATTGCTGATATTTGTCTCTCTAGTGTAGTGTCTGTAATTACAATTATTATAATCTACGATTGCTCAATCGTAGATTATAATAAACACATTTAATGTCTATTTGGCACACTAGGCATGACATGATTCTGTATACACGCTCGCCCAAATCAAATTCTTCTGGATGGCTTTTGAAATGGCACCTGAACTGATTCAACGGCTTTTCTATTCAACCAAACAAAGTTATGTTCTATTCTTAGGACAAACCCAGTGATGCCACAGAGATCTGTGGCTGGGAATCATTGAGAAAGCAAAAGTTCTGATCTCTTATTGGGTGGGATGGGTGGCTTAAATCCTCTTTCTCTGTCAACAGAGACTGCAAGCCAATCAAGTGCATATGTTGGGTTTGTTACAAGTGTTGTGTATCATGGTAGCCCTAGTGGAGTCCTGGGCTGGGTGAGAATTGGTGACAATGAACACTATTGGGGGAAAAATAAAGAAATTTTTTAAAAAATCATCTAGCGTCTTCTCTGTAGTATCCAGTAATGTTACCACAAACGATTTATAGGGAATTTATTCCAATTTAAGACATCATAAACTATAAACTGCACTTATTTATTACAGTGCTGTAGCTATGTGTAACCACAGTAGTATTTTACCTGAATTAAGGATGAGTGTGATTACTGGAATATCATGATGTTTGTTGTAGTTATTTCTCTCTGTGTCTCTCTGCTCCCCTCTCAGGCTGGTTGAGGGACCTCACAGGTTCTTACATATGTTCCTTTGTGGTAGCTGGTGGATTTCTCATCTTGGGTACCATAATAACAACGACGCTTCCCTATTTCTGTTCTTGTACCAACCCCCCACCCCTATCCCCAAAAAAGACCAAAAATGAGTTCACTGAAGATGAGCCACTTAAACAGGTGTTATCCTTGGACTCCACAGAGAATATACAAAACACAGACAGGATTCCAGAATCACTTCCTTCTCAGAACCATATAACAGAACAAGGTCTGGAAGTGGAAGGCACACCTCTCGGTGCAAACCGGACAGAAGGCGAGGCTACTTGCTGATTGCCTGGAGGAGCAATATGGGCTTGCCACAGGAATCATATTGAACAAGGTTGCTGATTTTATGCTGCTTATTCTTTTTACTGTGAAAGAACTCATTGCAGTACAGCATTTACCGAGAAACTGTCAGTAGCAGGTAAATGTAAACCTGACAGAAAGAACCATTATCAAAAATTTTATACCACCTCAGTTCCCTTTAGGAATAAACATCTAGCCAGAAAACTCAGCCAGTTTTTAGGGTCAGACACAAATTCTTCTTTGTTGCGATCTTTATATGATATTATTGTTTGCATCTAAACCAACCCTGTAGACTCATGTGCAGCAGTGCTATAGGCTTTCATACCAATCAAATATAGGAATTTACTAGAACATATAGGAATCGACAATGATGAACAGAAACCACGTTAAAAATGGAACATATCACATGACAGTTTATTGCTTTGCTGGCAGATTATTAGACTTGTTGCTGAACAGCTCTCACTAAACTGATTAGCCCAGCAATAGCGTCAGTCTGTAATACACACAGCATTGTGCTGTATCTTCAAAGGGTATATCATGTTGTGTCAAAATTAGGAACAGTTCCACATTTAATGCACAGTATACTCTGCGTTACAAATAGGGAAAGACCAGTGCTACATCAGTGGTTCCCCTAAGCAGTCCAGAGATCAGCTGAGCTGAGTCAGCTGCATGGGGTCCTATGACTGTGTAGTAATTGTGGTCACTGTACTACATGATGCACTTCATCCACTGAAGTGTTCTACACTTGAACTCACCAAGAAAGATTTTTATTATTTTTTTTTTTAATCAAAAATGTCAGTATGTATTTGAAGAAGAACTTGAAGCATTGCAGGTTTCAGTAGTTTGCTACCAGAGTATACTAAACCAGCATCAATAAGACAAATATTTTTAAAAGAAGAAATATTTTTACACAACATAATTATTTAATTAATTCTGAATGTCATGTTCAGTACTCACATGAATTCTAGCTGAATGTCAAAGCATACATGTGCACTATTTTTCACACTGAAACTGTTTCCCATATGGGTTTTATTCACTATCTACTTGAAAATTAAAACAAAAAAAAAAATGCTGCATTTTTAGTCAGAATTGTAGGTGTGTAGACATGCTGTGAAGATGACCTTTATCCTGGCATTAGCAGAGGCACATTCAGGGAACACAAGTTTAGTGCTGTGTAACGAGTAACGTATGTTTATTATACTTTTAAAAGTAAGTTACATATTATATATAATGCATATTATAATAATAATTTTTTTTTTTTTTAATATGAAGTGTTTCAGTCCTTTGGCCAGATGGTGCCTAAATTTTTTTTTGCCTAAGATGTGTGTTACAGTGTGTTGGATTTTGGTTTTTAAGCTTTTTAACATCTTCCAGTTGGCTTGGTTAGCAAGCACATTTAACACAGAAGTTTCATGGCGTGATGGTCTTTTAATGACATTTAAGTTGTGGCATTGTAAAAATATTCAAACCTTTTTTTTTTTTTTATTCAACTAGGAGTATTCTACAAAAACATGACAAGACACAAAATAAATGTTTGAGGTTTAAATGTAAATTAAGTTTAACATTAGCAATTTCTT
Source organism: Pangasius sanitwongsei (assembly GCA_037576675.1). Taxonomy (NCBI): domain Eukaryota; kingdom Metazoa; phylum Chordata; class Actinopteri; order Siluriformes; family Pangasiidae; genus Pangasius; species Pangasius sanitwongsei. The sequence goes on from CM075006.1 coordinate 10,173,889, forward strand.
TTAATTATGTGCTACATTTTTGACCATGTAAAGCAAAGCTGAGACTCAACATTCACTCTTACCAGTGAGACATTCCTTTGGCCCACTGATATTGCTTATAGAGGAGCAGCTCTTGCTAGTTGGGTATCTTATTCAAAGGTCCACAGATGGATTGGTGAGCAATTTGTTTAGATACTTGAGTCAAACTTGTACATATTTAGCCAGTCATGCTTGTTACTGGTGTTTTACGTTAGTGCATGGACAAAGGCAGTTACTCATTGAACATTATTTCAGCTTCCCTGAGGTCACTGTGACAAATCTGTTGAAATCATCAAATTAAACATTGTGTGTGCTGAATGACTCAGCTGGTTATTTTTCCAGCAATTAGTCTGCACATTATATTTTGTCATCCTATCTGTCTTATTATTCATTGTAGTCCATGTAATGCCCATGATTACAAACAGACATAGGATTACTATATGGTGTATATGGATTATTTAGTAGCCACTGAAATATTCTAAAAGACATGTCAGTGTCTTAATGCTTGTAAATATGAGACTTTGATTCGCTTTGAGCTCTTAAAGATAAACATATGAGCCGTAATCTACTGTGCCTATTAGCTCCTTTACTGCAAAACACTTACACATACAAGATCAGTAAACATGGCTGAATCTGACACACATACTGGAAACCTCTGACTTTAAAAAAAAAAAGAAACTAGGGATTTGTTTCACAAACATCCCCAATGATTGCAACGTGTATGCTTGCTGCTGTTGTCAAAAAAGGAGCATTTTAAATTAGCTGTAAATCCTTATTTGATAAATTATTCAGTATATTATCATTTGAAGTGTTTTTTTTTGGTCCTTCCATAATTGATAATGTTTGTGTGTGTGTGTGTACTACTAGCTAATGAATTACAATGATTCATTTGTGTTTTTAAACTTGAACTAACATCGGGGTGCATGGAATTCAGTTGATGTTTGAAATAGCTGAGTGGTTTTGTCCTTGTCTGACGACATCATGGGTCTCTGCTTTTGCCCAATTTGCTGATTCTGTTTTTCTAGGTTCATGACTACACATACATGATTACATTTGATTGTGTTTTTAGTTTAAGTTTGTTTTGTTTAAGAAGTGTACAGTTTTAATTAATAATCATATTTAATAAATAAGAGAATTTTTAATATTTGTTAATGCAATTCTCTTGTTTAAGGGTGATATCGGTGATATTACTCTGATGATGCTTGGGTACAAAAGAAATAGGTACATCTCACTGAGGATCAGTCATTTGGGACCATTTGGGAAGTTGTTGTTTACAACACTATATCTGCATAGTAATCACTTCTGCTACATCTCTGAGCTAAAAGAAGACACATGAGCAAGCAAGTTTATTTTTCTACTGTTTCTCTGGGAAGATCATGTATAAATCTTTTGTTTCTCTTAACAAGACATGCACAGATATCACAATGCTTATGCAACAAAAACTAAGAAAAGTAATTTTGTAATTTTTGTCATGAAAAGGAAATGAAAAACATTCGCAGCAAATTAACTGTTTATCTATGACTCATGGACGGCGTGTTTCCAGAGAAGGTGGAATTAAAACAGAAACTGTTCAGACTGAAAAATAATCCAATCTGAAATTTAGGGATATCCGATATTTCTCAAAACATGCAATAGAAATTTTCTGTATTACGTTAATTTAAAAAAAAAAAAAAAAGCCACACAAATATGAATAGAAACCATGATCAGAATAATTTGATGAGACAACCAAGAGTTGACTGCTTTCACTCCGAGTCCTTTTACACAGTCCTGATACCAGTGTGGTTAAAGAGAACACTGGCAATCACAGAGCAAAGCTAAAACTACAGCAACATTGTGGAATAGCAACACTGCTAAACGAGCTGCACATTGCCTAGTGACCTAATGGGGCTCAGGCTCAAAGATCAAGGGTAATAATATACCATAGCTTACAGATTTCATAACTGATTTCCCTTTGTGTGTCACAGCCAGGTGATGACAAGGCAAAAAAGCAAGACACACTTATGAAATAGCACTAAACCTTCCAGCCCTTGTCTGTATATTAAAGATAGTGAGAGAAACAGGTACAGTCTTGCACCTGGTGGTTATGGGGTTTTAATATCAGCACTGCGCCGTTTCAGCTTCTCAGGGTTGTTGGAAGCCATTTGGGAGAAATCCCTAAAGATATCATGATAGGTCTCATCACCTGCACAGAGAGAGAGAGAGAGAGAGAGAGAGAGAGAGATAGGAGAAGGGATAGGGGGATTGGAGTGAAAAGAAACAGAAGGGGTTGAATTAACGAGCATAATCATTTCCACAATTTTATATAACAGATTTATAATGAACATTTGCAACACATTTTTCTAATGTCAGGTTAAGTGTGGGCTTCTCAACTCCAGTTCTACCGACACACTGACCTGCACAGATTTCAATTTCCTCAACTTTCCAACAAACCTGATCCAAGTCGAAGGGCTTGGTAAGGAGATTAATCAGGTGTGTTGGGTGGAGAGAAGATTTCAAAATCTGCTGGCAGCGTGTTGTCAGGAAGTTATAGTTCTGTCAATAGAACAATACACTAGTGTACACTGCTTCCTTCCTCACTGCATCCAATTCACTATGTGCTTTATATTTTGCACACTTAATACTCCCCCATCTCCTTGTAAAACACTGTCAGTACACAATATACAGCAGAATTTATCTCTACCTTCTTAATAAAAGTATTCTGTTACTGAGTGTTATGTCAGTGGCACAAAAATTACATGATTGTAAAAACATGCACACACACACACACACACATGTAGAGACACAAATGCAGACAAACAGAGAGACACACACACATTCAACAGGCCTTTTAATACAACAGATGCTGTATTAAATGTTAGTGCCAAAAAAGCGTTTCTAAAGTAAAACCAGGGATTTGCACTGCAACGTGAGCACCTTTAATTTCCTTTTCCTTCTCTCCTAAAATTGTGGAACACTGGAAAGACTAAAAGCAGCATGCAACATACAGTGAGTAGGGGGAAAGTGCTGCTTAGGGATGCATTGATCTGACATTGATTATCATTACTGGAAAATCCTGGACTGATATTGGATCAGACTTGTCAGTGCACTGACACAGGTTTCTTAAAGTCACATAACTTCCCATAATGTCACATAACTTGGTGACAGAAGTTTGTAAAGAATTGGCCTGGTTATTTTTGAGGATGTCAGTTTCGTGTCAGTATTGGGTATTAGCCAATGTACAGAGGTCTAATATTAGCATCACATCAGTGTATTAATAGTTCAGCTTTTACAGATGAGCAGAAAAGGAGGAAAAGAAAAAAAAAAAAAAAGGCACAACAGCTTGCAGGATCGATTACCTGTGACACGCAGTGCAGACGACACACACTGCAAGCAGTGGAAACTTGGCCGTCCATCTCAGGACAAACATAAAACACGCACAGAGACAGCGAGACACATTTACACAGAGAGACACTGACATGGAGACAAGCTGCCATTATGAAGCTTCTCGGCAAACAAAAAGAAGTCAGCAAAACTGCAAATATTTACCACAGGGAGCGCTTAACAAGCGTATGCTAATAGGACAGCCCTCAATGCTTCAGCATTTTTTTCTATTGCTTTTCACCAAAAGTGCATTAGAAGCATAAACGACAGTTTATGACTATGTGACATTGTCCCTTTTCTGACAGTGCTCACCTATTCCAAACATCATGTAAACTTTTATTTAAGATTTAATGAAATATACATAATGTACATAACTACATACACCGACTATGTACAATTATACAGGGTGCTAAATTATACATATTAAACACTTTACATTATATTACACAAGAACAAAAGGGTTGCTGTAGCTTTCTATGCTGGCGGAAGGATAATAATCTACAATATAGTAATACTTTCTGGCGCTGTCTGATGTTCTCGGTTCATAGTAAAAGAGTGTCGACTTGGTAAAGGGCTCTTTATTGATGGGTTTCTGTTTGTTTATATTGAGTTTTACCACTTTGCACATACAAGGTTGGGAGATATGGCAAAATGATCTTATCGTGATACTTTAAGATATTTTTAAATGATTTTTAGGTTGGCAAATTAGTAATGCCACAAAAAAAAAAGGAAATGCGAAGGTTTCAGTGATATATTAAAATGATTACATCCTTGAACAAATTATTTCATGGGAAATACTGAACAGTTGGATTTTGAAGGAGCAGTGATGTCTAACGCCCCCTGCTGGCTACTGTATTTGCAATAAAACCACTTGTGACACTATCCCTTCACCCCACCAAGCACCAAATATTCTGCTGAAATTGCATATGCTTTGTGTCACTTGTTTTGGGAAATCAGGACATGCTTATCAGCTCAGCTTTGCTTGGGTGTGGGGCTAATATCTGGGCCAGAGAAACATTACACAATACTTTTAGAAAAGTGTACTGTAACATAATTTATCACAGAGTTGATATATTGTCATACTGCCTAGCCCTTTGCACATATCCACCAAAGAACCACAGAACTTCGTTCAGCATGGCACATTATTCTAATGCCCATATTCTTTTGACAAAATGTGCCACCTATTCGTTCTGCCCTCCCAGACCCCACCCACTAAGATGGCTTTTAAAGGCCTGAAAGCTTTTCTTGGTCTGACCAATTAGATCCCCAGACCCGCCTCCCCCAGCACCACCCAGCCCCTCAGAGTGACCTGATTGGGCGAAGCCGCCATCCATCTCTCGCATCTCCTTGTTCATCTTGGCTATTCGAAGGCTGTGCAGAAAAGGAAAGAGATATTTAGTCATCGTTTATATCCATTAACTCTCCAAACTCAAGTTTGTAATGTTCTGCTTTGAAGGAATTTATGTTCTAATGGTTAAGATGGTTAAGATTGACATTGTAATTATTGAGTGAGAACTCTCATCTGCAAAGGTTAAGATGAGGAATTTAACAATGGAAGTGGGTGTTTAATAACCACAAGACCTTTTTACAAGATGAAAGCATTATAATTAAACTTAAACTATCCCCCCCTTGACTCACAGTGTAACAATATCAGCATTGGCACTCTCTACAGCTATGGTGATCGGGTCTTTTTGGCTTATGTCCTTTTTGTTGTAGTCGGCACCTCTCTTCAGAAACAAACACACCAACCTGGCACAACACACACACACTGTTGTCAAGTACTAGGAACAGCATTCTTGCAAATAAATTAAAAATCTTCTGGGTTACATTAGAATTGGGTAACCCAAATGTTTTGTAGTGTGTGCATGTGAGTGTGTACCCTGTATGTCCCAGTATAGTAGCATGGTGTAAGGGTCCTCTTCCATTCGAGTCAGCCTGGTTAACATTAGCGCCATTCTGCAGCAAGAACTCACATGCTGCCAGAGAATTCTGCAGAGGGTACAGGATACATTAATGCCCTTAATGCCTTCTCACCTAAATAACCTGACATGTGTACACACAAATGCAGGCATGGTAATTAGACACAAACAGCCTACACCACAGCATGCACTTTCACACTGGTCAAATGTCAGTGCTACTTCCTGTTACACTACACTTTCACAGCCCACGTTATGCGCTTTCTGCTCTGCTCATGATGCTGACACCACAAACTGCATAAACACACAGGCACTCACATTCTTATAAACACTTGCTCCCACGTACACACACTCACCACGGTCGCGGCCTGTATGAGTGGCGTTTTGCTCTCCTCAGCCACATTAACCCAGTTAACATCAGCTCCGTGAGCTAGAGCATCGGCCATAACGGGGAAATGCTGAAGTGCTGCAGATCGGTAGAGCAGAGCACCAGGGTGAAGACCACTCAAGTCCTCCTCTTCTTCCTCATCTGCAAACACACACACAGACAGTAAGAGGGAGTTTGGACTTGAAGTCTTCTGTGTGATAAAGTTTTTGGAACATTATTATGCAATGAGCATGTATTTGTACATCATCAAGCCAATATATAGTGAAATTATCAATTTCTTGAAATATGCTACAAGATTTTATAACAGTGATGTCTAAAGCAAACATCAAGGGAATCCGTATTTCTATATTGTTTTAATCAACTACCAAAAGCTAAGCTTACTTATAAAGTCTCTTCCAAAATACTCCAGCAGGTCCCAAAACAAATGATTTGATAACTACACTAAAAAATACATGATATTGGGTTGTACAGATATTATATGATGGATTTTTACTGGATGTTCTCCCCCAGTACAAATGGCTGAGAAGTACATAGACCATTTTCCATTTACATTTATGGCATTTGGCAGACGCCCTTATCCAGAGCGACTTACATATATCTCATTTATACAACTGAGCAGTTGAGGGTTAAGGGCCTTGCTCAAGGGCCCAGCAGTGGCAGCTTGGCAGTGCTGGGGATTGAACTCATGACCTTCCGATCAGTAGCCCAGCGTCTTAACCACTGAGCTACCACTGCCCCAATCTACCCCATTTACTACTAACACCACATTTAGCATTTTTGCACACATCATCTGCCTGTTCAAATGCAAACGTTTGATGTCATTTAAATTAGTTGCTGTTTTTACTGCGTGCATGTATAGGTCCACAGCAAAAGTATATGATAGCTTTAAAAAATAGTATTACAGGTCTATTTGACTTGAATCAAGTTCCTAAGTTTATGCAGTTAGTAAGCAAGAGTGATTTACTCTCAGCACAGGAACAAATTTGAAATATCACCTTCTCATGGTAGAACTTCCTATGCAAAGAGATTTGACTTTCCTCTGTTAATTTATAATCACAACACTTTCAAATAGGTATATGGGAACCACTCTGATAAACCCGACATCCATTTAAACGTCTGTGTGTTCATGCATACAATGAAACACAAATGTTACTCAGTGATTGCCTCTCACTTGCTTTAGCTAAATCTACAGGAAAGTTTGTGAAAATACAAAGTTTTCCTTTTGTTGCATTTTGGTTGAAAGTCTTTGTCAAAAGTGCCTTAGTAAACTGACAAATGCCATCTATGCTCCAAATAAATTTGCACATGTTTTTCTGTTGTTTGTTCAATGTGATTTCATCATTATTTGAAACAGTTAAAAGAAACAGTTAAACAGGGCTAATGCATTTTTTTCTTGGTAAGGTGAGTATGAAATACGAACATGTGAGCTACACATGAACAGCGTTTTTCATTGATAAAAGGCATACTGTACTTATTTTTCCAGAACTCACTGTTTCTGTGGAAATTTAGAAAAAGTAGAACAAATTTGCAAGCTTGAAAATGGTGCATAGTTTGCATGAAACTGCATAAATTCTTGCGAGAGCACATATTCCAGAACCGCCTATTTAAATGAGAAGGGTAAAATCGTGTAACCTTATATTTTAACCTTATTTGCATTCGATTAGAATGCAGGGGACATGCAATATTTAGAGAGCAGTATGTAGTTGTACTCATCACATGTCTAATAAATGTTAAATGATCTTCAAGGATATTTTAAATCTTTATAAATAATTATAATAATTTTTTTTTTTTTTTTTTAAATTGTCATCTTGGTCATGACTTGAACTCAATTTGTCCAGGTCTGAGCTTGTGTGTAGCGGTAATGACTAAAGCATTACAAATACCAAACCAAACTTTACATACAGAGCAATGAATAAATTACTAAATAATAACAAAAACAAAACAGTTGTATGTGTGTGAATTTATGTGTGTGTGTGTGTGTGTGTGTGTGTGTGTGTGTGTGTGTGTGAGTGAGTGAGTGAGTGAGTGAGAGAGAGACCTTTGTGAGAGCCAGTACTGTTCATGATTTCACTTGGGGTCAGGCCTGCAGAAGACATCACATGAAATTTGTTCACTTAGCTTGAGTATTTGTCTCAAGGCAACACAAACAGATTTACAGATCAAAAATTTTCCCTTCCAACACTAAGGAGGATTATATTTTAATTTTACCAGTTTTTGTTCGTGTTGGACATAAGCTGGAATGCAGACAGTAAACAACGAACAGTAGTCTCTTTATCTCTCTGCACTATTTTATATAAAACACAGTATATTTATATTCACATGTGAAGTAAGTGTGTGTGTGTAACCTGTGTTCCGTGCCAGGGTGGCTCTGTTGGGTTTGGGTTTGAGGGGAGGACGTTGGCTTAGTTTCTCTTGTGTTGCTGCTCGATGACGGCGTGCACTGGAGCGACGCAGTGGCGTTCCACGCCCTGTTTCAGGAAGCTTGTGGATGAATTTTTTCTCCACATATTTCGAACGTATCCACGACTCTTTATCCTGCCTGAGGAAATGATAGAACAATGCAACCTTACAGTCTGTAACACGACACACGATCAGACACTGATCGCCATAACTGACACTCACCCTCGACATCTTCACAATTCATGCATATGTATGTAGCTCACAACACAGCAATTTTCAATGAAACTCATGCTCAAATTCATGCAATTTATTTACTCATATGAATGTCAGAAACAGCCTGCATCACTGTTACCTGCCATTGCTCTCTGATGTGCATGCAGGGGAGGAAAGCATAAAGACATTAATGTAGCCTGAGATGTGATCATAATGTATGTCTTGTAATGTCAGTGAGGAGACAGCAGAGGGCAGTGTAAAAGTCCATACATAAAAAGCATTAAAACTTAAAGTACTAAATTTAGGTTTACTCAACTTGTTAACTGACTAACAACTGAGTTGAGCAGATGAAGGTTACGAGCCTTGCTCAGTAGCAGCATGGTAGGGCTGGGATTTGAGCTCACAACATTCTGATTAGTGGAGCTGGACAATTTGTCAAATGCATGCAAAATCACATGCAATCAAATGCAAAATCACGATTCCTCACTTGCGTCTTCAGATATCCACCTTTTCTGTTTTTTTTTTTTTTTTTTTTTTTTTTAAACGAACTGCTTTTCTAACACATTGTAAGGCGAAGAAGTACATAGTAATGATCACATCGAGTACAAGGGATAACCCGGAAAGTTCTGATTGATAGCCTGCTTATGGTCTCTTCAATCAGCATGTAAACATTTACATTTACATTTACATTTATAGCATTTGGCAGACGCCCTTATCCAGAACGACTTACATTTATCTTATTTATACAACTGAGCAGTTGAGGGTTAAGGGCCTTGCTCAAGGGCCCACCAGTGGCAGCTTGGTGGTGCTGGCGATCGAACTCATGACCTTCCGATCAGTAGCCCAACGTCCTAACCACTGAGCTACCACTGCCCTTAAACGTTAACTCAGACCTTAAAGATCTTAAAAATAATGTTGTTAGTGTTAATTTATTTTTTACCTCTAGAGTCACATAGGAAATGATAACACAATCTCCAGAGAATGCCTCCTACTTTCACAGGTACCATAATGAAATGGGAAAGATACTCAACCAGGGTACGGATAGCATGGATTCAGATTATTACAAAAGTATATGCCTTAAACCAATATGGTTTTGTATTGAGCTGGTATTTGTATTGCTGATGAAAGGGAATGTAAAACAGGATACACTTGAATACCTGGGACTGGAAGGGTGTGGTTTCTTTATCGTAATCTCATCAATGCGTGCCTCGTAGATCCGGTTAATGGCAGCGTTTCCCAACTCACACATCAGCTACACAGAGAAAGAGAGTGAGTGTAGAAGTGTGTGAAGGTGTGAATAATGAAGGTCACACCTCAAACACTGACATGAAACTGTGAAATGTTCAGAGAAGAAAAAAAAAAAAAAGACATGAAACGGAAAAGGGAAAGCAACAGTGGTCTGTGTGTTTTACTTTTATGAGTTCAGGCTCCCATGAGTCCAGAGTTAGCGATCGTACTTTGGAGAAATGGACACCCAGACTCCTACAGAGACAGAACAGATACATGTCTGTTAGTAATGGGATGTGTATCAGTATACATAAATAAAGATTTTCAAATACCGTTTTCTTTTAAATACATTTCTGCTGTGGCTGAGCAAAACTACAAAGACGACTGATGTATTTGCCTTTAAATGTCACTTGTTCCTGGACTGTGCAAGTTTTTAACTGCATAAAGGATATGGTCAGAGATTTCAGTGAAAGGTAAATGATGCTAGCTGTTTTAAAACCAAAAGCAAATACAGTCGCTCTACTCAGTTTCAGACTAGAACACCTGAATGCTAGCGCAAGAGGCAGAGCTGTCTGATCTGACAGGCAAGATGACTGACAGGCAAGTAGAGACACCTCCTTCTCCTGGATGCTTGAGGTCCATATATTTTTGTTAGCCCATTTACAGCATCTGGGGCATCAGAGAGGAAAGTGTTTTTCCTCTTAACAGGTATTTTATTAACAGCTGACCAAGTAACAGAATGTGAGGTAAACAAAATATTTTAAAAAAAAGTGTTCTATCTTTAAAATAACTGACCCCACCTTTGAGGCTGGCTTAAGCTTTGTGTGTTGTGTGTATGCTGACAAAAGGGGTGCACCGACTTTGAGGGTTAAAAAGTAGTTTTCACATGCATGTTGCCGTGAATGACAATTGCACAACATCAAAACTCTGTGCCATAACAACTGTGATAACACCATTTTGACTGCATCCCCTGCATCTGTCACAGGCTCTATCACACGAGGAAATCAATGATTTGTGGTGATTAGCTATTTTTGCACTGCCACTGAACTGGTTTGTGGTGCAGCACTATTTAACTGTTCACTATAAAATCATTTATAAAATAGTTTGTGGTTTGTTTCACTGCAGTTCACATGACTGCCCAAATATAAAAAAATGTGTAATGTGTGTGATACCTTGTGAAAAATATTGCAGTAGTGTTTGATTTCAACTTCAGTGAAATGTGTATTCTGGTTGTTATATTTACTTCCATTCCCACAGATATTTGTACATTTCAAAACAGTAAAAGTATTGTTAAAAAAATTTTTGGCTATATATTTAACCCCTAGAGCATGCACATTTCACAGCAGTATCTTTCTCTTTAGATATATGTGTGTGTGTGTGTGTGTGTGTGTGTATTACCTGTGTATACCAGAGCAGGTGATACAGAGTGTTATGCCCAAGTTAATGGAAGCCCAGTCCGGCCCTGGTTCTCCACAATCACAACACTGGCTGTTCCCGGGTATAGCCTGTACCTCCTCCAGGGCTTTACAGTCCTTCTGCTCTCCAATACCCAGATTCACACTGCCCCCTGACACAGAGCTGCAGCGCTCCCTCTGTCACAAACACACACATGCTGTATAATCATCATGCATGTACATACTGACATAGGCCCTTCATCACTTTCACACAGAAACAAGAGAAAATCTACATGGAGTACATGGAATGATGTATGAATGAATGAATCTGATTAATGAAAACTGTTTGGTGATTAAAGCACAAATTATGAATCAGCTTCAGCTGCAAGCTCCTGTTCACTAGTCCCTTATTTACATGTCACAAGCATACAATAAGCCTCAATCTACCCTCATACAGTACATTTATAATTTACACAAAATACGCTCCTAAATTATGATTGTGCCAATGAACCAATAAACAGGAAAGCATTCAAAAAGCTATCCAGCTCAGAGAAAAGAAGTAAACGAAAGAGGGGGAAAAAAACATTTCGGTGAAGCTGAGCTAGAGGTACTTATTACCAAAGATACTGCAAATAAAGATAGTTATGGAAATGTGGTTTTTTTATAAAGCTGTTAAACACCAAAGTCAGAAACAATTTTCTAACCTCACCTGCAGGACATTAGGTGAAGTCTATATACAGGTAGGTTTTATGCCCAGCTACTACTGAAATAAAATCTTAAATAAAAAGTGATCTTATAAAGATCCATGTCTGAGCCCATTAACACACTCTGACACAGACTACTTTCTTTACTGTACTTGCTATTATTGACAATATCGAGTTTCATTATTAAACTAGAATCAGGCATTTTAAGATTAAAATATTATGCTCCAATGTACACACACACTGACCAGAAGTAAGCGAGATCATAAATATAAGCCAAAGGTGAAACATGAATAAGGAAACTGTCAGTGGAATTTACATAGGCTCATTGTATAATCAGACCTGACCAAATATATTAATAACTGACAAATAAGGGCTATAGAGTGTGTAGTAAATATCAATAATGTATGATGTCTTCAAATATTTGTCATCCTCTAAATCTTTTTTAAATTTGTTAAAAATCAGCTCAGCACCATTATAATCAGGAGTGTGTGTAGTTTATTATGTATATTTGAAGTGGCAGAGAACAAAAGACACTAGGAGGAAAATTTGGAAATTCAACCAACAGAGTACTATTTCATGTTCTATTTTCATTTAAACATCAATTTCTGCCATTACATGACATTTCGTTGTTACGAAATACTCAGCGCTTTTGGTACTTCTTTTGTCATCACCATGCCAAATTGTAAGCAAATGCTAACTGTTATGATTATTCTGTAATTTAAATTATATGTAAAGAAGCCCAGGAAATGTCCCTGATTTTTAATGATGTTAACACAGTCCAATACTTAGCTTCTAAGCTGTTGGTTTTTCTACTAAACTTCCATGACTAGTTGAAGCAAGGTTGAGTATAACCACTGTCACAAATTGGACAAAGGGGGGCTCTTGAATGGCTCAACAGAAAAGTGTTCACCCTATTGTCCAGAAATACAAGTTTGAATTCCAATGACGCTACAGCCATCTGTGGCTGGGAGCCAAGAGAGGAAAATTGTGAGAGGAAACTTTTCCGTGCTCTCTGGGTGAGAGGGATTGCGTTACTTTCTCTCCCCTCTAAATTAAAAGTGACCCTACACAATTGTGGGCATCTAATGAGCTCACGCCTGCAGCAGAGGGGAGACAGCACTTTCCTTTCGGTGTGTTACAATGCCCTGTGACGTAGCATGAGCAGCAGTTGGAATAAGTGCCTGGCTTCACGTGTCTCAGAGGAAGCGCATGTTAGCTTTCATTCTCCCTGGTTGCTAACTGTTGTATGGTGGGGAGAAAATCGGAAATATGGAAATATTGTATAAATGAGGGTTCAAATAAAATTATTTTTAATGTGGACATGCAGTAGTCTTGTCTGACAACTGCTGATACATTTTTCCCCGCAGACATTTAAGTGCTTTTGTTTTCTGTCAGTTAAGCAAGTGCTCAGTCAATATGACAAATAGGCCTGAGGAGCCTCAAACACTTAAGAGTGTGTGTGTGTGTGTGTGTGTGTGTGTGTCTTACAGGGCTGCATGTGTCCTCTCTCCTCTCCTGAAATGCTGAAGCAATGCTGTTTTGCACAGCACTCATCCAGCCTTGCTGCTGTCTCTCTGAATCTGCCTGCAATAGACAGCTCCTGCACACACGCACGCACATGTACGCACGCGCACACACACACGCACACACACACGCACATGCACGAACAAACGAACACGCATGCATACGCACACAATAAACATAAATGTAGGCTCATTACATGCACAGCGCATGATAAAATGTAATTAAACGCATTGTATATGTACAGATAGACTTTTTACAGCTTCAGTAACACCTGACCATCTCACACAATAAACTGACACCTCAGCAAGCATGCTTATCAAACACACTCACTTGGAGGGTGAGACAACCTCAAAGCAGAACCTTCTCTCCTGTTCAGCACAGGGTTTCACTGTGCACAGGCGCAAGTCTTCCACCACCACAGTGGGCTGCTCCTAAACATAGAAACAGAACACCAACATTTGTGGGTGTCAAGTCAAACAGACCTCTGCTGTTATTCCATACTCATACACATACATAGTACTGTGAGAAAAATTAAAAGAGATTTTCTATATAAATGTAATTTGTTTTATGTGCTGTGAAGACATGATACCTACTTTGAATTTCTTTTGGTAGACCAATTGGTTTTTTTGAATGGAAAACCAGCGCCTACAAAAATCAAACAGGGAATGAAATAGCAAGCACTCATGAAATACATTCCAATACAACCGTATTTGGGAATATAAGAGTATTATGGTGATTTATCCACAGTGTTAATGCAGTTTGAAAATTTTAAAGCCCTCTGCTGCCTGTGAATGAACTGCACTGAAAAACTAGTGAGATCCTTTGCATGGCAATATTACACTATTAGACGTGTATGTGATGGCTAGCTAAATGAAGATGGACAGAGGGAAGCAGAGAGGTGTGTTGCACCTGCTCCATGTTTTGAAGGCATTGCTGGCTCTCTTGTACAGGTAACCCTCCATGGCAATTCCACTGGATGCGTCTGGACTGAAGTCTAAGACTGATTCATCATAGGACTCATCCTGATGAATAAATATGGCACAAATGTGTTACCATGATATTTGATACACTTTACTTGAATAATGGTTTGTATTGTGTGTGTCTGTGTGACTACCTTTTTCTTGATGTCACAATGTCTCTGCTCCATGTCCCTCTTATCTCTTGCAGAGTTTAGAACTAGTTGTGTGTACTAAGACACACACACACAGAGAGAGAGAGAGAGAGAGAGAGAGAGAGAGACTCATTCTCCTGACCCCTCTGCATTTCATCCATATATAAAGTACTATTCATTTAAAAAGCAGTTTTGTTTAGGAAGCACAGCAGTGGTGCTATATTACAGCTAATTATATTCAACTGCAAGTCAAAAGAATTTGGCATTTAATATTTCCACAAACAGGAAGCAGGAAGTGTTGACATTTGGTTTCCTGTCCAAGTCAACAGGTTTGTGAAGCTTATTGCTCATTTATTGTCGTGAACTCTACAAGAAGTTTAACCCTCTTTTGATATCCTACAGTTTCATGAGATCCAGCTCTCTGAGTCATTAACACAGTGGTCAGACTTTTTTTGGATCCATTTCTGAGCCAGTGAGCCATGGATGACCATTTCTTGTGAAACATAGTAAAATAGTATCCCACTGTCTTCCATTTTCCAGGATATTATCAAGCCATTCCATCCAATTATTTTATTTTATTTTTTTCTGTTCTGTCTCACAAGGGCCATGTTTTATAAAACTGTCATGTTCTCTTACTCATCTTCAACGCTGCCCGTCAATTACAACCTTATTTCATACTTTGTTACAACAGACAGATGGTATTTTTAAAGCCATCTATGTCTAAAAGATGAAGCTCTGTAATATAATCCTCACTCTCAGTCTGTCACCATTTCCTGTGTAGGCAGGAAGTTTTGTAGCAGGTTTTGTGGCTTTTACAGGCCAGTACAAGGTGACTGTGCTTCCTGTCTCAAACGACTCACTCGTTAGATAACCACCTCTGTAGAAAACACTTCAGTGGAGAAGAATTTTGTCGAGTCGAGAGCTTGTATCTAATGCTTTTATCTTGATTTAGGGCTTTAGAGTAATGGCAAATATGGAGTAAAAACATGGAACGTTTAATACCATATTTAATCATAATCTATAAGATATTTATTTGTAATTTTTTTCTAATAAATAGAAAATATATAACTCAAAAATAGGCAACATCCATGAATGTGATGCATACAACATTATGTGATATTTTCACAGTTCCACTCAGTACTGATTTATATGGAAGACACCCGAGTGGTTACAAGCTTGCTATGCACTGTTTCCTGTTGCTGCTCTAAGCCTATATAAAAAGAGTATAACCGTTTCTGTCTATCCTTATGCCGTGTCAGATAAGAAAACATGACAACTGCTTCCAAAAATCCCTCTCTTGTCGAGATTATATTACATATTTGTACAGAAATGATAGATTAATACATAATCTGTATGTAGGTCAAACATCTTTTGGCGATCTCTGCTTCTCACCTCATTGCTGAGTTGCTTACGATACTCCTCCAGTTCTGTGAGGGACTGATGACCCTGCTGGAAGAACATAGCCTGGGTTTCCATCAGCGAGAGCATCTGTTTCACACACACACACACACACACACAAATAGACCGATTAAGTTCTAAAGAATTAGGTTATTTCTCTGGCCAGATTCAGTTCCTTTTGTATTTAACATTACATCAGTAATTACTACATGATGAAACATACCGCCATTAGTATATCAGTCTTCTTCTTGGACTCAATAACATTAATCTAATTTGGAAAGACAGTGAGAGAGAGAGAGAGAAAAATACAGAAGGAAAGAGGAATAGAAAAAAAAAGTAGTGAGACAGAGACATAATACCAGAAAAATGATCCACTAAAGACAGCTGTGGTTTTAGCATATACGTATCTATCAGGTAAGTACTGTGATTTCTCCCTAGTCCTGAGACAGAGGTGAAAATGGGAGTAACTTATCTTAGGGTTTCTTGCACAGCTGCACCTACAGAAGGGAGTCTGCCTAATTTTATTATTTGGATATCTGTAAATGTTAATGTGCGGATATTCAGTTAACTGCTAGGAGAGGGGAAATATGGTGTCATCAAGTATCATTTTCCACTGCAATTAAAGATGTTTATGTGTCAAACATATCACAGATAAATAATGAACAGAAGAAAAAAAACTACACACACAGCAAAACCTTTACTGAATGTCTGCTCAATATTCCTGCCTCCTGCTATAGTAATTCTGCTGTAGCAGTGCATGCTCTCATGTGCTGGTTAAAATGTAAGGTTCATGAAAGTGCTAACTATCAGAGTTTAAAAACCTACAGCCACTTTGTGGGGAGGATGTCTGAAATTTCCACTGGATTAACAAACTGCATATGATCACAGCGGCAATGCAGATATATGTTAAAACATGCTGCGGGATGCTGTTTCTGGTATAAAATGGGGTTAATCTGCCAACAGGAGGTACCTCATTTGTGTCAATTATAAATGTGTACATATAGCTCGCAGAACAGAAGAAAGATGGTAGTATATAATTCACTATGTAGGTAAAATGCCATTAGGTTAAACCCTGTGGGCAGGGGATGGAGTAGGGGGAGAAATGTAATGAATAGGAAGCCATTTTGGATTTATCCCTGTGAGTTCAAGATGGCACATTTTCACACAGCTCCTATGCTGGCTAGGAAATGTAACATTACCTAATTATCGTCTGTGGGGAAATAAATAAAAAGCAACCTGAAACATTTAAGTTTACGATAAAGAAATAACACCGTTTTTATTTGCCTCAGAAGGCAAGACAATTTTCATCCATCATGGCTTGTGAATATCTGAATAAGTGTGTACCTGCAGGACATAGTCCAGAGTCCCTGCTCTGAAGGCTTTACGGGCATTAATTAGGGCCTGACTGGCCTCCTCAACCTCATGCTGCTTTCCCCGTGGGGCTTGAGCATTCCTCCCTAAAGCCGCCTCCAGAGTCTCACTGCTGCGCTCAAATTCCTTACGTGTATCTTTAAAGCGTTTCACATCCCTGAAACAGACAGAAGGTTTTATGGACCCGTGTAATGTACAGTTCAAGAGCTATCCATGTTACTGACCAAAGCAAGTCTGATCCCACTGAGCATAGACCTGACTGAATGTTCTCAGAGAATGACTAGTGAAATATGGTCAAAATTACCCGTTCATAAATCAGAATATTAAAAGACTCAGTTTGTTACATGTCCAGTTATAAGTTGAGCTACTAAGTTCAGTTTTCCATCCCGCCATCAAACACCACGTGGATTTCATTGAACAGGCAACAGTATGACAAACTATTCAGTACATTTAGTTTGAGACTGATACATATGGTCTTTTTGACATAACTAATCAAACATTTGTGCAAGATCAGCAGCAGAGTCAGCAACGTCTCTCAGTGGGGGGGTGGGGGTATCTGCCAAATCAGCATGACTCATGAACACCCTTCAGTATGCAATATCAATGTATCTCATATGTTACATTTAACAAAGATTTTCAGCATTACCAAAGCAAAACGCTTAGTGACTTAAAACTTCCAGAAGGTTACTCACTCTTTTACAAAACTCTGCAGCTTCAGTTTCACTGACTTCTGTGTGCTTTCAATGAGCTCCTAGCAGGAGAGAGAGGATGAGACAGAGGAACAGAAAAGGGTGAGTGAATATGGAGACACATCCTGAGAAAAAGTGAGCATATTTGTTAGTTACCATCAGCAACAGTGAAAAGGAGTAATGTGTGTGTCTGGCTTTACCTCCTGAGCCATGAGGATGACAGACAGCTTCTTGGAGAACTTTTCCAGACAGTTCTGCAGGGTTTACCACAAACAGACAACAACCCCATTAAAGAGACCTAAACTCTCACTGACAACAGTTTCATTATAAAATGCTCCATAAATTAGAACAAACAAAGAGGAGGCTCCTGTTTTCATAATTACTCTCCTTTGTGGTATGGTTGCTGCATGCTCTGAGCAAAACCATACTGACCAAACGTATGGTAATAGTCACATTGTTGAAGTTCCTTTTCTTGCTAATAATGACGAGCGATCACATCCTGATATGCTATTGTGGGCTACGCTGTGTGGTTAAATTTGAACGAGCCTTTCCATGATGTCCGGATCGCTATGGAATTTGTGAGGGCCGAACACTAATTGGTTGCGCATGCGATGCACAAAAAAAAAGAATGCAGCAAATCCCCAGTTCAGACTGATTTGATAGAAGGTAGTGACCTTCAGCAAAAAGGAAGGGCTCATTTTTCAGCCATGGCTCTCTTTCTCTGCATGAACATTCTTACCCGGATTTGGGTAAGAAATTGAACAGATCACTCACCCCCACAGTTGTGTCTTCAGAGAGGTGGCATCCAAGTTCCCTGAGTCCATTTACAAAGCTCTTACTGCTCTGGCAATATGTCCGTCCTGCTTCCAGCATGGCGTTACACTGCTTCACCAACTGTACACACCCAAACATAAACCCTGTTACATGTTCTAGTTATACGTGTTTTAGGTTAACCACAATGGAATCTGACTGCTGTATGCCACGTACAGTGCATCTTGAAAGTATTCACTCCCCATGATTACTTCTCTTTTTTGCTGTTTTGTAACATGAAATTTAAGCATGTCAGAATGTGATTTTTTTCTCTCCTGCTTTACTCTGTACAGATATAAAATTAAATAAAAGTATTTAGATGTCATCAGAATTTTTTGAAAATAAAAAAAAATCTCAAAACTGCTTCAATGATAATTATACAACAGTCAGCTCTGGTCCACTAATTTGACTGGACAATTTGACTGGCATTCCAAGAGTGCTAATATTTAGTATAATACCCCTGTACGTTTCACTGTTTGCATCACTCTGCTGTGTTCGCTAAATAAAATTCCAATTCTAGCAACAGTTATTCACAATGAAACCATTATGACACTTATTACGGGCTCTCAGTCAGTCTGTGTGTTGGCATGGCAACACGCAATGCTTTATCCAGCTGTGGCTTCTTTGTGAACTATTTCTGTTGTCTGAGCAAAAATGAACAAAATATTTGGCCATGTTTTGTCTGAAATGTCAGTTGCTCGATATTATTACTTTCTTGTTTATAGAACTGTTGTATAAAAGCAGTATCACACAGTGCTGTTGCACTGAATATCAGCACAGCAGTGGCACATCTGCAGGTAATCACAGCTGTCAGTGTTCCTCTTGCTGAAAAGCAACCCTAGGGTATCGTAGGAATGGTTACCTGGGTACTGGGCTGTATTTGGTCTGCGCCAAACATTATGCTTTGGCTTTAGACCAAATGGCTCAACTTTAGTCTCATCAGACCACAGAATCTTTTTCAAAAGCTCTCAGATTTTCTAACTTGGCCTTTCTCAGCTCTGTAACCCCATCAGTGTTGTAGCTGGACTCTTGAACACTTCTGTAACAAATGCCCTTCTTGCCCAAGCACTCAGTTTGGCCTGATCTTGGTAGTGTCTGGGTTGTTCCCCATTTCCCACTTTGTTATGATGGACTTCACAATGCTCCTAAGAAGGTTTGTGATGTGTGAATAACCATCTTCATCTTTTTTCCTCCTAACAACTTCATCTTGAAGCTCCACAACCAGTTTACATGGCTACATGAAAGTGAGACTAATCTGATCTGCAATTTTAGCTGCGACACCTCTCAAAGGCAGAGACATTTATTGTGCAAGCATACACAAGTGTACCCTGTTTAACATATTTAGTGTGAGCTCTAGTCCTAATTTAGAAATACTAGTCCTAATTTATATTGCTGAAGGAAACGGAGGATAAATACCTATCAGTTATGCAGTTTTTAAGTTTTTTTTTTTTTTTTTTATAATTCTGAGGAGAGTCACTTTACAATGAGCAGAAAAATATCCCATTCTAATATACTTAAATTTAATGTTGCAACTCAGCAAAAAGAGAAATAATCACTGGGGGGTGAATATTTTCTGGAGGCATTGTATGTAAATTAATGTAAAAATCATCTCATTACACCTGACCACTAATTTCCTTTTCTGTTCCTCAATTTTAATTGATTTATCAAAAAGATCAAAGATAGAAATGTTAAGCTTCATTTTTAATTTCTTTATAGTGTCCATCTCAGCAGTCATGGACCACACATGTTATGACGTAATGTCTTGGGAGGGGATTTGTTTGCTGAAAGAGGCTTAGGGAGACAGATGCCTTTATAGTTGCATAAACCTTGGATAAAAGACATCTCGGCCCCCCCGAAGTGTTGGGCAATCTGTTTTAAATACATCTTAGGGCACTTACACTTGCACTTCTATGTGGATAACCACTATCCAGGTATAATACTGATACTCAAGATGCTTAAAAAACAAGCAGTTTTGAATAGGGTCATTGACAGATGAGCTCACATAGGCACATACACTCAGACAAACAGATGCATGGGCACACGAACACATATCTTAAACAAAATCTGCTATCTGAGATCAGACATGCAATATCAACAATACTCTTATATTCCAAACATGAAAGTTCAGACAGTCAGTGTATCGTTATTGAGAACTTTCACCAGAATCTTGATGAGAAATTGGATGGGGGTTGGTTACAAGCCATTGAATTAGCAATTCCTCTTTCAGTTCATGTAAACACTGCTTAAATATTATCTCTCTTCACTAAACTCTGGCAATGGGAGCTGTTGGAGAGGAACGAGGGGAAGAATGACACTTCTCTTAAAAAAAAAAAAGCTATTTGACAATGGGAGCACTATAATTCATTAAGATGTCGACTGTTGGTCTTTTATTTAAAAAAGAAAAAAAAACACAAAATTATGCTGATCATTCCTATTTCACAGAGTCACTCTGACTTGCTCCGTGTCTCCACCTCACCTTTTCGAGACGTGTCTCCAGTTCATTCACATCCCCCTCCACTGCCTCAATGGCTGCCCTGATGACAGAAAACCACAGTAAGCATATAGCTGCAGTTCTTTCTCCTCTCTCTCTCTCTCTCTCTCTCTCTCTCACACACACACACACACACACACACACACACACACACACACACACACACAGGTAAATCAAGGATGGCTGCCATGTGTTTATTTCTGTGTATAACTTGCACATGCATGTGCGTGTGTGTAAGAGAGAGAAAGAGAGTGAGAGACAGCGAGTGTGTCAGTATCTCCTGTCATCTAACTTGCACATGGGTGTTTGAGCATACACACAGTGTTCAGACCCTGTGGCTTCCGCTAGCACATTCACGCAGACACACGAGGAACGAGCAGAACAAGAGAGAAGAAAAAGAGCCATGTTATTTTCTCTGCGATGTACGGACCCATAGGTTTTTAGACAGAAAAGAGGAGGGAAAGGGAGGCAAGATAATGGCAAGCTATAATAAATAATATACATTTGTGATGATAGCCCTGAATGCAACAATACCATCATCATAATCATTAACTATGCCATGTTGAAATGAATTAACTTCTTGTTTTTGCATAAACCAGTGTGCTCGAGAGGGACTTGATGTTTCCGTAGAGATCCACCCCTGAAAACACACTTCCTGTCTCATGTTTATCATGTTGGTATCGCTTCACTTCCTGTCTCCCCCATCCCCCACACTGGCATCACCTAGCAACGGGAGGCAGCACTTTTAAAATGAAGTGGGTCTGGATAATGTTTATGTGAGTGGCTTTTCTTAATGACAATCCCAGTCACTACATTTTCCTAGCTAAAGTGTCCATGACAGTGGGTATGTACTGAGTGTTTGCTGTAAACGTCTAGGTGGTTCTTTGGCATGAAACAAAGAATGCAAGACACTCATATCCATACAGATAACACTACAGTAGAATGCGTAGAGAGATAAGGAAAGGAAAGAAACATGGGGAGAGAGGGAGAGAGAGAGAGAGCGAGAGCGAGTCTGGCTGTGGCCTTGTTCTCTAACCCACTCCACCCCTTCTCTGACTGTTTCTAACTGCTACATGCATCCCCGGGACTGTACACTCACACTTTCCGCTGTATAAGTCCACCAGCCAAAAAGGAAAAAGCGAGACGAGGGTGGGGGCATTTGAAGAAAACAATTTAGATGCTTGAACAAGGTCTACTGTCCTGTGTGTACTGTAGATAATGATCAAAGCCAACAAGAAAGAATAGATGGTAGTAATGGCACCATCACCTTTGTGCAATACAACCACACCCAAGACAACATCAACTACAACCTAGTATTAGATCTTTCCAAAGTCATTTGGCTCATCTTTGGCCTGGATGAACCTATAATTTGACTAAGCAGGGATGAGAAAGTTTAAGCCTCAGTTTTGCTCCCTCCACTTAAGAAAATATGCGATCAGAAAGGGAATGCTTGGCCAAAGCTTTAGTTAACAAAATGCTGTGCATCCTTCTCTGAAAATAAAAAGATCATTTAAGCAGGGAGCAGGGCCAAGATCCTCTTTCTTGTCATCAGTGCTGACTCAATTCATGTCCTTACAATCCCCTTCATCCCATTCATTCCTCAAACCAAACCCACTCTTTCCAGCGCCGGGACGTCTGGACAGCTTAACGTTTGCATTTCACTCCACTGTAATCTCAATTTTATGACAAACAGCCCCAGCAACTTTCAGCAAGTTTTGCAGTCCAAAGTTAAAATGTATTATGATAAGGCCTCTAACAAGGTGGAATATCTAAAGGTTAACCAAGAACTAGAAGGCCAGGAAGTTTTGTTAAGCAGATTAAACATGCTTTAATGGCTTACCTGAACCTGGGGGAGTCCTTTAAGCACTCTTCAAAATCCATCTTGACAGTCATGTTGTCAGTGGAAACATGTAATTTACAAAAAAGATATTATTACTCCTTCTTGTGTCATGAGCTGTACCAGCCTGAGCTGCAGCGGTGCCTTTCTGTTTGTCGTGAAGTCTCAGTCCAAGCAGTCCTACTAAACCGTGTCCAGAAATGTTGCTCTCATTATGAGCTCTCCGAATTAATCACACAGCAGCATTTACGGGCTCGTTTGGAAAATATAACGCAATCCCACACGAAGCTGATGTGGAAAGTTCATATTTCTAAAACAATGAGTTCTGTACTTGACCTTGCTATCCATGCGTCCGAAATAAAAAAACGCGACATATATACATTCATAAAATATCACTTCTTTATAAATAGAAATAAATAAACACCAAGTATAGAAGTCGCCTGGGGAGGTTTCCTATCCAGCGCGCGTGATCTTTCGCTCCACTGGGCGCAAAAAGTTGCGACTATTTAAACAGACTGATTGCACGCATCAACATTTAACGCCTTGACTCTGGAGTAATTAAAAAAAAAAAAAAAGCAATGATAGTGATGGCTCCTCGGGGAATAATTAAGGTCTTCACGGCAGACTCTTCTCTCTTTCCTCTCTCTCTCTCTCTTGCGCCTCGGTCGTTGGTCCGCCCCCCACCACGCGCTGCGCTTCCGGGTTTCACGCGTCCTGCTGCTGCTGCTAGTTGACGGTGAACCGGACATCATGACTCGGAGCTTCAAAAACTGGAAGAAAACGGACAGCTATAGCCAAAGGGGCTTCTGAATACCATCATTTAACCCCCTTGATGATTGCTGTCTGAGCCTATAGGTCGTGTATACCTGATCATCCTGATAATAATCATTATTCGTATTATAGTATATTATTTCAACTCTGACAACAAGAAACCCCCAGCTGCTGAATCAGACACTCTCATACCAATGTTCACCACACACCACGCTGATGATCACTCATTTTCCATCACAGTGGATCAGTAGCCTATGTGAGGCAGGGGATGCCACTCAATGACAGGGCAATTTAGCTTAACCAGCCCACCTACAGGCATGATTTTTTGGAGAGGTGTGGGAGGAAACCGGAAGACCTGGAGGACACCAAGGGGAGAATATGCACGCAGACAGTAACCCAAGCGCAGGATAAAAACCTGGGACCATGGAGCTGTGAGGCAGCAATGTTACCTGCTGTGCCACTGTGCCATCATGCTGATGATCCACCACCCAAATATGTGATCTTATGGTGTCTCTGTTCCCTGAGGGATGTAGGCCTAGTAGACGGGTCTGACTGTTGTTTATAGCAACAAATGGGCTTCAGTCATTACAGTAATTAACAAAGTTTACCTGATGAAAGAGCCAGTGAGTATAGACAGAAGGTAGGTGTACCTAATAACCTGGTAAGCAGGTGCTGTATACTGTCTGGAAGTATCCATATTCAGAAGCAATATCTATCCATTATAATTGCTTTGGCATAAACTACTGTTGGTTTTAGTCTCTTGAACTGTTGAGACAGGATGGCTAACAGCTCTGTGTGCAGTGTAGGCCTACTGGTTAAACCTGTTGTGCTCCACCTGACACCACACACACACAGAATCACCTACGATTACAGAGGAGCTACAGTAACACCAATAAGTTACAGCTATTTGGAGCATGTAAAAACATGTGTACAAATGACATTTTATGTAGTTTTCCTTCCTTCTATTATTTGCTATATATTATATTTAGGCACACACATATATACACATACATATACATACACACACATCCATTTTCTGTACCACAGGGTGCCAGTCCATTGCAGGGTACACACAGTGGACAATTTGGAAATGACAATCAGCCTCCAACACATGTCTTTGGACTGGGGGAGGAAACCCCTGAAGCATGGAGAGAACATACAAACACCATGCACACAAGGCGAAGTTGGGATTCAAACTCTCAACCCTGGTTGCATGGTGCAAGGTAACCATGCTAACCACTAAGCCACCACACCACCATGCCCCATATATACACTGATCAGCCATAACATTAAACCACCTGCCTAATATTGTGTAGGTCTCCCTCGTGCCACCAAAACAGCTCTGATCCGTCGAGGCATGGACTCCACAAGACCTCTGAAGGTGTGCTGTGGTATCTAGCACCAAGACGTTAGCAGCAGATCCTTTAAGGCCTGTAAGTTGCGAGGTGGTGCCTCCATGGATCAGACTTGTTTGTCCAGTACATCCCACAGATTTGGGGAATATGGAGGCCAAGTCAACACCTTGAACACTTGTTGTTGTCATGTTCCTCTATGTTTGCAGTGGATTAGTGTATTATCCTGCTGAAAGAAGCCACTGCCATTAGGGAATAACGTTGACATGAAGGAGTGTTCTTGGTTTGCAACAATGTTTAGGTAGGTGGTACGTGTCAAAGTAACATCCACATGAATGCCAGGACCCAAGGTTTCCCAGCAGAAAATTGCCCAGATCATCAGTCTGCCTCCGCCAGCTTGCCTTCTTCCCATAATGCATCCTGGTGCTGTCTCTTCCCCAGCTGTCCACATAATGTAAAGGAAAACATGATTCATCAGACCAGGCCACCTTCTTCTGGTGCTCCATGGTCAAGTTCTGATGCTCACGTGCTCATTGTAGGTGCTTTTGACAGTGGATAGGGGTCAGCATGGGCACTCTGACCGCACTGCAGCTACGCAGCCCCAGCAAGCTGCCATGCACTGTGTTTTCTGACACCTTTCTATCATAGCTAGCATTAACTTTTTCAGCAATTTGTGCTATAGTAGCACTTCTGTGGGTTTGGACCAGACGGGCTAGCCTTTGCTTCCTGCTCCCGCATCAGTGAGCTTTGGGTGCCTGTGACCCTATTGTCCTTCCTTGGACCACTTTTGGTAGGTACTAACCACTGCATACCAGGGACACCCCACTAGACCTGATGTTTTGGAGATGCTCTGACCCAGTCGTCTAGCTATCACAATTTGGCGCTTGTCAAAGTTGCTCAGATCCTTACGCTTGCCAATTTTTCTGTTTCCAACACATCAATTTTGAGAACTGACTGTTCACTTGCTGCCTAGTATATCCCGCCCCTTGACAGGTGCCACTGTAATGAGATAATCAATGTTATTCACTTCACCTCTCTGTGGTTTTAATGTTATGGCTGATTGATGTGTGTGTGTGTGTGTGTGTGTGTATAGTGACCTTATGCCCACTGGCTTTGCCCCCCTGTGGCCCACCCTTAGCACCAACACTGGAATCTGTCATGGCTGTGTTGAACACGGACTACATCCGTTGAGCAGGACTACATCTCTAATGGTGACACTCACGTCACATGGCTGATCGGTGTGTGTGTGTGTGCATATATATATATGTACGATTTGCAACTGTTATAATCGAGTTGTGAAAGTATAAACGCAATCAAATCGCGCCATCTGGTGGCCATTGGACAGTTTTACAGTTTTCTTAGCTTAGTTACTCTGGGTATCTGTCAAAAAAAAAAGAAAAAAAAAAGATTGTTTGCATAGTGTCAGAGATGCACTGATTAAATGTATTCATATTTGTTTGTTTCTTTACTGCATTAGTGTGAAGGCATTATGTTCATATTTCCACACCAGCAATGTGGACGGCAGGGTTTTTATTTTCAAAACGACATGGCCTTCTAAAATAAAATAAAATAAAATAAAATAAAATAAAATAAGGGGGGTAGTCTGATAAACTTATTGTCTGTAAGCAATAAAACGGAAATTTCCGGATAACACTAGAGATACGCACGTGAAAAGAAAACAAAACCAAACCAAAAAGACTTGTGAGTTTTTTTTGGCAGCTACTGCATCCTGTTGCTGTTGAGTTTTGTCCTGAGTATCTGTGCGCTTCATGCATCGCTGCTTTCTGCACTCAAAGCCCAGATTTCTGTCACCGCTCCAGCAAAGCAGCGTCGTGTCTTCGTGGAAGGACGGGCGGGTTCTCCCGAGCCTCACCATGTAACA
The DNA here is from genome assembly GCA_037576675.1 of Pangasius sanitwongsei. Lineage (NCBI taxonomy): Eukaryota > Metazoa > Chordata > Actinopteri > Siluriformes > Pangasiidae > Pangasius > Pangasius sanitwongsei. Next base: position 10,200,745 of record CM075006.1, read on the forward strand.
CGATGGTCATGAATGCGTGGCAAACGCAAGAAGAAGAAGGGGGAAAAAATCTCAGGACAGGTTTGAAGTGGAAAGCGAACCTGGCTTTTTAAGGCGCGCGCTAGAAATTGATTATGGATAGCAATGGATAACTAAACATGCAGTAGCGCAAAAAAAAAAGAAAAAAAAAAACTCCAGTGGACAGCTCGGTGACTACGCATTTGAAATATGCATGTGAGATCCCTGAGATAAATCGTCTGAAGATTATGCAGTCGCAGAGTGGCTTGTATAAGGCGGACCTGAGAAACGCAGAGGAGTAAAGCGAAGGAGGAACTGAGTGCAGTCTAACGGAGCGCCACTTCACGTCTCCCTGCTGCACACTCGACATCCCTGACAGGCGGTGTATATCTACATGTAAATATATATATGTGTGTGTGAGAGAGAGTGTGTGTGTGTGTGCAACCAACGCACGAGCATGTCGAACCGAAAGCACCGGGACAACCAGGAGATTTGCGCCCGCAAGGTCCGCGAGCTCGCGCAAACAGGGCCCAATAAACACTGCTTCGAGTGCGGCCAGCCTGGTGTGACTTACACCGATATCACCGTGGGCTGCTTCGTTTGCACATCATGCTCCGGAATGCTGTAAGTACCCTAACATTTATGCACAACCTCCAGGTGTTATGTCATCTATCAGATTACTGTTATAACGACGCACAGGCCTGCGAGTCTAATAGTATGTGTTCTGGAGCATTATGTATGTTCACTTCAGTCCTATAGGCAACAGATCCGAGCTTAAGCCTGATCAAAGCTGATCATGTAGTAGGCGACGTGCTGTAGAGACTCTGATCATGGCTAGGGCAAGCCCCCTCTCAGCCTGCCCCTCAGTACCCGAGACTCGAGGATGATTTTCAGTGTTAACGTCTTCATTCAGGCGGTAATTCCTACTCTGTCATTTTTTCAGGCGTGCCCTCTCACCGCGCCTGTGCAACGTTTCATTTCGTCACGGTTTCAGGTTTTGCATCATTAAGCCTTTTTCCCTGCATGTCAGCAAGCACAAGATCAGACACTCAGATTTCACATTTCACTTTCTCATAGCTGTTGTCACTAAGCTATTTCACTACCATGGCCTATTTTCACGGTTATGCTTCTTTTTTCTTTTTTTTCTTTTTTTTTTTTTGTAGCTACCAGACAGATTTCGTTATTTTAAGCTAACATTTTTGTTCCTTCATCATCACGACTGCATTTTCTGAAATGAAATGAAATGAAATGCTATCCTCCACATCCCGCATATCCCCGAACTGTAGACGAATGCGTCGTCACTTTTCTCCTTTAATGCGCCATATTCTGTTTTCTAGCTACTCTAACAATTCAATCCAAGCGGCTTTACCTCTCTTATTTCTTTCAGGAGAGGGCTCAACCCGCCCCACAGGGTCAAATCCATTTCCATGACAACCTTTTCCCAACAGGAAGTAGAGTTTTTGCAAAACCATGGCAACGAGGTGAGTGGCAGGCACTCCAGCGCGCAGAGGATGCGTGGTAAATTGAGTGGGCGTGGTCATATAATAGACACGCCCCCAACGCCTTAGTTAAGACTTCATGAGACGAACCTAATATTAAATCTAAGGGCTGAGTGGTAAATAATACATCTTTTCTTGAGAGAAGGTCCTTATATTCTTTTTTCTTTTTAAAATGTTTTAGCCTACTATAGATCAGTGTTATTTGTTTAGATGTGGTTTGGCAAGATGGCGATTTGTAGAACATCTTCTATATTCCTAGGTGCAAAATGAATGAGATATATATGACATAAACAGTAATATACATTACTGGTCAAAATTTGGACAAAATACCTACAACGGTACAATAATCTGCATGAATTACGTAGGAGTAATAGACCTCTCAAAAGCCCTGTTTGGATGAAATTACTTTCATCTGGTGATGTCTATAATAACATTTTTTTTTTTTTTTACACATCTTCCCTGAGATAAGACTCTGGGGTCCAGGCACCCATTAAATTAACACAGGAGGACCAAGTTGCCACAGAGTTGTTTCTCCTACAAGCCCAGATGTCTGTGTCACACATTTGAAGGCACATCTCATGTTGTTTTATATGCATTCATAGTTTGAATATAGAGAATATTATTGGATAATGTATGTTTATTAGATGACATTAGATGATTTATGAGCTGACATTGATACAACTTCTCGTTTATTTATTTCTAGAAGACTAAATGTTCCATGATATTGTGATGTATGTAAATATAAAGTGGCTTTGTACATGTAGCTATCATTATATAGACCCCTTTAATCAGCATATTAATATCACGCCCTTCTGGTTTCTTGATTTGATTCAACAGTCTTTGGTCCATTACATAAATTTGTACTTTGAGCTCTGCTCTAATGGTGCACAGCATTCTCTGTTCTCACTACCAAACCTGCTGTTCATACATTATGCATGAGGAAAAAATCCAAACTACTAGAATATGTTGTATAAGTTATGGTTTGTGACTAGTCTGCCCATAGCAGTGAGTGTAAAAAGAGTTCCTTTCATCATGCTGAGCAGTTAGACTGGACATGTGGGATGGCATAACGTGCGTTTGAGGAATGTAGCAGTTACTTGCTCTGTGTGTGTGGTCAGGAGGGTGCGGGCTCTAGGTCATGTGAAGTTAAGCCAGCCTGTTAAGTGCATAAATATTGAGTAGGGACACAAGGGGAGACGTGTGGAGTATTTGTGAAGGCCCTCAAATTCTTAAGAACTCTCACACTACATGCACTTGCACCCATTTACTGATACACACATACACACACCGCATGTAATACCACTAAAAGCCTCTCACTCATTACTGCACTAGTCCCTTGTGAATATGTGAATGATTTATTGGTGGGAGCTCTTTTTTTTTTTTTATATATATATAATTCTTCTGAAATGCAGGTCTCAAATCTCTGAGTCATTTCGTCTCCTCCTCCTGCATAAAGGACTGGTGATTGTAGCAGATATGTATGGTAGATATGATTAAAAATGACAAGATGATAATTGTATGGCTATGATGTTACTATTGGATAAATCATAGTGTCTATGTGTATGCATGAAACTCAGTATTTAAAAGGAAGTGTATTATTTGCTGTGCCCTTTACTATACTTCATGATTATTTGAGCTGAATGGCAATCTAAAGACACACTATTCTGGTTTGTGGGAATGCAGGTTGGGAAAAGGATGTGGCTCTGTACATTCGACCCAAAGACTGATGGCTCTTTTGACACATGTGACTCGCAGAAGTTTAAAGAATTTCTTCAGGATAAGTATGAGAGGAAGAAATGGTGAGTTTGGTCACATTTAATGTTAAAGTTGTATTATGTCTCAGATTTCAACTATGAGTCAGTTCATCGTATTCTGGATGTCCTTATGGACCATATCTTAATTTTCTAGGCATTTCTCTAAGAGTAAAGGCAGGAGGGATGTAGAGGCTCCATGGAGTACAGGAGTTCAAACTCCTGCTCAGACTCAGCCTCCTTCTGGAAACCCACTGAACCCTGCAGCCCGGCCTTCACGTGCTCTGGTGAGAGAGATAGAAGGGACTATCTCTAGAGAACTAGAGATAGTCACAGAGAGGGAAAGAAAAAAAAACAGACTGAAATTAGAAAATACATTACTGCATTAGTGCAAAAGTCATAGGCATATATAAAGAAATTTGACAAGACCTTTAAAAAGAAAAAAATGAAACATTCCTATAATACAAAGAAATTTTAGACACTGCCATATACAATAAAGAAACATAAACCAGGTTAATATTTAATGTGAATCTTTGCCTTTAAAACTGCATCAGTTCTCTTAGGTACACTGTTGTGCAGTTTTGTAAGAAAAGTACCTGCTAACCTGTGTTTTACAGTGATGGTGCAGCGGGCTCTGTAGCAAGATTTCTGGTTTGAATACTGGGGAAACCCCCTCCTGATTATGTGTATTATTTGGAGGTGGACACAAAATTTGAGAAACCATAAAGATTCTGGTGGATATTTTGGTTGTGGAGTTTTTAGAGGGGGAATGGGGGGTGGGAGTGGGGGCGGTGCTCACTAGATAATAGTATGTTCAGGGAAGCAAGATAGCTAGCTGGCTACTGCTAATAAGCAATGACTGCTGTGTAAGTAAATTATTGAGATATGGAGTGAATGGATTACTCAAGTGACAGAAATTACTCAAAAAATTTTTTGAGTTGCTGTTACACAGTGACATCCATCCATCCATTTTCCATACTGGCTATCCTACACAGTGCACACACATTCACACACTGTGGAAAATTAGTCTACATCACATGACTTTGGACTGGGAAGGAAGCAAGAGTACTCAGGGGAAACCCCCGAAGCACAGGGAGAACATGCAAGCTCTGTGCATGCAGGGTGTAGGCAGGAATCAAACCCCAAACCCCGGAGGTGTGAGGCAAATGTGCTAGCCTCTAAGCCACTGTGCCTCCTCAACAGCCCACCATATATTTTCAATTCAGAATATACAGAAGAAGAATTGTGCCAATAAGAAGAACAACAGGAGGCAAGCAGAGAGCAACTGTAGGTCTTTCAAAATTACACTGAGCCAAATAACTGAAGTTAGCAACAACACAAGTAGCTACCATAATGTTAGCTAGCAGTGTTACAGGATTATGTGCCTTTGTGTTAACAATCTTACTAGCCATCTTACTAGGAGATAAACTAACACTTTCAAATGATGTAACTCTAGAAGATCATTATAGCTTGGTGTGAGTGGCTAATGATTCTAAGTGGTGGTTTAGCCTGCAACTACCGGACATACACTATATAGTCACCACTTAGCATTATATGTATGTGGACACGTGACCAATCACACTCATATGTGCTTACTGAAATAGATCCCTCTAAATTACCTGTAAAAAACAACAATCTTCTGTTGTGTTGGAAATGTGTCTGGTTTGGTCGTATACACAACGCATTTTAGAAAACAAATTCTGGCTTACATTGAAAAATCACTAAAATCCCCCTGTGTTTACAGTACAGTACCATTGGGTTTTGGCTCCTGTTATACGACAGAGGTATATATCAGGCTTATGTGCCTCACTCAGAGGTCCAAATTGGTTGATCACAGTAAGCATTCTCAATGCTTGAATTATGTACTGGCTTATTGCCTGCTGGATATTGTATCATTCGGGTGAAAACAGGAAAATGGCATAAAATCATGAATTTTGATAAGCCATGGACAATAAGCGATACAGTCTCATGTAACATAAAACTACATACCATGATAAATAATATGTTAAATTCTAGTTTTATGCTGGAATGTCCCTTTAAATATGTTACTTTCTAAAAAAACTTTCACATTGAATTTTTGGAACATTTAGAAATTTACTCTTTTCACCTATAGACTATAGACAATAAACATAAAAATTTATGGGGGGGGGGGCTAAGACTTTTGCACAGTATGTATCTACTCCAGTAGTAGGGGAAATGTGAATATTATGTTTAATGGGCAAAGAACAACAAAGTATGTTTCTATTAATGTACAAATTTGAAAGTAATCTGTGTGTGTGTTTGTGTGTGTATGTGTGTTTTGGCAGTCCCAGGCTCAGTTGCCATCATGGGATAGAGTTCCGGCTGTGTCTCCAGCTGATGTTCGTACAGAGGTTTTCACAGCTCGACCCACTCGATCTCAGAGCTTCAGAGACCACACTATTAAAGGCACTGTTCATGCACTCTCATCTTCTCTCCTTTCATCTCTTCTCATATGTTCTCCTCTCCTTTCCACTCCCCTTGTCACATCTTCCCATGTCTCCTCACCTTACATATCTTTTACTCTCCTCTTTAACCTCTTGTTTCTTCTCCTCTCATTTCCTCTATTCTCTTCGCCTCTCCTCCTCTTTTTTCTTTTTCCCTCGCTTGTGCTCTGTTCTTTTCAGGCTCTTCTCATCCCTCTTCTCTCATTCTCGTTCTGTCTTGTTTGCGACCTTTTGTTCTACAAACACTATTCACTGTGGCGATTCATTCTATATCATTTATCAGCTGACAGCTCCCCCTCCTCTCTCTCTCAGATTCCTTGTTAAGTGGGATGGAGAGGCAGAGACCAGGAACTATTTCTCCAGGAATGGGACCCCAGAGTCGACTTCCCTCTTTCCCTGCCCTTCCACGCCCTTCAGGTGCACACATCCGTGCACACAGATCCAAGTACACATAACCATGCACATATATCTAGAATTTTGTGTATACTACTTCTAAGTTTTTTTCTATTTCAACCTTTCAGCAAGTAGCACTTTCAAAAACAGCTTCACACTAGGTAAGCTACTGAGCTTTGATAACATGTTTGCATGCGCATGCACTATTATGTCTACTGACCACTAATATGGAGCTGAACTCTGTGAATAGGAAGAACTCTGTGTGTGCATATTATTTATATGTTGAGTTCCCTGCATGTTCCCACAGTTTATTTTAAAAAGGTTCCTCATTCAGAGGTTCTTCTGGACTGTCACACTGAGTCACACTGTGCTCTGTATGTGTTGAAATGTACCATGTTCGTCTCAGACAGTCAGAAACAGTGTGTGAAGTGTTAGTGATATGTGAATCAAGATCTAAATGCCAATGGTGGCCTAGTCAGCTATGGAATGCTGTTGAGTCTGGCTTTGCACAGTCTCTACCCACGGACTTCAAAGCACTGCCAACAGGTCAAGGACAGACACTCTGTTCTCTGACAAAAAATAGAAAAAATGGCTTTAAAGCTTAGATATATTTAGGATGCGGCCCATACTGGCACATTCTGCAGGTCACTGACGTGTTCACACCTCATGTGTTGAAGGAGGAGAATGCTCCAAGCGATGCTGGTCTGAACTGTATAGATTTGAAGGAATCTTATGATCAATAAATTGATGCTGCTACATTCGTCTTGGGCTGACGCATTGTTATGGTGCTCAAATATGAGAACTGTGGCTGTAAAGATGGCACTACATCATATACAATTAGTCTGACTTTTATTAATGATGATTTAGGGCTCTGTTTGTATGCAGGTGCAGGTGTAATTCATTGCTATAATGCCGGTGTATTGCTTATTTTGTTGAGTGTCAGCCAATTTTTCACTTGTTCTTGCTCACTTGCTATTTTTGTGGCCAGAAATGAATCATAGCTGACATGTTATTATGCACAAAATCTCATATATTTAACAGAATCAATAGAATCTCTAAAAGAATTAATTAAATACAAGACTCACCAAATTTACTGCTATAACGAAGAAGAGCAATTAGCCGATATGAATGCTGTATCCTAGAGTGCCAACACACTCAGTTTTTAAAGAAAATGAAAGAAGCTGATTTGATTTGATATCACAGGAGCATGCCTAACCATACTTCCTGATACTGTTAAGTAGTAATTCTAACCCAAGTGTTTTTACAGTTACCAAATGACTATACCATGAAAATATGCACCGGTGAGGTGATCTTATTTTTCTGCTTGTATTATTATGATATGGTCATAATTATCATTATTATTATCATCATTATTATTATTATGATCAAATTCTAAAGATGGGCCTTTAGAATTTGGTTCATTGGCATACAACATTTAAATAAATAAGGAGTTAGCAGTTGAATGAGGTGTATTAACTCAGGGACAATATGACACTATGTAGTGTACTAGGTTCATTAGGACTTGATCTGAGATCCACTGTTGTGACTATTACAGGTCGCACGGTATCCTCAGGAGGCGGAGCACCATTTAGGACTGTCCCTAAATCTCTAAGTTTGGACTTTGGAGGTCTTGGTTCTACCCCTAGCGCACTAAGCCCTCAGGCTCCACCACTTGTCTCTCAGGACAGGTATGCTGCCGTGTCCCAACTCGACAAGGCCTTTTCTGACAACTCGCCCACCACAGGTAAAGTTGTCCCATGCGTGTGTTTCTTGTGTGTATTTTATGAGATAAATAAGTTCAGCGATTCAAAGATAAATAAAGATAATCATGCTTTTTTTTTTTTTTTTTTTTTTCAAATGTGCCTTGTGTTGATTATATGATGATTAAGAAATAAGTGAAAGGGAGATGAAATTGTTAATGAAGGTTTTAGGGGAACAGCAGGCCTTGCTCTGCCAGTCTGTTTTACAGAACACAGGAATAGTTTTGCATTAGAGCGCTCAGTTCACCATGGATTCTTCAGCTGCTGTTGTTTGTGTCACAATAATAAGAAGAGCATGAGCTTTAGAAGAAAAGGTTTGTAACTATAGTAATATGCTTAAATGCCTTATATGTTTAGGATTATATTACATTAAAACACATCAGAAACAACCTTTAAGGATAAGTGTTGATGATTGCCGCAGGGGGGTTGTAAAATACTTTACCTCTCTTAAAACAGATTTGAGATCAATTTCAGTGTGCAGTTTTATTGTTCAAGTGGAGGTGGAGTGGAGAGGCAAAGCTTGTAGGGAGGATATTTGAGACAGGGCCATATGATGACTCAACACTGATGCGTCTTTGTAGTTGCATCCACAGCGCCCTCTAGTGGCCCTCCACAATACAGCACGCTGTTTGGCAACAGACTCTCTTCTAGTTCCACACCTGCAAGGTACATAATTACTGGAGTGAATCACTTGTTACTCAATTATTAAAGCGTTAAACAAAGCAGCTCCTTTTTGTTTTATGTTGGTACAATGGATTTTGGTTTTTGGCATTTGAATCTGATGATAAGTTTTTCTTTTCAAGTTCTCCAGGTGTGCCAGAGGTCACTTCAGCCTCTCAGACATTTGCAAGTGAGTGAATTATTTAGCAGTGTGTGTATTTATCCCTCTTGAATTTTTCCACTTTTTGGCCTCAGGGTTGCTTCTCTGACTAATGCTGTCTTTATGCTGTTGCTGATATATATATATATATATATATATATATATATATATATATATATAATGGATTTATGGTGATCTACATACTACTGTCAGTCAGGGTTTGGAAATTTTTTTATAACCAAACCCTAATTGATACTTTTTTAGAGTTTTGCCTCGGACTTGTTTTTGGTCTTCATGATGCTGTTAGTTTAGGCATGTGCTCTAACAAACTCTGGAGTCTTCCAGGAACACGTGTGTTTATATTGAGATCACATGACACTTTAATTGCACACAGGTTGACTCTAATCAATTAATTATATGACTTCTGATGGCAAGTGGTTGCACCAGTACTAATTTAGGGTTTTTCAGCAGTTGGGGTGAATGATTTTTATTTGTAAATAATTTTGCAAAATATATTGATCCCCCCCACACAAGGGAGGTGACTAATGACGCAGATATGTATATAGTTATGCAAAATGTGTGTGTGTGTCTAATTATAAAATATATACAGTATATTTATATTTTTGTGACACATTCAGCTGCAAGCTCTTTGAGACGTGTATATATAATAAATCTCCTCTATACTGATATCATTTATGTAAATTGCTTTGAGATGTAGAGTTATTTCAGAGTCAGTTTTACTTGTGTTTAATCTTAAAATTTAATGGAGTTTTTTAAGTGTAATAATTTGCCTTCTAGGATTTTAGCTCCATGCATCTCTCTTTCTTTTCCTTTCCACAGATTTCCCAAACCCCTTCTCTTCTACAGCCAGCAGTTCACAGCCTGCTTTATCCCCCAGTAACCCCTTCAACAGCACAGCCACAGGTGAGCCTCATCCCAGCTTTTCACTGAGATTGGTGATAAATGTGTTAACAAATCTCTCTCTCACATACACAAACACACACACACACACACACACACACACACTAACAAGCCCATAGGGTGCATGTTGTGCTTCTAAGGACTACGTCTATAATCCCAGATTAAGAGAAATTATTGGATGGTAGTAATCAAAAATATTTTTAGCTCAAGCTTAACCTCATATACTTCCATGACACAAGAACATCACATTGTATGATTTTTTTTTTTTTTTTGATAAACAGCTAAATGGAACACCAAGCAAAATAATATTGCACATGTAAAACAAAATGTGATTTCTTAGCCTTAATTTGGGTAATCTTAGAGAGTTCCTGTTCATTTTTTTAAAAAGTCAAATCAAACAATTTACTCCCAATTATATTCTTAACGAAGACATAGTGATGTCACTTGTCTTTGTTAATAATGGTTGGGAATGGATTTCTGATTTAGTGCAGGCTGAAGATTCATATTCCAATGAAATAAACTTCTTAAATTCATGTGGTCATGCATTTGATGAGATCACCTTTCATATGGAACTTGAGAGACACACTATGACTACAACTAGCAATCAGTATAGACTGAGCCATAAGGAAATGAAAATAAAAAATGAATTAGCATGAACCCTGATTTATATGCAACCCCAGTATGCAGGGAGTCAGTGGTCTGAGTCACTGCACAGGCATGTAAAAATGATATGTGGCAGCGGTGCTGTGGCAAGTCGCCAAGCCAGTGGTCAAGAAATACTCAGTGGTAAAATATGACAGCTGTTTTGCCTGACGACAGGGCTGTTTTTCTTGCCATCACCATCTACTTCTACGAACTCGTAGATTCACACATTGAAACAGTTTCCTTACTGAGCTTAAAGCAGAAAAGACCATATAATAGGCAGGTTTTTCTCCTGATGTGCTTATAATACAAGCCAGTGGAACCAAACAAACCCTCCGAATAGAGAAAACTATATTGTTTCTAATCTAAGAGGCAATTACAAATAGCATTATGTTCAAATCAAATAAAAAGTATGTTAAATGAAACATTAACTGCATGCCATAATGGTGTAGAGGTACACAACTTTATTACATAGTAAGATCATTGTAATTATGAGTACACTGGTTTTAGTGTCACTTACACTTACAAAGGGGCTTCCAGAACCTGAATCAACCAGCAGAGTAAAAACATGGTGACTGCAGTACTTTGTTTAAATTCTGTGTTGTAACGTTTTCTCCTTTTTAACAGGTGACAGCAGTACGCTTGTGTCACCCTCTCCTTCAGCTGCCTTCCCTCACTCAGCCTCCTTTCCTGCTCCCACCTCCCAGAATGCTTTTCCTCATGAGCCAGCTAATAATCAGGAGACAAATGGTGAGCTCAGACGTTTCTTCTCCAGACTGTCAATCATGAACTAAATGGTTGATCTGCTCTTAAATGAGCCTGTACCTAATGCATTTCCTCTAGTCAATATACAGTAACTAGAAATATCTGTATCTGGAAAATACAGAAACATGTATTTTCCAGATGGGTATGTCAATGATATACTGTATGTGTTATAATATTTGTATTATAAATTTGTAAAAAGTCTACTTGTAAGTATTTCAACAATACATGTGCTACTCCAGCATTTAAAGTAGTATGCCCATTTATTAGTGTTTTTACAATAGGTGTGTTTCTCTATCTAAAAGAGTAGCAGAGATTGAAATATAAAAATAGCCACTTATAAAGTGTAAAGGCTTATGAAGTATAAAGTAAAGTAATTTTAGTACGGGCAGAGGTATTTAAGATTAGGATCATAGCAAAAGAAACAGCCAAGCCTAAAACTTGAAACTGAGACTGAAACTAGTATACCAGTAGGTGTCTCTGGAGTGCCGATTTAGAGGCAGTTTATAATATAGTTATCTATAAACAGATTAATATTAGTAATCTATAAACAGAAATATTAACCATTTAATCTAACTGTTTCACTTCTGGTATAATTTTGCTGATAACAGTGGAACTATTTTCATACTTGAACAACTTGAACATGGATATGCTTCATTTAATACATCTAGATATACGCAGGCCAGCCAGGTTGTGGAGATGAGCATGGGCAAAAAGAAAGCACACTGTATGATTGGTGCTTTGCAAAAATTATATGTTGTGTCAAGCAATCGTTCTGTTTCAGAGTCTGGAAATATTATATAGTATATACAATTTCCATCTTCATTATTAATTTAGTTTATTAGTTCATTATTTATGGCAAATACATCTCCTGTGTTGTGTTGGGTGTTGGATGTGATTGGTAAATTGATCAACTGCAGGTTTCACGTCTATCCCCGCACTGGAGTCCACCTCCAAAGTCCAGCGGCCGATGTCCGTCAACCCATTTACTGTGAGTAGACCTCTGCTATCTAGTAATGCGGCCATCTAGTAATGTAGGAATGTGGTTTCCATTCTGCTCCTTTCTGGTCCTTTAATTAGACACATTTAAATTGGTTAGAAAACATGCATAAATTAGTACAGACTTTAGTTTGAATTCAGTACATGGATTGAATATGCAGATCAGTGATTAACTGATGTAATATCAGTTATGTATAACATATGTAATGACTATAACGGCATCTAAAATTAGGCCAAATGTACTCTGTGAGTGAGTCATTTATGAGTGAAAGTGTGTGGTGTGTGTCTGTGGCATATGTGTGTTATAAGCATATATGTGCTTAGTTCACTACTGTTCTCTCCATGTGCTCTCTCAGGGGACGGTTTACCCCACCAGAGGAACGTCACTGAACCCTTTCATCTGATTCCATCATCCCTTTGATGTGAGAGATAGAGAGAGAGCGAGAGAGAGGGATTGTGGGTGTGTGTGAAAGAGAGACACAGAGCTTGATGCCATTTCCATGCCTTGAGGAAACTCCCTCCATCAGATAAGGGAGAAAAACATGGACTGCCCATTTTCCTGAGATTAAGTTAATGTGTGTGTATTAAAGAGTGTACCCCTTTTGTTTGAGTCTGTGTTCGTATTTGTATGTGTGAATGTGTTGTGTGTGTGCACCATTTTGCACCACACACTACAAAAAGTTTTTGTAAGCATGTGTGTCTTTGTGTTCATTTTTTTTTTAAATGTATGTTTGTGCGTGGGTGTGTTCATGTCATACGTGTTTAATCAAATAAGTTATGTAATGGTGCCAGATAGCAAGTGGCAATAGCAGAAACGCACACACACACACACACACTGCTGCTTTAACCTCCTGCCCTGTACTCTTGATAAATCATTGCTAGCCTTTAGCCTGCACCCAACTGGATTGCATTTTAGCAAAGACACCTAAGTATCAAGTTGTAGTAATTAAACACTGAAAGAGGGCAGCACGCAACTTGAGCTTCGAATATTATGATATTATTAATACGAAGTGTGCAGTTTTATTTAGCTCTCATTTGGCAGCCAACTCTCCAAATGCATGTTAATAGGAGAAACAGACTTAATCATGTGTTTTGTATATGTATGTGACGCATACATGTATGTACGTCATCAGCCTGCATGCGCTTCATGAGCAAGAAACTGCCTGAATGTACTGCAATTTTGGTAATTTCACACAAAGTGTTATTTGCATTATTCATGTTTATGGACCAAATAATGTCAGGCGTCATGTACATTTTTTTTTTTCTTTTCCAGTATTTTTGCATTGGTTCATTTAGAATGTCTTTGTAACAGGAAATATCCATATGCATAAAAATCTATTCATTTGTTTGTGTCAATGTGTATCTAATTGTGTAAGTTACATTATGGAAATCAAGCCTCAGTTTGAATTTTGCTGCTTCAGGATTTCATGCAATATAACTATTTTTAAGATTTGCATTTATATTTTTATCTGTGAGAAAAAAAAAAACATCATTGCGTTATGAATGTAATTGCACTTCTTTAGAGCTTTAAAGTGGAAATTAAAAAAGAGAAAGGTATCACTTTCAACTTTGCATGTGGCCTAAATTATTATTCCTGCATGACTGCAGTTCTCTCAAAATAGACATGCCTGTAGGGACTTTAATCTCCAGCAGAGGTCGCAGTGTAAAGCAGCAAAGCGACTGAAGGCAACTTACTCCGAAGGGTGTTAAGTGTAACACTCAACTTCTGTTATGCAGATAGTTAATTCTGAGATATACAGGCTTCATAAACAACAAACACCCTGCTTATAGACTGTGATCTAACCGAGGTAGTTTTGACCCGCGTGCCAATCCAGTCGAAGGGAACTCGGTAGCCCTGAAAGCATTTCCAAGGTTTATTATGAAAATTGATAAGGATAACTCTAAAACTCTTAGGTTTACTTAAAAGGCAACGTTTTCTGCCAATGAAATCTGATTCTGGTTGGCAACCTCGTTTTGTGAAGCTCGTCTCCCCTCCTCCTTGGTGCCCACACACGCTTACACATGCACACACACACATATACACGCGCGCGCGCGCGTTCTTTAACTAGGGGGACGGGTGATGAGTGACAAGCCGCGCAGTAGCAGCAGAGGAGATGTAGGCTATCCTACTGTACACTAATGCGATTTAGCCACTCAGGCTTTCTCACAGCTTTACACACTTTGATGAGCCGTTTGGCTGATGACATCTATTTCCCCCCTGAAACAAGAGGACACATTGTGGAAGCAGCCGCATGAGCGAGTCTCTGCCGTCTGCGCGTGCACGACGACCGACTTTTCCGAAGACGGACAGGAGAGAAGCCCCTCGCCGTGAGCTAGTTTGAATGAATGAAGCCAGTGCAGGATTGAGAGAGCGCAATGGAGAGCGAGGCTCCGAGCTGCGAGGACGTGCGGAAGAGCGGCTACCTCCGCAAGCAGAAGTCCATGCACCGGCGCTACTTCGTGCTGCGCGCGGCCTCGGAGCGTGGTCCGGCCCGCCTTGAGTACTACGAGAGCGAGAAGAAGTTCCGCGGCGGGAAAGCAGCGGCGCCCAAGCGGGCCCTCGCGCTCGAGACGTGCTTCAACATCAACAAGCGCGCCGACGCCAAGCACAAGCACATGATCGTGCTGTACACCCGCGCCGAGAGCTTCGCCGTGGCCGCAGACAGCGAGGCGGACCAGGACGAGTGGTACCGCGCGCTGCTCGAGCTGCACTGCAAGAGTGAGTCCACACACAGCCACACTTCGTCCTATCCTAACCATCACTTACACAACTAACCGTGCTAAACACTACGTCAGCATAGTACGCCGTCGTACCGTATTAAACTACTGTGCGGTTTGGAACAGAGCCCCAGAACTTCTCGCACCTCGCACAATGTGGTCACGCGACTGAGTGGCTGTTGAACGAGGTGTTAACGTGGCAGGTTGGGGCGCCAGTCTGAAAGCTGTTTGCAGTCTGCAGTATATTAAAACTGCATTTTCGAGTTTGACTTTGGTACTCTGCACTGTTTCCTTTGCACCACTCATTGTCAAGCACGTGCTTTATAATCAAAGCTGCAGGATCAGTGCAGTTTACTCTTCACTACAATGTAATAAGGATCAAAAAGAGATTTATGTTAGAGGTAAAGCAGAGTGGACCAGGACTGACCCAATGCACAGCAATAACAGTGTCTTTATTATGGGTCTATTTAAGCCAGGCCAGTCTGTCACAGTTGGTCTCAGGCGGTGCTCACTGTGCTATTACTGGCTTTAAAGGTGCATCTGCTGAGTTGACTGACACCTCACACTGAGTTTACAGCGTCGTTGCCAGACATTAAAAGGATTATCTTTTGACAAATAAGGGCAAAAGTGACTGCGACACTGACATTAACGTGTTTCTGGTTTCTTATCCGGGCCACCACACTGAGCCCCGGGTTTATCTTGCAGCTTCAGTGATGGCTTCTTCACCCCGTGTTCAGTTTAAAGGCAGGAAAAACAAGACATTTTAGACTCAATTCTCAAATCTTTGAGAAAACAGCAGCACCCTGCACTTTTCTACACTCCAGAAAAAAATACCAAACTGCACCTTTAAGGGCCCTTTAAAGGACCCTTAACGGCCCCTTTCACCTAGAAGAGAGAATGAAGGAAACCTTTAAAACATATTAACTTATTTAAGGTATAGATTATAAGGACCTTAACTGTATGCTAAATTAGTTTTAAAGGTGCACTGGTACACTGCATTGACTTTCCCAGCTGAAAAATACACAGAACAACTACAAAAGACATACCCTTGAGGGTCCCACATGTTTATCTTTTTTTTAAAAATTTTTTTATTTTATTTTATTTATTTTTTTTTTTTGAAGAGTGTATCAGCTAAGTCAGCATGGGTCATGTGTGTTTTTTTCTGCTGGTGTCTGTACCATCCTGCTGCTGATACAAGCAAAAGTGCAAAAAAATAATCTCAAGGAAAAAAGCATTGAGCATACAAACACTTTCGAAATGCTTTATGTGTGTGGAGGTGAGGTGTAAAGAGCCATGCACTCGTATAGGATTGCCAGTATAATTTGTTTCTCCACCCTGAGTAGAAAAGATAAGCCTACTCCTTCAGGTTCCTGCTCCCCTACTCCGAGTGTACTGTATAAAATACCCAACAACACACACGCCAACTGACTGAACGGGTTGTCAGAACTGTAATCAAACTTGTAAGGCACTGGACCTAAAGCTAGTGTAAACAGAAGTGAAAAAGTCGGTGCTCATGACTCGTCCATAAACAAGGCATTCCACCTGCTTGCCTGCCTGCCTGCCTGCACCTTGGCCTTAAGAGATAACACAAACGAACCACATGACACAGTATTGGCAAATAAAAATCACAGGTCAAGGTGCTGCTACCTGGCATGTGTTATATAACGAAGAGCTGATGACCACGTCTGATCTGATCTGTGCTGTGAGTTCTAGGAGCTCTGCCAACAGTGTTGCACCTAAACCATAAGAGTATCTCATAAAGGAATAAAAGGAGAAACAGGTAAACAGAGAAGTAACAGAAGACAGGTTGATGTCTATGGGCAGTCAAAAAAAAAAATCCAGGTGTCCACTGATCTGTTTCTCAAATGTTTTGACATGTTTATTATGCACTTATTAGGTCTAACAATGCAAAGGTAAATTTGCTTTAATTCCTTTAACAATTGCTTAGTCGTGGGTGAATTAGTGATAATGATGACCTAACATAGTAATGACTAATTTTTATGCTGATTCAGTTACTGGCAGTAGACCACATAACCTATTTATTTAATTCAGCTTGGTTTCAGAAATGGAAAAGCAGCACTGGGCTTTTTCATTCAGTAACCACACTTTATGGGGTAACCAGAGCCTTGGGTATGTACTGTACTGGTACCAGAGAAAGTATATGCACCCCATGTCTCCAGAGAGGCAACAGTAAATTATGGGTAGGGGGTGAGGCGATATTTGGGACAAATATTTTCCCACTGACGAAGTTTCTGCAACCCAGGCGCTCTGCCTATTACTTCAGTAACCACAGTTTAAATATGCAAACCACACTGGGTCATTGGAGGGTTTAAACTGTGGAAAGGTTTAGAGAAGAGAGGAATGGTCTGGACCAGCATGTTTGAACAATGCTGAACAATCTACTTTAGATTTACTGCCACACACGCAATGATCCACACTCAAACACACACACACACATATGGAGCAGAAGGCTCACCTGTGCATAGGGAGGGCATACAGTGCAGAGTAGATGTTCCAGTGCTGTCTGTTTATTCAGCTGTGAGGTGATTTAATGCTCTTCACACCACTTGATTTGTCCACACACACTTAAACAGCACAGAGACTGAGAAGGCATGTTCTGGTGTGCCGGTATTCTGTTTCCCTTTCCGATAATGACTAGAAATCATGTTGGGATATTCCTTGTAGTTTCAGATAGGTTAAATAAACAGTGAGTTAAGTACAGTGTCAAGAATGAGAAGTTAATGATGAAAGGTGATATTATGTGGCTCATGCATGTGCTGCCTTCTCCTGTACCTGCAAGTCAGGTGCAGAAATTTGCCAAATGACAGCTAGGTGCCAGAGAGGTCAGCTTGTTTACATCACACATTACTTCCACATTGTCACCACTATCTCATGGTATGTGTGTGATAGACTCCAGTGAGGGGCTGCTGTTTGATGGTTATGCTTTTTTAGATCTTGCTCGTGCCTTTAATGTGGTGGTAATTACCATCACTATGAGTTTCTCTGTGCGCACACCCACACACAGACACACACACACCCACACACACTGAGCTGCTGGTGGGACAAACCTGTGCTATTTTAACTACTTGCTAAATCCTAAGCTTGCGTCTGCTATAAGACTATTCTATTTTCTATAGTTTGTTCCTCAGCCACACCACATTTGTGCACACCAATCACAACTAAAACACAGCCAGTTCCCACTGGATGATCTTGTGCTGGCTCTCTGTCCTTTCCTAAGCCTTAAATCAGTGCGTTTATGCAGGCTTTAGATAAAGACTAGGTCTGCTGTTAAGTTTATTACTACTATATACTTTGTAGTGTATATATATATGATTATGTAGTTACATCAGATAATGATGTTTTTTTCTTCCTATCGTTGTATTAAGTTAAATCCCCAGTTGTGTACCTACTATTCATCTTACACTGAATTAGACATACTTGCATTAACACGCACCCACATTCACAAACAGGGCCATGCTCATGTTTGTGTGCGCACACACTCACACACCCGTGTGCGAATACACATCATGAAGCTGAGATCATTCTCTCATTTTGTCTCTGCCAGAAAATTACAAAGACTTTTCTTTTTCAGCTGGTTTATACAAACTAGTGAGGAAAGAAAGGTCAATGGCTTCATTTGATCGTAAACCGTAAGATATTTCTTGCTTGCCAGCTCCATCCAGGAAGACCGTTTTGAGGTTAAAAACAAATGAATAGCTACTGTTTTAAGGGAGGCAGGAGTCAGCCTTTCGTTAACTGGGCACTTAAGGGCAGTGCATTTCTGGGAAATGATGCCCGTGCTTACCAAACAGAGCTCAGTGATTAAATACTTTTGACATGTTTTATTACTTGAGCACAAACAGCCTGTTCTCAAGAGAATGCACAACTCAGGTTTCTCTTTAGATTTCAAAATATGCAGTGTGCAAAACAGTGCCGGACATCCAGATTATCTGTTTGCAATAGAGAGTAATTGTGTAAATTATGCTTAAGAGCCAACCATATGGAATGCAGTGTACGTACGCAGGCACAGAGACATACAAATTCAATTTTACCATAAGTGTGTTCAAAAAGGACAGCCTAGATTTTGAGCCCAGTGCAGCTGAAGCACTTGCTCCATGTGGATGGAGTTTTTAAAACTTCTACCACAGCATTATGTTACTAGCCTGCAGACAGACATATTTACCCAGGCTGTAAAACAATATACTTTTGGCCAGCGCTACATACATAACATTGTTAACATTCTTAATGTTGTTTTTAAAAGAGTGTGTTACTAAAGCCTCATTAAAGTGATAATATCCCTATACTCAAATCTCAAAAAGTTCTACCAGCATATTAAGAGGATGAGCCTCGTTTGAGAGTTTAACCTTTAAACACTGACTATTGACCATCAAACACACACACACATACACACAAACATAAAGCTTCAGATGACGGGCAAGAATTGAACCCTGACTCCCACAGAGCTGTTCCACGCCAGCACTGTCACCAATTTTGTCTTTTATCTTTAAAGAGTTCTGAAAACACACAGTATAGATTATTTTTTTGTAAAATATTTTCAAGTGTGAGATGCAGAGCCTGTCATGAGCTCAGTTTTGTGGAGCTTCATTTTTAATCTACTAAGCACTCGCAGATAGCATAGAGGACACTTGCTCTCTGTTGGTAGTGTTGGTCTAGCAGGATTCTGTCAGGGATTGGTCATGGAGGTAGATGCAAGTGCAGATTTTGTTTATTGTAGGTGAAAACACAAAACACAAATAGCAAGTAACAAAATGAAGATAGCGAAACAAGGCAACAACATGAACATAACATGAACAAGGTACCAAGATATCGACAGAAGACAAAAGCTAGACACAGAATGCTGTACAAGACATGCTAGTGCTAATTAACATAAACATGAATCAGGTGCAAAGAAGTCATGTGACATGAGTGTCGTGGTCAGATGGTGTGCAGTGGCTGATGGGAGACATAGTCTCTCTGTTCTGTTCTGAAGTCTCTGTTTCCAGAAGCACTTTGGTCGAAGAGGCGTGGTACCCTTAGCTTAGCAGGCCGGAGATGCAACGTCCTCTACTGAGCCGCGAGGCGGAGCGATCTCCTCCACGTAACTAAGGGGTGGCATGATGTCCAAGGCAGAGCATGAGAGCCGAGCGATGGTCACTGCGAAGCCGGGTGGGAGCGAAGCTCAAGGTGGAACTAGAGGGGGAGCGGCGTCCTTTGCGTAGCCAGAGGGGGGAGTGACATCCTCCATGAAGCAAGAGGGAGGAGCAACATACACCGCATAGCAAGGGGAAGGAATGACGTCCTCAGCGGATCAAGGAGGCAGAGTGATGTCCTCAGGAGAGCAAGGAGGCAGAGTGACGTCCAAAGTGGAGCAGAAAGGCGGAGTGACAACAGAAGTGGAGCTGGGAGACGGAGTGACGCCCATGGCGGGGCCGTGAGCCGTAACGGCATCCTCTGCGGGGCAGAGGGGTAGAGGGATGTCCTTAGCCGAGCAGCGAGGCGGGGCAGGGAGGGTAGGTTGATGGTTCCAGCCTGGTCGGGCACCCCCTCCTCAAAAAACTTCCTAAGGGGGGACATGGCTTCAAGCCATTCCAATGTGGCACTGATCCAAGCTCCCTTCCCCTGTTGCTCCCACATAAGGCAGTTGCTTTCCAGGAGTTCCTGTCCCCTTGAAAAGATCGGGTGTATCCATTTGTAGGTCTAGCTTTCTGTCAGGGATTGGTCGCGGAGGTGGATGCAAGAGTAGATTTTGTTTATTATAGGTGAAACATGAAACACAAAGAGCAAGAAACAAAATGATGATAGTGAAGCATGTCAACAACACGAACATAACATGACAAACTTCATGTGATGTGAGTGTCGCCATCAGAGACGTAGTCCTGCAACATATTCAGCGCAACCATGACAGATTCCATTGTTGCTAAGGTGGGCCACAGGTGGCCAAGGCTGGTGGGCATAAGGTCACCGTGTACATATATGTATATACACACACCCATCAGCCATAACATTAAAACCACCTAGAGGTGAAGCAAATAACATTGATTATATCGTTACAGTGGCACCTGTCAAGGGGTGGGATATATACTAGGCAGCAAGTGAACAGTCAGTTCTTTAAGTTGATGTGTTGGAAGCAGGAAAAATGGGCAAGCATAAGAATCTGAGCGACTTTGACAAGGGCCAAATTGTGATGGCTAGACGACTGGGTCAGAGCATTTCCAAAACAGCAGGTCTTGTGGGGTGTTCCCGGTATGCAGTGGTTTAGTACCTACCAAAAGCGGGAGGGATGGCATTCTCACTCTCTCTGTTGTCAATCACAGCGACACTACCCAATCACAGGGTAGATGGCGCTTTCCTCCTAGTGCGCTATGTTAGAAGTAGTTCCAAAAGATGTGTTTGCCCCCCACCCCCCACCCCTCTGGCATTTAAAATGTTAAATGCCAGCTTGTCCTATGTGTCCTGGTGCCAAACCCTGCAGGTAGATTTGCAACCAGAACAGGGTGTGGTAACACTAATAACTGTCTCAGGGAATGAGCTGAGCATCCTGTATAATTAAAATGCCAGTAGAGGGGCTTTGTGTGGATGTCTGTGTGAGCAAATTGGCTTTACTCTGCCAAATCTTACTGGAGAACAACAAATTCTCTCCTTTCTCTCTCTATTTCTCCTGTCATTGCTTTTGACATGAAGTGCCACCATGCTGTCACATGACAAGAAGTTCATGTTTATTCTAAACAGCCAGCATTAGGGATGATCAAGCAGTGCCAGCTTCTATGTGTGTGTGTTTGTGTGTGTGTGTGCTGTGCTGACAAAAATGTGTGAAATGAGCCTCAGAGGTTGTGCGTGTGTGTCCAGTTGGAAGAGAGAGGTGGGAGTGTGAGACAGACGGGGACACTTGGCAGCTAAGGAGAAGCTTAGAGATCCCAGGGTTTTAAATGGAACACACACTCCTCCTTTCTCTCGCTCAGTTGCTCTCCCTCTGCTCTCTCTATCTCTCTGGGTCACACACAGCTGTTTTTCTCTTTTTGCCACTGACTGACTCCTTTGGTTAAAAAGAAGCTGAAATTCTCAGAAGTGGAATTGTTCCTCCATACAGTGTTTTATCCTTGTCTTAACTGATTGCCTCACATAAACCCCTCTCCTTCAAACACTAAGTGAACCAGCGTACACCGATGTCTTCTCATCTGCACCGATTGACTTACTTACACATCTCAGAGTGTTATGACCTAGTGATTAAGGTCCTTAAGGCTTTTATTCAGGGATCATTTACTTTGTCTAGGAACTGATTTTTGGGCAATTATTTGATGACTATTTCCCCGTGGTTTTCGCTCTTTGAAAACAGCTCTTATGTAACTGTGTTTCTCTGCTCCCACTCCTCGTTCCCTGAGTCTCTCTGCCTTCCTATGGTGGTGTATGGTAACACACACACAGCTTTAAACACTTTAGCAGCTCTCACCCGCTTCCTTCAAAAAAAAACCTGCTGTTTCAAAAGACATTAGGTTCATCCTCAGAGGTCCACGTCTATTTTTGCTTTTGATACATAGGTTTAACAGTCAATAAAAATGCCCCCATTTCAAATTGACATGCGGCTTTTTATTTCTTTTCTGCACAGATAGGTTGATGACGCACACATAACTGTTGCTGAATGACCAGATTTATGAATGGGCTAGGAACCGAATAATAAAACATGATGATTGGTCAAAAGATCTGTTTTGAAAGCTATGTGCCTGAAAAAATCGAACAGCGAGTAAACAAAAATACAAAACCTTTGTGTGTTGTTTTACAGCCCAAGCAGAGTAACAAAAAAAAAGCACGTTTTGTTTACTGCTAAACTGTGAAGCTATGAGTGGATTTGCAATCATATATTTTCTCCAGTTAAACCACAGATCTCTGTGACCAAGTAATTCCTGAATTATTAAGCAATATGTAAGATGTGATGTTTCATGGCGTGGGTGCCATCACAGAACCTTAAGGGTTAAATTCTGTTACTTAGAAAAAAATTTTTTTTATCTGAAGTTAGTTATAGCCAGCTGTTCTGAAACTCAATATTCAAACAAATACAGAATTTTCAGTGTACTGTCCAAAGCCACAGCCCTAAAACACTTTAGGGGTGCAACCGAATACGAATACATTATTCAGACTGAGCAACAGATTTAACAGATAAAGCATCCTATCCTATATGAAAACAGATACGAACAACAGGCAGAGTATTCAGGTTTCAGACTAGGTCTGTACAACAGGATCCCATAGGTCAAAACAAAAATGTTGTGTGAGGTAGATGTGGAGAATGTAGTGTTAAAGAATAGCTTGCTGAAGCTTGCTGGGAGGGCAGCAAAATTCCCACGCCCAACTACATCTCAAAAAACGCACAAAGCCCAAAATGTTTTAGGATAGGAAAAGGTAGGAGCATATTCTTCTTTTTCTTAGTTATTTTGTGGGAAGCAATTTAACAGTGGTGCACATTCTACAACTCTGTTTGCAGAATAAATATCACTTCATTAACATGGTAATAATGGGAGATGCACTATTCGGTTTAAGCCTTACCTGAACACTGCTTTACTGAGCTCCAAAATAAAACCATATTTTGCCATATTTAAAACCATATTTATTTTCAGACAAAAGTAATATACTTGCATGCAAAAGTAATATGCTTGCCCATGCAGACCACACACTGTGCACAGAGCTGCATATCTCTTTGGCGCTCTCCAGAAAATAATGTTTTAATCCATTTAAGAATATTGTTTTTATCTATACAGATACAGATAATGGCATTGCATTATACACCTAATACACAAGTATTGTTTTGGCTAAATTGCCTGAATGCTAGTGTAAGTGGAAGATTTTCTAAATTGATGTGTAGGATGATTGACAGGGAAGTGGAGAAGCGTCCTTTTCCATTTTGGTTGGGTCTTGGTGGTCATCTTTTTTTTTTTTCTCCAGTTTTTTTTTTTTGTTTTTTTGTGTGGTTCTGTGTGCTTTTTTTCTGTCGGAATATGCTTTACCCAATATCACAAAAGTTCTACATTAAAAGTCACTTTAGTTTTTAGTTAAACTTTAGTTTACCTAAAGTGTGGTTCTTGGTATAAGTACAGAAACATTATATATTTTAAAACATTACTTTTCCAACAAAAACTAAACAGAAAAATGTTTGTATGTCAGTAAAGAAAGCAACATATTATGTAACAGACCACTTGTCAGACAAAAAACATAATGACGGCTGCTGGGTTTTGCATGCAAAAAGAGAAGCAAGTGCGATTCTCCGAGATGTTTTAGAAAAAATTTATCAGCTAATTTCCTTATAAAACTGCAGAAAACTGAGCTTTTTTAAAAAAAAAAAAAAAAAAGCAAAGGGTTGCCACACCAGATATTTACTTTTTATTAAATTTATTATTTTTATAGGCATCTTTGCTTTAAAGCTTTTCTTTGCATGTGCGTAAGACGTTTTTGCACAGTACTGTACATCATAGTAAAATAGTATAATTAATGCATGCTTGTTATAATGATGAAAACCAAGTGTATATGCCATGGTGAGATAGTCCAGTCTGAGAGATAATCAAATATGTAATCTGATCTAGTGGTAGAGGTAGATATGCCATGAATATCTAAAGGCAAAGCAATGGTAGAATAATTGGATAGAAATAAACCAGCATGAAACACGGCTGTGTTTGTGTGCATATGTGAGCTTCTTTAACCTTTTTAAGCCTTAAGTGAAGCCTTATAGCTATAGTAATTATATCTTTATACTAAACAGACCAGACCTGTTTTATATGAAGGTTGATGAAATGATACTGTTTATTACTGTATTGTTCAAGAGATACACAAACAAAGCCACATATCATTATTGATACCCATAATTCATCCTTTCAGTTAGCACAGTTTATGGAAAATAGCTATTTGTGTGTGAGCATGCATATTAGCAAGATTTATGGATGGTATTTAACTACGACTTCATCATAGGTCTACTCTATGATGTGAATCCTAAAATGAGTCACTGTTCTTTTTGTAGTTACTCTGAAGGAGTTTTTTTTTTTTTTAGATTTCCAAAACAACAGTCAGTTCGTGTCAGATGTTGAAAATGACCTGTCTACAACTGTAAAAGGTCTTACTGACATGAAAAGAAACCACCAAACAAATCAAATAACTGTCAAAATAGGAACATACTTTTTAATAATGAATGAAATTATGATGTATAGGCTACATACTATAAAATATTAGTGGTGAGACAAAAAAAACAACACCTTTCCATGTTTTTGCCTACTTTTTTGGTAGCATGAACTGTTCACATAACACTCTATTAGTTCTGAGAGTGGATTGTAGCTATGCTATTTAATTCAAATGTGTGCCAAGTAACATTAAGAAAACAGTGAGGCAAATGTTCAGAGTGAATAATAATTAATAATAAGACATAAGAATGCATCCTTATGCATATATTTCCCAACCTTGTGTAACCTGCTGCTGAGCAGTGTAATTGTAGAAAATGGACAGTGTTAGAATACATTATCAGGTATAGGTGTGCTATTGTGATGTCCACTCAAATCAGCTCCTCATACTTCCTTTACAAACCGAGCGTGCAGTGCCACGATGTTTCATGATGATATATGATTTGATTTCATTTATAGATTTTAGTGGTAGTAAGAACTGACTGACTGACTGACATGACTTACAAGAAATGTGTTTCACTTTTCATTCACATGTGTGAGCACTCTGGGCTTTACTATTTCATAGCTTTACTATTAGCTATTAAATCTTTATTTTTATAATGACAAAATTTTGCATGTCTGGTTTCTGAACATCCTGTTGAACATGTTAATTATAAGATTCTGTGTATAGTGAGGTATTAACTGTCTGACTCACATTTAGTATCCAAAGCTGAGATGGTTGTTCTAATTTTTACATAGTCTGTTATATGCAGATATGTATAGTTGGGCACTATTTGATGTTTTGTGTGTGTTTTTTTTTTAATGCAGTGTCTGTTTGAGACTAAAGGTGTGCTTCGGGACTGAGATCCCATGGGACACAGCAAAAAAAGTTTTCACTTTAATGAAAATTAGAACAACCATCTCAGCTTTGGATACTAAATGTCAACTTCGTTTGTGGGACAAACGAAGACCATGTTCATTACCATGAACATGCGGTGCTGCGCAATGTATTTACAGCATTCCTTCATTCATAACTGCCTCATCACAGTTGCAGTCGTTTAAATTAGGATACTAGTTTTTTTATATTTTGGTAAAATGGAGCAAACAAAATTAGTTAGAAAATATCATGGACCGGTACAAACAAAAATAATACACATAAAACAGTCCCGCTGTGGTTGAACACTCAAGTTAATTATGAACTCGGTTGATGGAGCTAATGTTGAGGAACTGTCAAAGCCAGAATTCACAGAGACACAGAGTTTACAGGGGCATAGTGGTAGGGTTCATATTTAATTAAAAACAAACAAATAAACAAACAAAAATTCTGGTTTAGGCCACGTCTATGTTAAGTTGAAATCCGAATACACATATGACTGTGTACATTTGGAGCATTAATAGATACAGGTACAGATAGTGGCATTTCTTTACACTCCTAAAAAATCACGTTTGACTTTCCGTTGTGCTGAGAGAGACCCAAGAGGCCCTATATTAGACAAAAAAATGGTTCAAAAAACAAGTATGCCATGAATTTCAAATGTCACACCCCTGTTGTGCTGCTCCACCCACATCAGCCCAGTTATGTTTATTTCTGAGCACCAAAAGAGCAAATGCGTGAAAAAAGAAAAATTGCCTTACTCCCAAATACCAGCATGAAATTAGAGCCCTAAAATTTATGAATTCTTTTGAACTGTGATATTTTTAAAATATTACATCTAGGCCAACTGTTCTTAGACTGTCCAGTTGGTCTAACGAGGCTGTAGTGGTGCTCTGTACCGTATGAACTTGTGGCACATTACGTTCTTAGATCAAAAGTGCCAAATGGGAGCATCGCCAGCTTCAAGTGGTGTGCTTTTGCAGAAGGTGGTGAAGTAAGCACTCATTAGGTAAACATTGCACACTCTGTTAAAGAGCTCCTTCAGAATAACACAAAAGAATAGTGTGTTTGTGTGAGGTCCACGCTTTCACTGCTATGGCTATACTTGGTCCTGTCCATTATTTACCAAAACCTTTTCTGTCTATCTTATTTTCTTTCTGTCTCTCTTCTCTTTTTCTGCTTCACTCTCTAGAAACTCGTCCATCACTCAGAGAAGTTTCAGCCCTCTTAATATCACCTCTTTCTATCCTTTTAAAAGCTTTTAAATGCACATTTATTTGGTTTTCGCTGAAAAAAAAAATGAAGAGAAAGAGAGTTTCATACGGGCTGCTATTAAGCAGTCATGTGAAGTTTTCTTTCTGTGACTCAACTAATGTTGGCTGCGAGCGTAATCCAAGTTCATCCAAACTACACACACACACACACACACGATATAACACATAAAACACATGGGAAAAAGGAAAAAGACAAAAAAGGTTGGGCTCTTAATGTTTTTGGAAAAGAAGCAGGAAATAGAAAACACCTTGCAGGTTTGCTGTTTTTGTTCGCGTAACTGAAATGTTCTGGCAACAGCGGCGGAAGGGTGAGTCAGAGCAGAGCAGGGTGTCCTTGCAAGTGCGTGCCTCAGTACACTTTTCTCCATATGGTTGTGATTGTCTTACTCGTTGCTGCTCTGGAGACAGTGCGAGGTAAAAAAAAAACACAAATATATTCAACGATGTGTCGCGTTTCTTCAGAATGTTTTCTTACACCAAAATGCACATACTGAACATTCAGCCACACACACACACACACACACACACATAAACACTTCTTATGGTCTATTTAAAGTCTGGCATTTTCAGTCTATCTCATACTGTTTATCTCTCAATGACAATCAGAGACAAAAAAAATCCAGTGTGAATTTAATAAAGATGAAGTGAGACCACACTGAGACCGAAAACTCATCTCATTTATGTCATTATGGCATGCTACAGGCTCATCTGCACACAAACTTTGTTTCAGTAATGCACTGAAATGAAGATTCTTGTCTGAAACTAAAGCCAAAATACATCTGGACTGAAAACTGAAATTTCTCAATTTTAAAATTCATTACAGATTACCTTTTTTGTACTGTTGTACAAATTATAATACTTTTTTGTTTTTATGTGCTGGATATTTAAAAAAAATATTAAAAAGAGTATATTCACTGACACTTACTTATTGTGTCAATTATATTACTACAAGGTAATTAAAAATGCTTTATTATTGCTAAAAAATATGAAACTATGATACATGGTCTGCATATTGACTGGGATTTGCTGCTATCATTTGGAATATCAAACCACTTTTTCAGTCTGAATTTTCAGCATTTTTGTACACTTCTGTGTGAACATTTTTAGTGACTGAAATTTTGGTTCATTCATAGTTTTTCTATAAATTATACTTAATAGAAAAGATTATGTTTGTTTCATGGTTGTGTTTTGATGAGTACAGAAAAGTCACAACCATTTCATTCTCATTTAATAAACCACCCTAGGGCTGATAGTCTTTTATCAGCATTTAGTGGTTTGTGCCATTGAGGATAGTCTGCAATGTAAAAGTGCATTAAATTGGGTTAAAGGGCAAGGTAGTTACTGTAAACAACACAGTATTGTGTTTTTGTTGCTTATGCAGACAGGATATAAAAACAAAATGCAAATTGTCTCAAACTGCATACTCAAACGTTGAATGAAACTTTGACTCTGACGACTAGTTAAATAACTTAGCAGTTCTCAGCAATTTTCTACAGCATTATAGTATTTTTGTTGCCATTCTTGAAACATACCCTGAGGTCTAGCTTTTCCATGCAGGTGGTAATCAGAATGCTACTGGGGTGGAAGAAGATCACTGAACTGGTACATGCAGGCATCAGATATTTGGACACGGAAATGTGCCTTTTGGTGAAACTAGTCAGTGCTTGTGATGTGTTTGTGTGTGTAAGGAACAGCTTGTTTTTCACAGACCAAGTTTATCAGTGTGCCTGGCTTGCATAACTGTAAGTGTAATACTCAGCCTATGCTTACTCTTTTCCCTTCAACTCCAGTTTGCATGTGAGATGAGCTAGAAGGTCTTATTTGTTCTCATGAGGCAAGTACTAATGAACCCCTCGTGTTGGCTGCATTTACTGATTGTTTAAGTCACACTGGGCATCTAAATGTGAAGTGGATAGCTTGCTTAGCTACGAGGGCCAAAAGTGAATTATGATTGCCTTTGACCTGCTGTATAACTGTATCAAGTTCAAGTCTGTAGATGTGTTATCTATAGCTCATTTCCTCAGGTAACCTACTTTTTACTGACCTTTGTCTCTTTTTGTGCCATTTTCCCTATTAAACATTTAGCTCTGAAAACTAATGCACTAATGAAAAATACTCCAGTATTAATCCATTTATAGACATTTTAAGTCATGTCACATTTAGGATGTTTTGCAGTGTGGATTTTGGTATGTGCTATAATCATAACTCCAGTATGTACTGTATATATATTGTATATCAGCTGACTTTGTAAATTGGTGTGATCTTTATTTAAACTCTGCTGTTTCTGTATAGCTCATTACATAAATTGTATTCCCTTACCATACATACTTACTTATCATACTTACTTCAAAGATTTGGACATACTAGATTGAATATATATTTTCATTATTTCGAAGAGATTTTGATAAAGGCTTATGGTTTAAAATTATTTCGGAGACGAATGTAAATAATGATGTCAATGCCCATATATTAATCTATTTCTGAATCAACATTTATTTTTTAATAACTATGTTTTACTTCAATCAAGTAATAAGTAGATTTTACGTTCTAAATTGTTTCCTTCAAGTAGTGGTGTTTATATAGAACTAAGGAGAAGCGGCCAACAAGTGCTTAGCCTATTTGGGAAAAACCTCATGGGTGAAGCTTCCTCATGAATATGGTTTAAAAGTTCCCAAGAGTGTGCAAAACTTAATCCAAAATACTGTTAAGAATTTAAAACATAAAACAATTTTGATTTGTTTAACATTTTCTTTGGTCACTGCACAATTCTTTATGTGTTTCATAGTGTTAATGTCTTCATTATTATTATTCTAAACTGGTAGAAAATAGTCAAAGAACACCCTTCTTTGAACAAACTTATGAATGGTAGTGTATATTTATAACCGGTGTTTTCCCTCTGCCTTTTGTAGGTAAAGCACTGTGCGATGGTAATTCTGGAGATTATGGTGTGCCATCCCCTGGGCCTGCGTTTAAGGAGGTCTGGCAAGTTAAAGTTTGGCCGAAAGGTCTTGGACAAGCTAAAAACCTAGTGGGTATATACCGACTCTGCCTAACAGAGAAGACGGTCAACTTTGTCAAGCTCAACTCAGATGCAGCAGCTGTAGTATTACAGCTAATGAATGTGAGACGTTGTGGCCACTCTGAAAATTTCTTTTTTGTGGAGGTTGGCAGATCAGCAGTGACTGGCCCTGGAGAGTTCTGGATGCAGGTGGAGGATTCAGTGGTGGCACAGAACATGCATGAGACTCTACTTGAAGCCATGAAGGCCCTAAGTGAGGAGTTTCGCCAGCGCAGTAAGTCACAGTCTACTACAGCAGGAGGAGGGGGTGGTGCTACTGCATCTAATCCAATCAGTGTTCCATCTCGTCGCCACCACCCAAACCCTCCACCCAGCCAAGTGGGATTCATCAGACGACCTCGCACAGAGCCACCAGGAGCCACTGGAGGAGGTGGCACCAGCAACAATGCCTCCCCTACACCTCGGCATGGGTTTTCAAGAGCCTGTAACTCCAGTGATGGAGCAAAAGTAGAGGAGAGCATGAATGCAGGGACAAAGGGTGTTAATTCCAGTTCAAGTCCCACCACAAATGGGTCCTGTTCTAGCACGCCCATTCTCAGGTCTACGTCTGTACGTGCTCCCACACCAGTCAAGGCACAGCATGCTCTGATGAGGTCCATCTCAACTCCAGTCCCTTCACCTGCCCAGAACCTCTCCTCCTACTCAGGCAATGGATCTGAATTTGGGAGCACAGGTCCTGGAACCACTGCAGCTGGCGGGGATGGAAATGGAAGCACTTACAATCGATTGCCTCTCCGCCAGCCCTCAGTTTCTGGTTCACTCAGTGACTATGGTTCTTCAGATGAATATGGTTCCAGCCCAGGTGAGCATTCTTTGCTGACTGCAACCATTCAGGCAGGGTCTGTAGGTAGCTCAGGTGGGGATGAAGCTGCCAACTATATCCTTATGGCACAGAAAGGGGCATCCAATTCATTGCCAACTGACAACTCTCTGCCTCAGACTAGAAGGGTGTTGCGACGCTCTTCGGGTCGTGAATGTGACACTGAACGTAGGGTGATCAGTAAAAGGGCATCTCTGCCGCCCATGGCTCTTGAGAGACTTGGCACTTATCGCAGAGGAGGAGACGTAGAGATTGAGGAAGACAACTATGCTATAATGTCTCGAAGTACCAGCCGTGAGTCTTTCAGCTTACGCCAGGATTCAGAATCAACTGTTGTTGGAACCAGATATCTGGAAGTAGCTGCAGAGTCCAAAGCTGAAGCAGGAAGCTGTGGATCAGATGGATCAACTATTACTGGTAATGGTAATGTGGGGGGTGACAACGGATACATGTCCATGTTGCCAGGGGTAACGGCTCCTCCAGTGTCCCTCTCTCACTCGCTATCTGTAGCAGTGTCAGACTCTAAACCTGCAGATGACTACATGGCTATGACTCCCAACAATAGCATCTCACTTCCTCAGCAGATACACCTTCCTACTTCTACCACAGATGGCTATATGATGATGTCACCAAATAGCAGCTGTTCCCCAGATCAGCGTGTGGTTTCAGGAGCCTGGGTTGGCAGGAACAGTGCAGACAGTAGGCCTGGCAGCGATTATATGAACATGTCACCTATCAGTGTCCGTGCCAACAGCACTCCCTCTCCTCAAGGTTCTCTTAGAGCATCTGAAAAACATCCTCAGCAACCTCCTCCCAAAATGGTATATTCTTACTATTCCCTTCCCCGTTCTTATAAACACAGCAGCCCTAAACATTTTGAAGATGGTTTAGGAAGAGGAAAGTGCCTAGGTAGTGAACGTGGAAATGGTGGTGGTCAAGGTCTTGGCAGTTGTAGGGGCACATCTCATTATCAGGAACCTGGAGTTGGACAGCACTTGTCTTTTTCCTCCTCATCATACTCATCCAGTTCAGCTAGCAGTGAAAGTCTGGGGGAGGGTGAAGAAAAGCTCACTCAGGTGAGAAAGACAGCTGCAGGAGCTAAAGTAAAGGATAGTGGGGGTCTGCAGCAGAGATTGGGCTCTGGGGCAGCTAAACAAGCACAGGGCCAGAGGAATCGGCCTCTTAGTTTGTTTGTGGATGTCTCTAAAGCCAATACCTTACCTAGGGTCCGTGAGACACCAGTCCCACCTGAGCCTAAAAGTCCTGGTGAGTATGTCAGTATAGAGTTCAAGAGTGAGAGAAGCATCAGAGAAGTAGTTAGAGGACCTAGGCAGGATGGTTCCATTCCTGCTAGCTCACAATGCCCCTTGCCTAGGCCCACTTCTTGTGTTGCTGGGTTCTTACCACATCCCTGCAGCCCCTCTTCTGCTGGTCCTCCATCTGTTGCTTCAGAATATGTCAACATGGAGCTAGGAGCCTCCCCTTCACCATCATCATTCTCCCTCACTCCCCTTGGTTTCCCTTCTTTTCCCACTCCTCCAACCCCACCTACATCAGCACCCAAAGCTTGGGATGAGCACACAGCAACACCACAAAATGAAGAAGAGGCTGAAGGGGAAATGGTACATAGTGGGCATCAGCCTCTATCAGCCTCTCAGTCACTTGACTCTCCTATACCATGTGCAGACTACACAGAAATGGTTTTTGGATTGAGCACGGACACAACTCCCAGCTCCACGACAGCTAAAGAACAGGACAGACAAGAATCTATGGTTCCCACCCTAAGCCTGGGTCTTAATTTAGATTTTCCAATGTCCAAAGCCCCAAATCCGGATCATGGTGCTAAGGTAATAAGGGCAGACCCTCAAGCTCGGCGGCGTCACTGTTCTGAAACGTTCCTGGCCCCTTCTTCATTGTCCTCATGCCCCGTAAGTTCCTCCTCTTCTATGTGCATGATCAGTGAGCACACCCAAGCCATAGCACGGCGACTTGGTTTAGACGGCATTTTGAGTGGCAGTGGAAACTTGCTAGATATCCCAAATCAGCATGCCAACCATGGATTAACTAACATAAATACTACCCAGACCTCATCTACAGAGCAAGGGCTCAACTACATAGACCTAGACTTGGCTACAAGAGAGAGCTCACATCTTGGTGTTGATGTTCAGACTACTGGCCAAACAGCAGCACGGCTCTTTTCATCTGTTTTGGGTAGTGGAGCATCTGGAGGTGCTGGAGGAACAGGAGGTCTGAGCAGCAATGCTTCAAATCTCAACACGTATGCTAGCATTGACTTCTACAAGTCAGAGGAACTACGTTCACACCAGGGCAGCAACAGCAGCAAAGACAGTACAGGTAAGAGCAGTTCTGTACTCAGTCATTTCTCTTCAAGTTAGTCATAAGGATAACAGACATAATGGGATGTGTGATGGGCTTAAGAAAAACTAAAGTATTTTCAAAAATGACAAAAGGAAATAAATTGGAATAAAATTAATATAACAGTATATAACAATATAACAGGGGAGTATTCGTTTGAATTAAATTAGAGTGAAAATAACAAGAAAAGAATTTTCCTCAGTCTAACAAGTAGCACTCAAATGGTAATATTAATTCCACTGTGTTTCTGAAGTACAACATGAGCCTGGCCAAAAAGCAATTAAGAAAAATTGACTCATACAGTTTTGTCAGGCTCAATTTAATTCCCTTTGCTTCCTACCTTGTGCTTTTTCTGTAGTTTTAGCTTGTGATAATAGATCGAAAAATGGCTGACTTTATGGGGCAATTGTGTAGTTGTACATTTTATTCATGTCCACCTGCTGCCATAGAGTGCAGTTACCATCTGTCTTCTTGGCTTTACACTGACAACAATACTGATTAGTAAACCATGTAAAGTTCAGTATAATAAATCTCCAAATACTTTGTCTATATTTGCCTTATGCCGATCCAAGAAATTTGGTTTTGGTGCTTGAAATTTATGTGAATCATGTAAGACTTGACTGTCTTCAATCAGGTCATTTGTGGAAGTTTTTAGATGCATTTCAGGTTTGAGTATTTGATGGTATTTAGGATTTTCTGTCTGTCATAACTGACATTTTTTGCAGTCAGATGTGCTTCACTGAAATGCTTGTCATGCTATTTTGTGTGTGCATCATGAGGTGTAACCCACTACTACTGGGCTAAAATTATGGAGTAGGATTGGGGCTGAGGTTAGAGAAAGTAGTTCTAGATCATTATAAATAGTGTAGCTTCTTCCCAGAGTGTTTGAAAAGCAATTGTACTAGCTTCTTCTGCAGCAGGGAGCGAGTTTGTGAGCTTTTCATGTTAAGTCAGCAGTGTGATCGTGGTGCTGGGGGGATGTAGTGTACTAGCTGTGAAAGTTGAAACAGAGCCAATCTTTTTTTTTTTTCTTTTTACAAATAGTAGATGATTCTTTTGTTCATGGCACCTCTTGCTGTAGTGTGTGCATATATATATATATGTTTATGTGTGCAGGTTGCTCCTGTGTTGTCTGTATAAAAGTAGTTTTGATGAATTGATTTGAATTCATTGAATGTTCTTGAATACTGAATTTGGGAATGGAAGATAAAGAGAGCTACAGAGACAGGTTGAGAAAGAAAGATGGCACCAAAAAAGTGCTCAAGTGGGTTAGAGCTGGAGAGAGCTAGACTGTGTGAGACATGCAGATGGTGAAGACAGGAAAGAGAATTTGGGTCAAATTTGGGGGTTATTTGAGCTGCATATATTTTTGCCTTTACTTTTTACCATGAAGATAATAATGATCAGATTTGTGGGGATTTTCCCAGCCTAGACTCCAGACTGGGTCTTCGTGGCGACATCTGATATAAGACAGAGGGGGAGATAGAGAGAAAGAGTGAAGGAGGAGAAGAGAATAGTGAAGTGAGAACAAGACGAACAAGAGAATAAAGTGAGTAAGAGGGCTTGAGAGGGATCTAAAGAGGGATGCCAGTGAAATAACTCTGTCTGGGCTTGGGAGGTTGATGTGCGTAGGTGTTTGCTTTCTTTCACTCTGTGTGCCAGAGTGTGGGTGTGTAATACAACTGTTACCAATGTAGTCGCTGTGCTTCAGTAATTATGTTTTGTTCTCCCTTTCTCTCTCTCCCACCCTTACGTTCTCTCCTCGCATTCCTGATCTTCTCTAACCATGCAAACTTAAATGCAAGAGATAAATAAGAATGCACATATTTATCATCAGGGGATTGTGAGTTTGAATCCCAATGCTGCCACATGGCCAGGAATCCAAAAGAGCATACTCTCTTCCCTATCAATCACAGCTAAACTAGAAAGTTGTGTGCATCTGTGAGCTCATGCATGCAGAAGAGGTTGGATAGCGATTTCCGGGTGTGTTACACTGTGCTATGACGGAGCATGAGCAGCTTCTAAAAGATGCATTTGGCTTGATTCATGTGTCTCGATGGGAAGCACTTGATAGCTGTTGTCCCTCCTATGTTATTAGCTGTCATATGATAGGGGAGACCTGGATGGTGGGAGGAATTGGCCAGGACTAAACTAGTCAGAAAAAACATTTATGTGTGCTAAAGGTACCTAGTGTTGCAACAAGGGTGTTTTGTTGGAAACATAAATAACTTTGGATTACTATCTAATAATGCCATAAAGTAAGGTATTGAATAAACAAAGCTAGTGGTTAGTGTTACACTGAGGGTCTGTCACTCGAATAGCTTAATATAAATTGCTGAATCACCAAGTAACTTGGTAATTTCCTACTTTCATTATCTAAAATTAATGATTACATAAAATAAGATACACCAAGGGACTACCATTTTAGTAGGCAAACATTAACTACATAAGCTAGCTAGCTCAACACCATTAGCTGGATGACATCTTCAAAGGTAATATTATAAGGATAAGATCAGGAGGGACAAACTCAGCAAGAGTGCAGTCTCAGTCAACAGTCACTTCACTGCACACTCATACTTTATTAGCCTATCACACTTGCCGTGACATCCGTATTGGACAGCAGATTATTTCTGTATAATATGATGTGAGCCTCTTACTCTTCTAGCTCATTAGCATGAATGAGTTTTGGCTGTAATTGGAAAGCAGATTCTCTACACTATAACTTTCATGAAAATATGAACCCATAAAAATATATTGTCCTGCCACAGGGAGCCAGTAATGCAAATATCGGTTGTTAATATGCAAAAAATACTATGTGCATTTTTTCCGCTAGAATGGTAGGTTCACTCTACATTTGGATATGTTAGAAAATAAATCTGAAACACACACACACATAAACACTTACACACAGTGGGAGACTGTAAAGTTCTGGCTGGCCTCCACCCTACTGCAGCACACACACGTGGCAGCAGCAGTGCTGTGGTGCTGCCACGTGTGTCTTCTCAGTGTGTCCAGGACTGCTGTGGTTAGCTCCTGCTACCAAGGGGGTTGATGCCACAGAAAGGTGGAGAATGAGACAGACAGACAGATTGACAGATGTGCTGCAGATGTAGGAGTGTGGTCTGAACCCAAACCAAGTCAGGATGGGTGAGGCAAGGTGAAGGTTATACAATACACACACACTCACACACACACGCACACAAACCCACACAGTGCCTTTAGTTATTTTGGTATATTGGTTTTGAAATGAAGCAATGAGGTTAAAGTGCAGAGTGCCAGCTTTAATTTGATGTTATTTGTATCTTTATTGGGTGAGCATTATAGGAATCTCTGCCAAGCAACTGTCCACTTAGTTATGGGTTGCACTTTATGTGCACACAAATGTACACATGCATATATATATACATACACATTTGGTTTTCAGAAAATGACCCTCACACTGGTGTAGCTGTTTCATGCTGTGTTTTAACAACTCACACCAATTCGACTCCTGTTTACATTTCCACCTCTGCAACTCACTCATACAGAGTGTCCAGAAACACAGAATCTTTATTCTCTGTGTTCTGTACTTTTACTTATTTGGTTTCTACATCATGTACAATAATAGTTTTAGATGCTTCTCTTGGGATTGATTCGGTTCTAGTCCCATCATATCCTAATCATCATTACAGTCATTCTGAAAGGCTTTTCAGACTAATTTGGCTAATTTGAAATCCACAAACATATAGGTAGAGATCGCTCAATAGCACTTTCTTTTCTGAAATCAATACTGATATTATATATTTTTAAGTATTAAGCTTTAAAACTTTCTGTGATTATAAATTGTAAAATTACAGATATTGGCAAGGTCTAACGCACTGACATGCCATGTAATGGTTGTACTCAGTTTTTGCAATGTAATCCGTTATGTATGTCAATGTAATCAATATATATATATATACACACACACACACAAACACATATACAGTCAGGTCCGGAAGTAAAACAGATGCTTTGAGTTTTGAGAACATGGGCTCCAGACTTCAGGCAGTCATTGACTGCAAAGGATTTTCATCCAAGTATTAAAATT